>CANSNZ010000018.1:6405000-6735000 GCA_947646795.1 Beta lomatogona | reverse complement strand
AAATTTCCAAGATAACGACCGCAGACGGTGGTATAATGTCTTAGGATCAACTAAATTAACCACATTTATTTTATTTATTTCCTTTATTATTATTATATTGAAGTTAGTAACATTCTATTCGTGATGTAGATGGTTAACATAATACTGCGACGGTATGTACTGTATATTATACTAATTCCCTGCAATATTTTCTTTTTTATATTTTTATTTCTTATCCATGAACATTATATTTTATGCCTGATTGCAATATTTATCACCTTTTATATTATGGTTAATCAAGACCTAAATAAATGTTCAAACTAAATCAGATAACATGGACAACTTGCTAGGAACCCAGTAACATTGATTGCTTAATAACATGCCACTAAAAAATTAGTCTTTTATGTGTTTAATGAACCAACTTAGACTAATCTATTTTAGGGTGCTTAAAAAACATTATATGGTTGTTCTTCTACATAAACCTTGTAATGAATCGATATTTAGTAGAGGCCAACAATGGGCGAATATGGTTCATTATGACCGTGTTCGTACTTCACCCCGAACCCAATCTATGGTTCATGGAACATTAATGGAGTCATGACGGGGAAATTTACATTGGATAAGTCCCTAAGATGTCCCTATAGTTTCCCAAATATTTAATTAGGTTTATGAGTCCTCCTTTAAAGACTTGTTGGCGACTTCGTAAATATATTTAATAAAACCATAATAATGGGGTAATCAACTACGCGTTCACACCGCGTAGGTGAAATAAAAGCACGCCTACAATTACCCTTGGGAAGGGCGCAACGGGATTCAAGCTCCGAGCTCGGGTCGTGAGAATGGAAGATGAACTTCCATCCCATCCAACCACGGCTCTTATCTCTAATAATGATCTTATTAAGAGCTGAACAAACTAAACTATTAATATACATGAAAATGAAGATTTGAAACAAGATGCTAGTGTAATTGTAATTTAAAATTCTTTTATATAATGGTAAGATGAAGGACCTAGTCCATAACTCAATTCCCATATTTTTATTGGTCTCATATTTGCATGTCATGTGCTTGAGAGTAAGGGGAGGATAAGGGGATCCCTAATTTCAAACACCACATTTGACAAGATTTAGAACCAATATCTCAAGGATAGACCACATTTGATACCTTCTGCCAACATCGCAAGTTGCTAGTTGGATAACTTTGATGAAGCAAAATTATGGCCCTGCCTGGTAAAGAGAGGTCTGGGAAAAAAATAGAGGTTTGAAATAGCCAATTGGATCCAAAAAGCTCATTAGGGAGAGTAATATTTTAACATTAAGGTTCGAAAACGAGTGGTCTAAATTAGCTTTATAAAAAAAAAGTATAATAATGATTTATACTCATATCCTTATTGCCATATTGGTCATGTTACATAATGAAATAGCAAGCAACTATCAAGTATTTACCAAACACAAGTATACAAACAAATAATAAACTTAGCTAGTCAAATCGGTTAATACAATTAGCTATCAGCTATCAACTAATACAATCAACTACTCACTCCGTCCCATAGTATAGTGCTTGTTTTTTTTTACAGTCTCCAAGACGTACCTTCGACCCTTAATATCTTCAATTCCGTATTTATAAAAAATATAAAAAGTTGATATTATGAAAGTACACATTAAGGCGAATCTAACAAGATCCCACATGAGTATTTTTTTTAGTATATATTAAAGAGAATATTTAGTCAAAAAAATTTAAGTTTGACTCATCAAAAATGAAACAAGCACTACATTATGGGACGAAGGGAGTAACAGTTATTAGTTATTCGCTAATTGCCAAGCACGGCTATGATTTTTGTGCCTAGGAACAAAACCTAACTCTGAACTACGGGATCATAGGCCATTTGTACGAGATAGAATCAAAGCCCGACAATTGGCTTTTATTTGTCTTTATTGTTCATTTAGCCCCTTCTTAGCTATTAAATTTATTTTAGTTGTCAATTTAACACTTTTTTTTTAAATTAAAATTAATTCATTGATTCAAAGTCATACGACATCTACAATATAAGTCAAAACTAAACAAATACATATCAAAATAAAATAAATACAATTCTAATATGACAAAACCACGATCGTTGAGTAGATCTAACACTTCTGAAAACCTTCGTCTTTCACATCGCTGTTTGATGGAACCTTCTACAAGGGGGTCTGTCGATCTTTTGTACTAGTTTTGAAGTAGAATTGGATTCAATTCAAGTGATTATAAACGAAGTACTAACATCTGTTGCAACCCCGCACAAATTTCGATCAACAGATCAACCTCTTGAAATACACAAAAAACCAAAAACAAAGTCTCCAAACTCTCACATGGAGAGAGATAAAACCCAATATATGGGTAGATGTAACCCAATATATGGGTAGAAAAACTCTCCATTAGAGAGAGACTGAAGTTTATTAGAAAACTAACATAAAAAACTAGTAACAAAAGGAGAAAAGGACTAGGTTGAAAATTAAGGTTTTGTGGAAAAGGAGAGAGAAGAGAGAAAAAAGGGGAGAGGGGGCGTTTTAAAATGTCAATTTAACACTTTATAGGCCATCGTTATAATAAATAGTCCCAAATATAATATTTATTATTTTTAGTTGTTTTTATATCTAACTGTGCAATATTTAATTTTTAATAATTACCCCAAATACTACTTTAATAATCACATATAAAAACTTTTATTGTACATTTATTCTCCATCAAGTTCATTTTAAATATATCACTTTTTCGTTGTTCTACCGCTTCTACTTTATTCACTTTTATGTAATGTTCTTTTTATTTCCCTGCACTTGACCCACTTTATAGTAGGATGTCTTAGAGTCGGGAACCCAGCTTTTCGAATAGTTGAAAGAACAACCTAGTGGTAAAAAAAACCCTCCCCGAGTGATTTCCTCTCTACCCCAAAAAAACTCCATTACAATAGCACCCAACACCCCTCCCCTTTATGGCTCGTCGGCAGCATCAGTACCTCGTTCTCTTCCAAAGTCGTTGGCGAGCTAGACCCAAATGACCGACTCCCTCCTTCCTCTCCATTGACGGTGCAACAAGGTAGTTTTCGCGGTTTTTCTTTTCAAGCATAACAAAGTAGGAGCACGTTTCCCACCAAAAATCAGATTTTGCAGCGTCGGGCTCAACAGTTCAGCTAAAAATCTCTAAATTTTTAGTTCATTTTCCAGTTTTGAAGTTTATTGGGGTTGTGCTTTACTTCCTCCTTTACAATTTCTCTGCTACTGTAGTCTAAGTACGTTTTTTTTTTCTTTATTAATTATGAGTGAGTTGTTTTCCTTATGAATGTATTGGGTAATTCTGCTAATTGTTGAAGGATGTAATACAGTTGTTTATGTTGTTCTTTGTGGTTGGTTATGGATATTGGGAAGTGAGTGTTTGTTGGTAAAAAGATGGTTGATTAATTTGGGGAGAGTAGGTAGGGTTTTCTTAGAGTGTGTGACGAAGGTAAAATTGAATAAAGAGGATGAAGCACCTTATGTTAGGTATAGTTAATTTTCCGTCCTAATCTCTAAAACTAGATCTTACAAAGATACTAGAGTGGGCTACCTAGCTTTTGAGTAAAAAAAATTATCAATCTTGAGGGTGAATAGAGGAAAGAGTTCTAATGTGATCGACCAAAATGACGGTAATACATTAGAACTTGAAAAAAAATAGAAAATGACAGTGGGGAACCAAAGTTTACGGATCCCCCTGTTGATTTTTCAAAAGAAGGTGAGTGTGGACGAGGAGGAAAAGGGTTTTCATGGTTAGGACGTACGTTCTCTGGTTTTGGAAATTGGAGGTGGGTTCGAAAACTAATAATGGTTATCTCTCATTTCCGCTTGGCAAGGATCTTAAAGATCTTTGCCTTGAAAATTTCAAATCTAGGCACCCCCAATTCAACCTGGTGATTTTCAGCATGTCAACGCAAATAAATGCAGTTGTCCTATCAAAGGGATACACCCAAAATACTCTCTCAAGAGAGTTTTAAGTCACAAAGGAATATGACTTTTCAAGGAATCATGAACCATGAGTTCCAAGTGACAAAAGGTCACTGGGATTGCTTATGCTGCGAGATGCAAATCTCGCTTTTGGTTGTTAGTTGTTCGCATCGCGACAGGAATACACTCCTCCCACCACTTCCAGCAGGTACGGTATATCCTTTTATTGCAGATTGTCTTCCTCTAAGAAGCTACAATCTTCTTAGTTATCGCTACTACGATCAAGCGATTGTCAACCACATCCAGTAGAGTTTTGACTCAATCACCGAACAACTTATCTTCTTGAACACTAATAGCTTCAAATAGTGATATCAATGACATTTATAATAATAGCAACGACATTAATAATAATTACCAATATTAATAATTAATAATTACAACAACGACAATAATAATAATATTTTTGAACAAATGTACTAGTAAATAGTAATATTAATAGTAATAGTAATCGTATAAAGTAATATTAATAATAATAGTAATAATAATAATGATATAACAACAACAATAATAATTATTACAATAACAATAATAGCATTAGTAATACTAATAATCATGTAATCATGATAACAATAACAATAATAATAAGTTTTTAAATATAAGCCTAATATGAACTAATCTGATCTGATCTGATCTTAACTTATTTTTTCTGATCTGATCTGGTCTGATCTGATCTGATCTGAAATAAGCAAAAATAAGGTGAACTGAACATAGCCTTATATGGTTGCTATATCTTATGATTCTTATCTATCATCTCCCTCTATTTGCATTCAAATGAAGTAAATTACAAAAAATCAAAGACTGATTAAGGAAGAGGAGAGAGAAAAGACATGATGGACTTGTCTGCAGTCGATATAATGAGCAAAGCATGGAGGGTTCTAAAATTAGACATAAAATGCGATCCATCATGACCTGCAGATTTCAACTTGTTCAAAATTGGCATCATAATTCTTTTGACATGATTTTGCCCATTGCTTTTGCTTAGTTGCTAAACCAAATTTAGTACTTTCAAAATTCAAAACTTATACAAAGTTTAGCAACTACAACATGATTAATTGCTACCATTATTATCATCAACTGATATAATAAAGCTCCTTCTATGAAGCTAATTAACGCCGCCACCAATTCTATAACATAAAAGCCAGGAAATTGGAAACAGAAGTATATTGAAATCCCTTGGAAGTTTTTTCGTTCCGACTCTATCTTGACAGCAACATCTTAACAACATTATATAGTAGCATATTCCTCAAAAATAACATTATGGTATCTGCTCGACTATTAATTACAACACCCTTGAGGCCTTGACATTCTAAGAAGTTTGAAAGGACTCTCCAACTAAGGAATAAATTCTCTCTAGTATATGTTATTCATCTCCTTTGGGCCTGTTCTCTTCGGCATAACTGAATTGAACTGAACTGAACTGAACTGAATTAAATTATAAATAATTAATAGTAATGATTATTATTTCTGAACTGAACTGAACTGAAAATAAGCTGGGGAGAACAGGCCCTTCATTAAGCTTTAAGTATTTGTTTATTTGACATAAAAAAATTGGGAGTAGAATGATAGAGATAATATTTACAATAATATTTTCTAACTAGGATATATTTGTAGAATCCCTATATGATTTGAACTCCTAACATGATTAGGACTATGATTATTTTGTAAACAGTACTATATATTGATCAATGGAATACTCCAAAGGGAGAGGAGTTTTACATTATCTAACATGTTATCAAGAGCGTGGGTTAGCGATCCCACATTAGCACTGCAAAGAACAATCTTCGGACCTCACGTCCAAAGTCGTAAATTTTTTTCTTTTCTAATCTTCGGACCCAACGTCCAAAGTCGTAATTTTTCATTTCTTTCGTTATTTCTACCTTTGCCGAGTGCACCTGTGATCCCCCTACATCCACCTATTACTTCCGCAAATCACTGTCCTCACTGCCATCATGCCAGGCGACTCTAAGGCTAACCCACAACCCACACCTACCCCGCCACCTGCTGCCTTTCAACCGGCTCAGGCAGTGAGCAATATAAAGAATGAAATACCAATCATACTCGATCGCGAAAAATCTCAATACTCCAGCTGGGTTGAATTATTTGAAATCCATTGCCATGCCTGCAACGTTTTGGACCATATTGATCCAAAAATTCCGCGCCCTGATATTCCAAACGAATTATGGAATCGACTAGATTCGATTGTGAAAAAGTGGATATATGGCACCATATCCTCTAACTTACTTCAAACCGTCTTGTGTCGCGGAGCCACTGCCCAAGAAACATGGAATCGACTACAAGCTATTTTCCAAGACAACAAACATACAAGAGCCATATATCTGGAAAATCAATTTAATGCCTTGCACTTATCCAATTTTTATGACATCTCGGCCTACTGTTAACAATTGAAACATCTCAAAGATCATTTAGCCATTGTCGATCAAATTGTTTCTGAACAAAAGTTAGTCTTGCACATGGTTTCTGGCCTTGTCCATACCGATTTTGACACGGTTGCATCTCTAATTCAACAAACAGACCCACTACCGTCGTTCGAAACGACTCGGTCTCGGTTATTGCTGGAAAAATCCAGACGGGCTTAAGAGGCTCCCAATCACGCCCACTCCTTTATTGCTGCGAGTGACACTTCACAACAAGAGGCCCAACCGCAGACCCAACACCAAACTCAGCCTCCCAACCGCGGTGGTGGTGGCCGCGGCGGTGGACGTGGCAGAGAACGCGACAACTCTAGCCGTGGCACAGGGCGTGGCCGAGGTCGAGGCAACACCCAGCAGCCTCACCAGTCTCAACAGCCCGCACAAAACTGGCCAGGAACCCCTCCTTCGCCTTGGGCCTCACAGCAGCCTCACCAGCCCACTCTCTACTGGGCTCCCCAGCCAAGCGTTGGTCCCTGGGCAGCAGCACCTTACCCATATCCACAGCGAGCCTATGCTCCAGGGCCCAGTAACATTCAGCCCCCTCAGCGTGGACCTCGAGCCCAGCAGTAAGCTTACCCGGCTTACCCAACCCCCTATAGGCCCCTTATGACTACTACAGAATTGGGCCATGCCTTCTCTACTATGAGTCTTCAACCACCGGATGATGGATGGTACATGGACTCGTGGGCTACATCTCACATGACTCATAATCCAGGTACGCTCATGCCCTTATTTAATTTAAGCATTTATAATTATATTTTAGTCGGTAATGGTGGCCGCATTTCAATAACGGGTTATGGTCATAACTCCTTATCTCCCCATTAACTATCCTTGCGTGATGTCCTTCTAGCCTCTCAAATCATCAAAAATCTTATTTCCGTTTGAAAATTCACATCTGATAATCTTGTTTCCATTGAATTTGATCCCTTTGGTTTTTCTGTGAAGGATCTCAAAACGGGGACCATTCTAACGAGCACAACAAGAAAAAGCTAAAATATCGACCGCTTCACAGCGACGGTCAATAGAACGGTCGGTGATTTAACATATAGCGACGGCTTCAAGCAGTCGGTTGTCACCGTCTGTTTATAATGTATAGAGCGACGGGTAAACCGTCGGTGATTATCAGCGACAGTTTTAAGCCGTCGTTGTTTTGGTTAATGTAAATCTGAAATTTTTTAACCTTAGGCGATGGCCTTAAACCATCGCTGATGTCGAGGGGGGGTTAAAATCATTCTGCCTCTTCCAGTCGGGTTTTTGTTCGCAAAATTAAAAGAGAGAAAACCACAGTCCAACAAACGAAAGCCGACGAAACCGCATATCTCCTACCAACGGACGCCAGACGAAGCTTCGCCGCCTGCCTTCTTCGCCGCTTACCCTCTTCGCCGCCGGTGAGTTCAATTTCTTGTATTATTATTTTTTTTCCCTCATGAAACCAAACCCTAAAAGTTGAGATTTTGGGATGTAGGTGGCGAAAACCACCGTTGGCCGCTGGAAAATCGTGTCAAAATCCAAATCTTTCTCCTCTCGCCGCCAGTAATACCCAAATTGTGCCTATTTAATAATTTTTTATTTGAATTTTGGCCACTCACTCCAAATCTTTCTCCTCCCCCCAACTTTGGCAATGTAGGTCGCCAAACACCACCGCCCGACTGCCGTCCGCCTGTGCAGGACCCCTGCCGCCTCTAGGTACTCTTTAATTTTTAAATTCTTAATTTTAATAGTAAATTTAGTTTATATGGTTAATTGCTTAATTTTATGTATAAATTTTACTAAATGCTTAAAGGTTAGCGTTTAATAATTGATTTTCTACATGATGTAGGATTACGTAGCATTTTGGTGTTTCTCTTTGGCTTAATTGTAAGGTTAGTAGCAATTTTGACCATATTTTGTCTTCAATTTATATTGTTTTTGTTCATGTAAATTCTATATTTTAATTTTTGTGTAAGTTTTTCATCATGAAATATAATGTATTAAACTTTTGTTTAGAGAATGTTAAAAACTATATAATTTATTAGTTTATATTACTTTGAAGATTAAGTTACTTTAATTGTATAAGTTTAAGTTACTATATAATTATCGCAATAGTTTTTATAATGGTTCGTTTATTAAAGGTTATAAAAGTTAAAAACTATATAATTATCACAATAATTTATTTATTGCACATTCCTTTATTTAGTTTACACTATTTAATTTGTTTATATTGTTTTTGGTTTTTGACATATTTGTTTTCGTGGAAATAGTTTAGATGATGTTATAAATTTAATTTAAGTGTTTAAATAAATATGTTTGCATCATCATGTGCCTAGATACCCGTTCAAGGTATACTCAGTAGGAGTATATCTTGAATAGTCCCCGATTGGGACTGTTCTTCGACGTTTGACCTCACTTAGGTGGTGAATGTATGCCTTTTGTTTAATTCTATGTAATTTCCGGTGATGTTGTTTCTCTATGTTATTCTTTGGGTACATATGTAAGCTTTTACAAAGCTCACATTGTGTACTTGGAGAACTCATGGGAAATGCTGCCGGAATTTACGTAGAAGCGAATAGTTGGCATACATTCACTAGTGGGGTTAGACGTCGAAGAATGGGTTAGGTTGGAGTGATAAGGACCTTTGGACATCATTTTAGGCCCTATATGTATTTCACACAAATGTTTTAATTGTACGTATGTTGGTTGTTAATGAGTATTGTGATTGAAATGGTTTAGAATTGTAGAATTGGTCACCATGAAACGGAAGGAGCGTTGGTGGATGTATGATAGATATGACAATGAGCGTAACTTGAGGCCCGAGTTCTTGAGAGGGGTTGATGAATTCATTGACTTTTGCAAAGTAAATCCCGAAAACCCAGGTAAGGATGAAGTTAGATGTCCGTGTCCGAAATGCAAGAACAGACGTATGCATGACGCAGACACGGTTAAAGTGCATTTGTATAGCAAGGGCTTTATACCTAATTACTACGGTTGGTATTCTCATGGTGAAGAGTTACCTCAATCCGCACAAGAGCTATCTAATCCATACCGTGAAATGGTTTTCGATGCTCTTGGGAATAACCCGGAACCGTCCACTGTTGAAGAGCCTAGTGGAATGGAGGAGGAGCCTAATCCTCAAGCAAAGGTGTTTCTTGACCTATTAAAGGCTTCTGAGGAACCGTTGTACGACGAGAGCTCCATGTCTGTGTTGGAAATGGCATCTAGAATAGTATCTTTGAAGTGTGAGTACAATTTGCCACATAGGTGTGTTGATGCTTTTGCTTCATTAATGAAAGAGCAATACCTAACAACAACAACATGAGTAACACATTTTACGATACGAAGAAGATCTTGGAGGGATTAGAGCTTCCCCACGAGAAGATTCATGCTTGCCCCAAAGGTTGTATGTTATTTTGGAGAACTGATGCACACTTGGACAGATGTAGAGTGTGCGATAGCGACAGATACAAGAGGACTTCTAAGGGGTCTTTAGTTCCAATGAAAGTTCTGATTCATTTCCCAATCACATCGAGATTGCAGAGGTTGTATGCAACAAAGAACGTTGCTGAAGAAATGACATGGCATGCCAAAAATCCAAGAGTCGAAGACAAAATGGCTCACCCTAGCGACGGTGAAGCTTGGAAGCATTTGGATAGATCCTTTGGCGAATTTGCATCTGAGCCTAGAAATGTTCGGCTCGGTTTGTGTACCGATGGGTTTGGTCCACATGGAAAGTTTGGGGGTCAATATTCATGTTGGCCGGTCATCTTAACCCCGTACAACTTGCCGCCATCGATGTGCATGAAAAAACCCTTCATGTTCCTTTCATTGCTCGTTCCTGGTCCTAAAAATCCGAAGGGAAACTTGGATGTGTACATGCAACCCTTAATCGAGGAATTGAAGCAATTATGGGATGTTGGAGCAATTACTTATGACATTTCTAGGAAGCAAAATTTCAATATGCGTGCCGCCATTCTTTGGACAATAAATGATTTTCCTGCTTACGATATGCTATCTGGCTGGTCTACCGCTGGGAAAAAGGCTTGTCCTTATTGTATGGATAAATCCAAAGCTTTTTGGCTCGAGCATGGGGGTAAAGTTTCTTGGTTTGATTGTCACCGTCAATTCCTACCTCAAGATCATCCTTTTCGTAAAAACAAAGTAGCTTTTTGCAGAAATAAGGTTGAAAAAGGGTCTCCACCACACATCATGTTTGGGGAAGAGTTGTGGTCATATGTTAAAGACTTGCCAAAGGCTACAGATGGACCAGAAGCACTTAACGCCTTGAAAAAGTTGAAAAAAGGGTGGTTCAAACAAAGCTGTTTTTGGGAGCTCCCCTACTGGAAAAATCTGCATCTTCGTCACAACCTTGACGTCATGCACATTGAGAGAAACTTCTTCGACCAACTCATTCACACAGTTATGGATGTGAAAAAACAGACAGCAGACACCGTTGCATCTAGAAAAGACATTACTAAATTGTGCAAAAGCCCTCAACTTCATGTTACCAAGGATGCGAACGGAAAAGAAACTCCACCAAAAGCACCTTTCGCACTGGACAAGTCCCAAAGGAAAGTATTATGCAACTGGGTCAGAGATATGAAATTTCCCGATGGTTATGCTTCCGACTTAACAAGATGTGTGGACATGCAGTCCGGTAAGCTACACAATATGAAAAGCCATGATCGTCATGTCTTCATGGAAAGATTATTGCCGATTGCATTAAAGGAGTTGCTTCCGGTTCATGTGTGGAAAGTTGTTACTGAGATTAGCCTCTTTTTCCGTGATTTGTGTTGCTCCACCATCACAGTAAGTGACATGGAAAGATTGGAAAAGGACATAGCCGAGATCCTTTGTAAACTCGAAAAGATTTTTCCACCATCATTCTTCAATACCATGGAACACTTACCAGTTCACCTTCCACGCGAAGCTAGGCTATGTGGTCCCGTGTAATACCGTTGGATGTATCCCTTTGAAATGTACCTTATCCTTCATTTTCATATATCCTTTTTTATTGTTCTTCGCAATTGTGTAACTCTTTTTATAACCACCTTATTAGGTTCCTCAATCATTTGAAACGCAAAATTGGTAATAAGGCTCGTGTGGAGGGTTCTATTTGTAATGCGTACTTGTGTGAAGAGATTGCAAACTTCTGTTCAAACTACTTTCAGTAAGGAGTGGATACTAAGACACGAGATTTAGGCCGTAATGTAAATGATGAAGTTGATAGGATGCTCGACGAAACTGTCCCAGAGCTATTTAGGGTTAATTGTGGTCGGCCGTCTAATGCAGGTGGAACACGATTTTTAACTGAAGTGGAACTACAACGTGCACACCTATATGTGTTAGCAAATACAGGCATCTTACAAGAATTTGAGAAGTAAAACACTTGTTATTAATCATACTATTTATAAATTTAACTTTCATTTTTAATTTAGACATTAACAATTGTTATGTTTGCAAGGGATTTCGAGGACCACATTCTTCAAATTCGACCTACTCTACGTACAGAAGATGTGTGGGTGCAACATGAAGCATAATACCTTGATTGGTTTAGATCGAAAGTGAGTTTGTGTGACTATTAAATCTCGCTTGATACAAAGCTGTATTTAACATATGAATGAATTTCAATAGGTTATTCAAGACAAACCCAATGATGATGTACTGTTTGCTTTGGCAATGGGTCCTTCGACATTAGCTTGCACGTGGAATGGATACTATGTTAATGGATACAATTTCCAAACAAAATGATCAAGCAAACACAAGTCCACCATGAATTATGGAGTGTGTGTGTCTAATGATGAAGGGAGTGATTTCTTTGGGATTCTAGATGATGTTATAGAATTGAAGTTTACTGGTGCCCTTAGGCAATATAGCACTGTTCTGTTCAAGTGCAATTGGATGGACAATGTGAGGGGAATGAACATCGATCAATACAAGCTAGTTGAAGTCAACCACACCAAGAAATACCCCAAGTTTGATCCCTTTGTGCTGTCATACCAGGTTAGCCAAGTATATTTCGCACCGTACCCAAGCTTGAAAATAGATCGTGCTCAATGGTGGGCTGTGTTTAGGACAAAGGCAAGGTCTGTGATTGATGCTCCAGTTGACTTCGACTTCCTTCAGGAGACAAGTGCTGGGACTCCAACTCATTGTGATCCAAATGATATTCTCGATTATGAAGGGGGTAATGATGTCGAGTGTGTTGAAGGAGATGATGAAGAAATTTTGTTCGAAGCCCCCTCAGGTGATGATGAAGAAGAGTCTAGTTTCGAGTCTGGAGAAAGCGAGGATGATGACGATGACGATGATGGTTTTTGGGATGACGATAGTGATGATGAACTAGGCGAGGATGGGAATTCACTTTGATTTATTTTAGTATATCATAGCTTGTATTAAGGACAACATTTCAATAAAAATATATGACTTTTGTAATGAAATGTTGAAGATTACTTGTTGTGACATTTCCATCTATTCATTCTGGTATCGTTTGTCCGCATTCTCTGTCTCAACATAGAGTATTTGTATTTTGATCCTTTTTGTAATGAAGTGCATCTGTTTGGTGATTGTATTTTATCCTTTTTGTTCCTCTGAAACATGACAGCGTTGTTGTATCAGTGTGCCACATCATTGCATGTGAAGGTGGTCTTTGCTAATCATTTTTTTTATCTTTTATGTGTATATTTTTTTACTTCAGCTATCATCTTTGAAGGGCATTATATATGCACAAATAATATTAGATAGATGCTTATCTATAAACTTCTAACGTTTGCTGGTTTTCTTATTCTTCTTCTCATTGCACTCATCCTGATTTTCTATCGAAATTCTGGTCTATTGCTTTCTCGTACTACAGTTATCCAATTCATCTGAAATCAGTGTTCTTCATCAAACAGGACCTTGATTGAAGGGGGGGAGTGCATGGTGGGGGCGGTGCGGGGGTGGGGGGACCGGGTGTGCGGGGGGGTTGGGAAGGGGGAGTGCGGGCGGGGTAGGGGTGCGGGGGGGTCGGTGAAGGGGGGGAAGTGAAGGGGTGGGGGGGAGTGCAAGGGGTGGGGACTGGGGAGTGCGGGGGGTTGGGAAGGGGGGGGGTGCGGGGCGGGGGTCGGTGAAGGGTGGGGGGGGCAGCACGGGGGTGGGGGGGACGGGGAGTGCGGGGAGTTGGGAAGGGGGAGTGTAGGGTGGGGGGCGGCACGGGGGTGGGGGGGGGGAGTGCGGGGAGTTGGGAAGGGGGGAGTGCGGGGCGGGGTTAGCGGGGGGCGGTGAAGGGAGGGGGAGTGCGGGGAGTTGGGAAGGGGGGAGTGCGGGGCGGGGTTAGCGGGGGACGGTGCGGGGGGCGGTGAAGGGAGGGGAGTGCATGTTGGGGGCAGTGCAGGTTACACCTTTGATTTTGAAGGAAAAAATGAAAGAAATTACTTTGATTTTGAAGTTACACCTTTCATACTTTAATGTATTTATAATTTATTTCATTGTTTTTGTTTAATCTTGGGCGTTTCTAATTTCTTTCATTTTAGGTAATCATGTCTAATCCTAAGGGGCGGGAAGGTCGAGATGGCTTAGGTGGAAGCCAAGGTCGTGGGAATTTGATTCCCAGGGAGCTTTTTCAGTCACCAGAAGTAGAAGAAAGCCAGAACCGTATGTCAGAGACACAGGGAGATGATTCACAGGCACATGACTTTGGTAACCACGTACCGGAGACTCCGAACACTCATACGGAGGAAGGTGAAGGTTCGAACCGTGCACCAAGAAAGGTTTTAAGCCCTACTGGATTGTGGTAAGTTCATAAGCTACTATATGCTTCATGATATTTGTATGAAATGATATTCACAATTCACGTGTTTGTTTGGTTTTCAATTCAGGTTTGATGATAACAAGGTTAGTGGGTCCATCACTGACATTTTCCAGGGCCATTTTCGACAACCTTGGTTCAATTACAGTGAGGTAGACAATGCAACAAAGACGCATTGGTGGAACATTTCACAGTATGTATGAATCGAATTATGAAAAATGAAATTGATTATATTACTTTATTAATAACTTGGTTTAATGTTTGATTAAAGGGTATTTACGAATGGGCTCCTGAGATAGATGGCCTAGTGAGGAAGGATTACAAGAAAAAAGCTTCATTTCGTCTGAGAGACTTGCAATACTGGGTGCTTAAGCCAAAGAAAGGCCAAAATGGTTGGGGGAGACGATCTAAGAAGACATGAAGAAGAGAAGTGAAGAGCCCACATTTCGGGAAAAATCTGAAAAGGCGAAGAAGAACCGAAGAGGTGGCTCCCTGTCTAATCCAATTGAGCCGTCACACTTTTAGGGTTCTATTTCGGCGGCACAGCATGCTAGAAAGATGGTAAAAATGTTTCATATCTACTACTTAGTTTAATTTACATGACATTTTCGGTATGAGTAAAAAAATAAAGCCTTTGTTCAACAATGTGTACAGGCAAAGAGTAGAGGAGGAGTACTCCCTACCGCTCCCGAGTTGTTCTTGAAGACTCATTTTAAGACTGTTCCTGAAAAAGGAGAAATTCCAGCAAACAAGAAAGCAAAGTAAATCTCGGTACATACTTCTAAACATATATTTATAAGCAGTTTTGATTGAAAATACACCTTAAACATATATTTTAGGCCATTTTACTTGAAAATGAATGAATATGAGTTGTTTGATGTTAGTTTAAGTTATAAACACCTTAAACATCATATATATAGTTAGTTTAATGTATTTATAAGTTGTTTTGAATGAAAATACGCAATATAGGCAAGTTAGAACCAAATATAGGCAAATATAGGCAAATATAGGCCATTTTAGACCATTTTACTTGAAAATGAATGAATACAAGTAGTTTAATGTTAGTTTAAGTTATAAACAACTCAAACATCATATATATAGTTAGTTTAATGTATTTATCAGTTGTTTTGATTGAAAATACACAATAAAGGCAAGTTAGAACCAAATATAGGCAAATATAGGCCATTTTAGGCCATTTTACTTGAAAATGAATGAATACGAGTACTTTGATGTTAGTTTAAGTTATAAACAACTCAAACATCATATATATAGTTAGTTTAATGTATTTATAAGTTGTTTTGATTGAAAATACACAATATAGGCAAGTTAGAACCAAATAAAGGCAAATATTGGCCATTTTAGGCCATTTTACTTGAAAATGAATGAATACGAGTAGTTTGATGTTAGTTTAAGTTATAAACAACTCAAAAATCATATATATAGTTAGTTTAATGTATTTATAAGTTGTTTTGATTGAAAATACACAATATAGGCAAGTTAGAACCAAATAAAGACAAATATAGGCCATTTTACTTGAAAATGAATGAATACGAGTAGTTTGATGTTAGTTTAAGTTATAAACAACTCAAACATCATATATATAGTTAGTTTAATGTATTTATAAGTTGTTTTGATTGAAAATACACAATATAGGTAAGTTGGAACCAAATATAGGCCTTTTCAGGCCATTTTAGGCCATTTACTTGAAAATGAATGAATATGAGTAGTTTGATGTTAGTTTAAGTTATAAACAACTCAAACATGATATATATAGTTAGTTTAAAGTATTTATAAGTTGTTTTGATTGAAAATACACAATATAGGCAAGTTAGAACCAAATATAGGCCTTTTGAGGCCATTTTAGGCCATTTACTTGAAAATGAATGAATACGAGTAGTTTGATGTTAGTTTAAGTTATAAACAACTCAAATATCATATATATAATTAGTTTAATGTATTTATAAGTTGTTTTGATTGAAAATACACAACATAGGCAAGTTAGAACTAAATATAGGCCATTTTAGGCCATTTTACTTAAAAATGAATGAATACGAGTAGTTTGATGTTAGTTTAAGTTATAAACAACTCAAACATCATATATATAGTTAGTTTAATGTATTTACAAGTTGTTTTGATTGAAAATACACAATATAGGTAAAGTGGAACCAAATATAGGCCTTTTGAGGCCATTTTAGTCCATTTACTTGAAAATGAATGAATACGAGTAGTTTGATGTTAGTTTAAGTTATAAACAACTCAAATATCATATATGTAGTTAGTTTAATGTATTTATAAGTTGTTTTGATTGAAAATACACAATATAGGCAAGTTAACCAAATAAAGGCAAATATAGGCCATTTTAGGCCATTTTACTTGAAAATGAATGAATACGAGTAGTTTGATGTTAGTTTAAGTTATAAACAACTCAAATATCATGTATATAGTTAGTTTAATGTATTTATAAGTTGTTTTGATTGAAAATACACAACATAGGCAAGTTAGAACCAAATATAGGCCATTTTAGGCCATTTTACTTAAAATTGAATAAATACGAGTAGTTTGATGTTAGTTTAAGTTATAAACAACTCAAACATCATATATATAGTTATTTTAATGTATTTATAAGTTGTTGTGATTGAAAATACACAATACAGGCAAGTTAGAACCAAATATAGGCAAATATAGGCAAATATAGGCCATTTTAGGCCATTTTACTTGAAAATGAATGAATACAAGTAGTTTAATGTTATTTTAAGTTATAAACAACTCAAACATCATATATATAGTTAGTTTAATGTATTTATCAGTTGTTTTGATTGAAAATACGCAATATAGGCAAGTTCGAACCAAATATAGGCAAATATAGGCCATTTTAGGCCATTTTACTTGAAAATGAATGAAAACGAGTAGGTTGATGTTAGTTTAAGTTATAAACGACTCAAACATCATATATATAGTTAGTTTAATGTATTTATAAGTTGTTTTGATTGAAAATACACAATATAGGCAAGTTAGAACCAAATATAAGCAAATATAGGCCATTTTACTTGAAAATGAATGAATACGAGTAGTTTGATGTTAGTTTAAGTTATAAACAACTCAAACATCATATATATAGTTAGTTTAATGTATTTATAAGTTGTTTTGATTGAAAATACACAATATAGGCAAGTTAGAACCAAATAAAGGCAAATATAGGCCATTTTAAGCCATTTTCTTGAAAATGAATGAATACGAGTAGTTTGATGTTAGTTTAAGTTATAAACAACTCAAACATCATATATACAGTTATTTTAATGTATTTATAAGTTGTTTTGATTGAAAATACACAATATAGGCAAGTTAGAACCAAATATTGGCAAATATAGGACGTTTTAGGCCATTTTACTTGAAAATGAATGAATACGAGTAGTTTAATGTTAGTTTAAGTTATAAACAACTCAAACATCATATATGTAGTTAGTTTAATGTATTCATAAGTTGTTTTGATTGAAAATACACAATATAGGTAAGTTGGAACCAAATATAGGCCTTTTAAGGCCATTTTAGGCCATTTACTTGAAAATGTATGAATACGAGTAGTTTGATGTTTGTTTAAGTTATAAACAACTCAAACATCATATATATAGTTAGTTTAATGTATTTATAAGTTGTTTTGATTGAAAATACACAATATATGCAGGTTAGAACAAAATAAAGGCAAATATAGGCCATTTTAGGCCATTTTACTTGAAAATGAATGAATACGAGTAGTTTGATGTTAGTTTAAGTTATAAACAACTCAAACAACATATATATAGTTAGTTTAATGTATTTTTAAGTTATTTTGATTGAAAATACACAATATCGGTAAGTTAGAACCAAATATAGGCCTTTTGAGGCCATTTTCGGCCATTTACTTGAAAATAAATGAATATGAGTAGTTTGATGTTATTTTAAGTGATAAACACCTCAAACATCATATATATATTTAGTTTAATGTATTTATAAGTTGTTTTGATTGAAAATACACAATATAGGCAAGTTAGAACCAAATATAGGCCTTTTGAGGCCAATTACTTGAAAATGAATGAATACGAGTAGTTTGATGTTAGTTTAAGTTATAAACAACTCAAACATCATATATATAGTTAGTTTAATGTATTTATAAGTTGTTTTGATTGAAAATACACAACATAGGCAAGTTAGAACCAAATATAGGCAAATATAGGCCATTTTACTTGAAAATGAATGAATACGAGTAGTTTGATGTTACTTTAAGTTACAAACAACTCAAACATCATATATATAGTTAGTTTAATGTATTTAAAAGTTATTTTGATTGCAAATACACAATATAGGTAAGTTGGAACCAAATATAGGCCTTTTGAGGCCATTTTAGGCCATTCACTTGAAAATGAATGAATACGAGTAGTTTGATGTTAGTTTAAGTTATAAACAAGTCAAACATCATATATATAGTTAGTTTAATGTATTAATAGTTGTTTTGATTGAAAATACACAATATAGGCAAGTTAGAACCAAATATAAGCCTTTTGAGGCCATTTACTTGAAAATGAATGAATACGAGTAGTTTGATGTTATTTTAAGTTATAAACAACTCAAACATCATATATATAGTTAGTTTAATGTGTTTATAAGTTGTTTTGATTGAAAATACACAATATAGGCAAGTTAGAACCAAATAAAGGCAAATAGAAGGCCATTTTACTTGAAAATGAATGAATACGAGTAGTTTGATGTTAGTTTAAGTTATAAACAACTCAAACATCATATATATAGTTAGTTTAATGTATTTATAAGTTGTTTGATTCAAAATACACAATATATGCAAGTTAGAACCAAATATAGGCAAACATAGGCCATTTTAGGCCATTTTACTAGAAAATGAATGAATACGAGTAGTTTGATGTTAGTTTAAGTTATAAACAACTCAAAAATCATATATATAGTTAGTTTAATGTATTTATAAGTTGTTTTGATTGAGAATACACAATATAGGTAAGTTGGAACCAAATATAGGCCTTTTAAGGCCATTTTAGGCCATTTACTTGAAAATGTATGAATACGAGTAGTTTGATGTTTGTTTAAGTTATAAACAACTCAAACATCATATATATAGTTAGTTTAATGTATTTATAAGTTGTTTTGATTGAAAATACACAATATAGGCAAGTTAGAACCAAATATAGGCCTTTTGAGGCCATTTTAGGCCATTTACTTGAAAATGAATGAATACGAGTAGTTTGATGTTAGTTTAAGTTATAAACAACTCAAATATCATATATATAATTAGTTTAATGTATTTATAAGTTGTTTTGATTGAAAATACACAACATAGGCAAGTTAGAACAATAAATATAGGCCATTTTAGGCCATTTTACTTAAAAATGAATGAATACGAGTAGTTTGATGTTAGTTTAAGTTATAAACAACTCAAACATCATATATATAGTTAGTTTAATGTATTTACAAGTTGTTTTGATTGAAAATACACAATATAGGTAAAGTGGAACCAAATATAGGCCTTTTGAGGCCATTTTAGTCCATTTACTTGAAAATGAATGAATACGAGTAGTTTGATGTTAGTTTAAGTTATAAACAACTCAAATATCATATATGTAGTTAGTTTAATGTATTTATAAGTTGTTTTGATTGAAAATACACAATATAGGCAAGTTAACCAAATAAAGGCAAATATAGGCCATTTTAGGCCATTTTACTTGAAAATGAATGAATACGAGTAGTTTGATGTTAGTTTAAGTTATAAACAACTCAAATATCATGTATATAGTTAGTTTAATGTATTTATAAGTTGTTTTGATTGAAAATACACAACATAGGCAAGTTAGAACCAAATATAGGCCATTTTAGGCCATTTTACTTAAAATTGAATAAATACGAGTAGTTTGATGTTAGTTTAAGTTATAAACAACTCAAACATCATATATATAGTTATTTTAATGTATTTATAAGTTGTTGTGATTGAAAATACACAATACAGGCAAGTTAGAACCAAATATAGGCAAATATAGGCACATTTTAGGCCATTTTACTTGAAAATGAATGAATACAAGTAGTTTAATGTTATTTTAAGTTATAAACAACTCAAACATCATATATATAGTTAGTTTAATGTATTTATCAGTTGTTTTGATTGAAAATACGCAATATAGGCAAGTTCGAACCAAATATAGGCAAATATAGGCCATTTTAGGCCATTTTACTTGAAAATGAATGAAAACGAGTAGGTTGATGTTAGTTTAAGTTATAAACGACTCAAACATCATATATATAGTTAGTTTAATGTATTTATAAGTTGTTTTGATTGAAAATACACAATATAGGCAAGTTAGAACCAAATATAAGCAAATATAGGCCATTTTACTTGAAAATGAATGAATACGAGTAGTTTGATGTTAGTTTAAGTTATAAACAACTCAAACATCATATATATAGTTAGTTTAATGTATTTATAAGTTGTTTTGATTGAAAATACACAATATAGGCAAGTTAGAACCAAATAAAGGCAAATATAGGCCATTTTAAGCCATTTTCTTGAAAATGAATGAATACGAGTAGTTTGATGTTAGTTTAAGTTATAAACAACTCAAACATCATATATACAGTTATTTTAATGTATTTATAAGTTGTTTTGATTGAAAATACACAATATAGGCAAGTTAGAACCAAATATTGGCAAATATAGGCCGTTTTAGGCCATTTTACTTGAAAATGAATGAATACGAGTAGTTTAATGTTAGTTTAAGTTATAAACAACTCAAACATCATATATGTAGTTAGTTTAATGTATTCATAAGTTGTTTTGATTGAAAATACACAATATAGGTAAGTTGGAACCAAATATAGGCCTTTTTAGGCCATTTTAGGCCATTTACTTGAAAATGTATGAATACGAGTAGTTTGATGTTTGTTTAAGTTATAAACAACTCAAACATCATATATATAGTTAGTTTAATGTATTTATAAGTTGTTTTGATTGAAAATACACAATATATGCAGGTTAGAACAAAATAAAGGCAAATATAGGCCATTTTAGGCCATTTTACTTGAAAATGAATGAATACGAGTAGTTTGATGTTAGTTTAAGTTATAAACAACTCAAACAACATATATATAGTTAGTTTAATGTATTTTTAAGTTATTTTGATTGAAAATACACAATATCGGTAAGTTAGAACCAAATATAGGCCTTTTTGAGGCCATTTTCGGCCATTTACTTGAAAATAAATGAATATGAGTAGTTTGATGTTATTTTTAAGTGATAAACACCTCAAACATCATATATATATTTAGTTTAATGTATTTATAAGTTGTTTTGATTGAAAATACACAATATAGGCAAGTTAGAACCAAATATAGGCCTTTTGAGGCCAATTACTTGAAAATGAATGAATACGAGTAGTTTGATGTTAGTTTAAGTTATAAACAACTCAAACATCATATATATAGTTAGTTTAATGTATTTATAAGTTGTTTTGATTGAAAATACACAACATAGGCAAGTTAGAACCAAATATAGGCAAATATAGGCCATTTTACTTGAAAATGAATGAATACGAGTAGTTTGATGTTAGTTTAAGTTACAAACAACTCAAACATCATATATATAGTTAGTTTAATGTATTTAAAAGTTATTTTGATTGCAAATACACAATATAGGTAAGTTGGAACCAAATATAGGCCTTTTGGAGGCCATTTTAGGCCATTCACTTGAAAATGAATGAATACGATTAGTTTGATGTTAGTTTAAGTTATAAACAAGTCAAACATCATATATATAGTTAGTTTAATGTATTAATAGTTGTTTTGATTGAAAATACACAATATAGGCAAGTTAGAACCAAATATAAGCCTTTTGAGGCCATTTACTTGAAAATGAATGAATACGAGTAGTTTGATGTTATTTTAAGTTATAAACAACTCAAACATCATATATATAGTTAGTTTAATGTGTTTATAAGTTGTTTTGATTGAAAATACACAATATAGGCAAGTTAGAACCAAATAAAGGCAAATATAGGCCATTTTACTTGAAAATGAATGAATACGAGTAGTTTGATGTTAGTTTAAGTTATAAACAACTCAAACATCATATATATAGTTAGTTTAATGTATTTATAAGTTGTTTGATTCAAAATACACAATATATGCAAGTTAGAACCAAATATAGGCAAACATAGGCCATTTTAGGCCATTTTACTAGAAAATGAATGAATACGAGTAGTTTGATGTTAGTTTAAGTTATAAACAACTCAAAAATCATATATATAGTTAGTTTAATGTATTTATAAGTTGTTTTGATTGAGAATACACAATATAGGTAAGTTGGAACCAAATATAGGCCTTTTAAGGCCATTTTAGGCCATTTACTTGAAAATGTATGAATACGAGTAGTTTGATGTTTGTTTAAGTTATAAACAACTCAAACATCATATATATAGTTAGTTTAATGTATTTATAAGTTGTTTTGATTGAAAATACACAATATATGCAGGTTAGAACAAAATAAAGGCAAATATAGGCCATTTTAGGCCATTTTACTTGAAAATGAATGAATACGAGTAGTTTGATGTTAGTTTAAGTTATAAACAACTCAAACAACATATATATAGTTAGTTTAATGTATTTTTAAGTTATTTTGATTGAAAATACACAATATCGGTAAGTTAGAACCAAATATAGGCCTTTTGAGGCCATTTTCGGCCATTTACTTGAAAATAAATGAATATGAGTAGTTTGATGTTATTTTAAGTGATAAACACCTCAAACATCATATATATATTTAGTTTAATGTATTTATAAGTTGTTTTGATTGAAAATACACAATATAGGCAAGTTAGAACCAAATATAGGCCTTTTGAGGCCAATTACTTGAAAATGAATGAATACGAGTAGTTTGATGTTAGTTTAAGTTATAAACAACTCAAACATCATATATATAGTTAGTTTAATGTATTTATAAGTTGTTTTGATTGAAAATACACAACATAGGCAAGTTAGAACCAAATATAGGCAAATATAGGCCATTTTACTTGAAAATGAATGAATACGAGTAGTTTGATGTTAGTTTAAGTTATAAACAACTCAAACATCATATATATAGTTAGTTTAATGTATTTAAAAGTTGTTTTGATTGCAAATACACAATATAGGTAAGTTGGAACCAAATATAGGCCTTTTGAGGCCATTTTAGGCCATTCACTTGAAAATGAATGAATACGAGTAGTTTGATGTTAGTTTAAGTTATAAACAAGTCAAACATCATATATATAGTTAGTTTAATGTATTAATAGTTGTTTTGATTGAAAATACACAATATAGGCAAGTTAGAACCAAATATAAGCCTTTTGAGGCCATTTACTTGAAAATGAATGAATACGAGTAGTTTGATGTTATTTTAAGTTATAAACAACTCAAACATCATATATATAGTTAGTTTAATGTGTTTATAAGTTGTTTTGATTGAAAATACACAATATAGGCAAGTTAGAACCAAATAAAGGCAAATATAGGCCATTTTACTTGAAAATGAATGAATACGAGTAGTTTGATGTTAGTTTAAGTTATAAACAACTCAAACATCATATATATAGTTAGTTTAATGTATTTATAAGTTGTTTGATTCAAAATACACAATATAGGCAAGTTAGAACCAAATATAGGCAAACATAGGCCATTTTAGGCCATTTTACTAGAAAATGAATGAATACGAGTAGTTTGATGTTAGTTTAAGTTATAAACAACTCAAAAATCATATATATAGTTAGTTTAATGTATTTATAAGTTGTTTTGATTGAGAATACACAATATAGGTAAGTTGGAACCAAATATAGGCCTTTTAAGGCCATTTTAGGCCATTTACTTGAAAATGTATGAATACGAGTAGTTTGATGTTTGTTTAAGTTATAAACAACTCAAACATCATATATATAGTTAGTTTAATGTATTTATAAGTTGTTTTGATTGAAAATACACAATATATGCAGGTTAGAACAAAATAAAGGCAAATATAGGCCATTTTAGGCCATTTTACTTGAAAATGAATAAATAGGAGTAGTTTGATGTTAGTTTAAGTTATAAACAACTCAAACAACATATATATAGTTAGTTTAATGTATTTTTAAGTTATTTTGATTGAAAATACACAATATCGGTAAGTTAGAACCAAATATAGGCCTTTTGAGGCCATTTTCGGCCATTTACTTGAAAATAAATGAATATGAGTAGTTTGATGTTATTTTAAGTGATAAACACCTCAAACATCATATATATATTTAGTTTAATGTATTTATAAGTTGTTTTGATTGAAAATACACAATATAAGCAAGTTAGAACCAAATATAGGCCTTTTAGGAGGCCAATTACTTGAAAATGAATGAATACGAGTAGTTTGATGTTAGTTTAAGTTATAAACAACTCAAACATCATATATATAGTTAGTTTAATGTATTTATAAGTTGTTTTGATTGAAAATACACAACATAGGCAAGTTAGAACCAAATATAGGCAAATATAGGCCATTTTACTTGAAAATGAATGAATACGAGTAGTTTGATGTTAGTTTAAGTTATAAACAACTCAAACATCATATATATAGTTAGTTTAATGTATTTAAAAGTTGTTTTGATTGCAAATACACAATATAGGTAAGTTGGAACCAAATATAGGCCTTTTGAGGCCATTTTAGGCCATTCACTTGAAAATGAATGAATACGAGTAGTTTGATGTTAGTTTAAGTTATAAACAAGTCAAACATCATATATATAGTTAGTTTAATGTATTAATAGTTGTTTTGATTGAAAATACACAATATAGGCAAGTTAGAACCAAATATAAGCCTTTTGAGGCCATTTACTTGAAAATGAATGAATACGAGTAGTTTGATGTTATTTTAAGTTATAAACAACTCAAACATCATATATATAGTTAGTTTAATGTGTTTATAAGTTGTTTTGATTGAAAATACACAATATAGGCAAGTTAGAACCAAATAAAGGCAAATATAGGCCATTTTACTTGAAAATGAATGAATACGAGTAGTTTGATGTTAGTTTAAGTTATAAACAACTCAAACATCATATATATAGTTAGTTTAATGTATTTATAAGTTGTTTGATTCAAAATACACAATATAGGCAAGTTAGAACCAAATATAGGCAAACATAGGCCATTTTAGGCCATTTTACTAGAAAATGAATGAATACGAGTAGTTTGATGTTAGTTTAAGTTATAAACAACTCAAAAATCATATATATATTTAGTTTAATGTATTTATAAGTTGTTTTGATTGAGAATACACAATATAGGCAAGTTAGAACCAAATATAGGCAAATATAGGCCATTTTAGGCCATTTTACTTGAAAATGAATGAATACGAGTAGGTTGATGTTAGTTTAAGTTATAAACAACTCAAACATCATATATATAGTTAGTTTAGTGTATTTATAAGTTGTGTTGATTAAAAATACACAATATAGGTAAGTTAGAGCCAAATATAGGCCTTTTGAGGCTATTTTAGGCCATTTACTTGAAAATGAATGAATATGAGTAGTTTGATGTTAGTTTAAGTTATAAACACCTCAAACATCATATATATAGTTAGTTTAATGTATTTATAAGTTGTTATTATTGAAAATACACAATATAGGCAAGTTAGAACCAAATATAAGCAAATATAGGCCATTTTACTTGAAAATGAATGAACACGAGTAGTTTGATGTTAGTTTAAGTTATAAACAACTCAAACATCATATATATAGTTAGTTTAATGTATTTATTATTTTTTTTGATTGAAAATACACAATATAGGTAAGTTAGAACCAAATATAGGCCTTTTGAGGCCATTTTAGGCCATTTACTTGAAAATGAATGCATACGAGTAGTTTGATGTTAGTTTAAGTTATAAACAACTCAAACATCATATATATAGTTAGTTTAATGTATTTATAAGTTGTTTTGATTGAAAATACACAACATAGGCAAGTTAGAACCAAATATAGGCCATTTTAGGCCATTTTACTTAAAAATGAATGAATACGAGTAGTTTGATGTTAGTTTAAGTTATAAACAACTCGAACATCATATATATAGTTAGTTTAATGTATTTATAAGTTGTTTTGATTGACAATACACAATATAGGTAAGTTGGAACCAAATATAGGCCTTTTGAGGCCATTTTAGTCCATTTACTTGAAAATGAATGAATACGAGTAGTTTGATGTTAGTTTAAGTTATAAACAACTCAAACATCATATATATAGTTAGTTTAATGTATTTATAAGTTGTTTTGATTGAAAATACACAATATAGCCAAGTTAGAACCAAATAAAGGCATATAGGCCATTTTAGGCCATTTTACTTGAAAATGAATGAATACGAGTAGTTTGATGTTAGTTTAAATTATAAACAACTCAAACATCATATATATAGTTATTTTAATTTATTTATAAGTTGTTTTGATTGAAAATACACAATATAGGCAAGTTAGAAACAAATAAAGGCAAATATAGGCCATTTTAGGCCATTTTACTTGAAAATGAATGAATACGAGTAGTTTGATGTTAGTTTAAGCTATAAACAACTCAGACATCATATATATAGTTAGTTTAATGTATTTATAAGTTGTTTTGATTGAAAATACACAATATAGGCAAGTTAGAACCAAATATAAGCAAATATAGGCCATTTTACTGGAAAATGAATGAATACGAGTAGTTTGATGGTAGTTTAAGTTATAAACAACTCAAACATCATATATATATAGTTATTTTAATGTATTTATAAGTTGTTTTGATTGAAAATACACAATATAGGCAAATATAGGCCATTTTAGGCTATTTTACTTGAAAATGAATGAATACGAGTAGTTTGATGTTAGTTTAAGTTATAAACAACTCAAGCATCATATATATAGTTAGTTTAATGTATTTATAAGTTGTTTTGATTGAAAATACACAATATAGGTAAGTTACAACCAAATATAGGCAAATATAGGCCATTTTACTTGAAAATGAATGAATATGAGTAGTTTGATGTTAGTTTAAGTTATAAACAACTCAAACATCATATATATAGTTAGTTTAATGTATTTATAAGTTGTTTTGATTGAAAATACACAATATAGGTAAGTTAGAACCAAATATAGGCCTTTCGAGGCCATTTTAGGCCATTTACTTGAAAATGAATGAATAGGAGTAGTTTGATGTTAGTTTAAGTTATAAATACCTCAAACATCATATATATAGTTAGTTTAATGTATTTATTAGTTGTTTTGATTGAAAATACATAATATAGGCAAGTTAGAACCAAATATTGGCAAATATAGGCCATTTTTGGCCATTTTACTTGAAAATGAATGAATACGAGTAGTTTGATGTTAGTTTAAGTTATAAACAACTGAAACATCATATATATAGTTAGTTTCATGTATTTATTAGTAGTTTTCATATAAAATACAAAATATAGCCATGTTAGAACTAAATATACGCCATTTTGTTTTTTTAATTAAATAAGAGAATATTTAACTAAATGCGGGAGACATACAATAAAAGGGGGTGTATTTGATCCCCTGGGGGGCCCGAACCCCGTTTTGTTTTGTTGGGGAGAGGGGGGGGGGGAAAGGGGGGAAAGTACTGGGGGTTGGGTGGGGGATTTTTTTTATCATAAATTTTTCTTGGGGGGGGGGTTTGGCGGCTCTTCACAACCATATGTGTAACACCCCCGACCAAGCCGAACCCTTTTTCATTTAATAAAACTCGAGATGGGGGAAAATCCACGAAGGTTCGACTCAACGGGCGTGTTACCGCCGCACTTATCTCGTTGGAAATAAATGCAAGGCTACATTAATCATTAACTTACATGGACATTACTTTGATTAGTCACTTTTGAAAGAAACACTTTAATAATAAATTAATATTTTCTGAAAATTTCGGCAGAGTTTCCTTTGTAAATTGGACAACCCAAAATGGGAAAATGTTTGAAAAACCTGTTACAAATAAAATATACCAAATCCCGAAACTCAACGCTTTCGCGGAGTACCAGCTAAAGAGAATCAGGAGCACTATTGCTCAACCAGAACCAGAAATGAAACTAAATCAATTAATTATTTAACTATTACAAAGTGGAACGTCTTCGCTTCAAAAGAAACATAAAACAATCATAGTTGTACCCTTAGCACGTAACTGCTTCTATCTTAGAACAGATGCTCCAGAACTTCAACCTGAAACTATTGTAACACTGCCACCCACCAAGTGACAGGCCACAGTAGTGACAAAACAAAACATTGACATACACATCAGCACAACGCTGAGTACTAACCCATAAAATATTCTTAAAACATGCTTTGGTGTCTACGACTCTCACATATTCCATACGTTCACATGTAGTTATAAATACAATGAATAATTACATAATTAATCCAATTATTTAAGGAGAGGAAAGAGAACGCCAGTAAGCCGGGGTCAATCCCCTGTAACCACTTACTTCAACATTGTAGGCCGGGGTCAATCCCCTGTAACCACCTACTTCAACATTTTGATTTAGAACTAATTTAATTTAATCAATCAACCTTTAAAACCCAATTCCATACATAATCCTGAAATCATAATCAACTATAAATTCAATAATACTAGCTACATCACACGACTAGCATCCCCAATTCAGAATCGTAATTCTAAATTATAAAACAAATCAAGCAACTTGAATTAACAAACTTAAGTAAACAAATAAAAGACTTATTTGGCTACTAATGATATGAAAACATTCCTCCTAAAAATAACAACAACAGCAGTATTACCACCAACAACACAATATCAACCACAGCAACAATAACCCATGCTAACAATAAACCACCACAAGAACACATCATCAACAACAAAGCACCAACAACAACAACGCATCACCACCACCAACGACAACAATATAACAGCAGCAACAACAACACCACCACACACACACAAAACATAAGGAGGGAAAGTACCCAAATTTTAGAGTTCATAGCTTATGGAAAGAAAAAGAGAGAGAAGAAGAGGAGGGTGTAGTACCAAAAACAACAAGGGCAGCACAGGACAACCAACACATGGCGGCAGCACCACCGTGCAGCTCACCACGACTGCCAGCAACAGCAGCGCGAAAGGAGAGAGAGAGGTGCGGGCAGGGGAGCTCGAAGCTTCGGCAGTGGTGACGGAAGTCACGGAATTCCGGCAAGAAGACGAAGCAACGCACTGCAGCAGCAGCGACCAACAACGAGCACCAGCAACGACGGTGGAGAGAACCACCACCACGAACCAGAGGAGAGAAGAGACGCGAGCAGAGGAGAGATTTGAGCTCCGGCGAGCTTCGGGTTTCTGGCGAGACAGGAGGGACGAGAGAGAAACTGGGTTTTGGGGTTTCACGGGGAGAGAGGAGAGAGAGAGAGAAATGGGTTGTTGAACTTGTGATTTCAAAGCTCAATTACTGAGCATTTATAGAACAAAAGTTTGGAGACATTAATGGAGGTGGCTAGATGGAGGTTGGTGGTTCACCATCAGTTCATTCTTTTTTTTTTTTTCATAAATCATTATAATATCATTTATCATAATAAATATCACTTTCGTAATAACTAAGGTAAATATACTTATTTTAGAAGATAATCTTCATCAGAATACTTTCGAAAAATTTTAGGACGTAATTATAATAATAAACATAATTAGTAGCTAATAAAACGAGATTAAAATTCGGGGTATTACAATATGAGCCGTCCATTTTTTCTCAGATTGAGGCGCAGGTGGAGGCAAAGGTCGTTGCATAGATGGAAGAGGTGGAGGCAAGGGTCGCAGCACTGGTGGAAGAGTCAAGTCAGGCCCTCGTAGAGGAAATGATGAGGAACATGTCTAGTTTCGGCCACATGTTCTCAGGTTGTAACCCAGGCCCCCCTCCACAACGCAGACCAGAAGATGACCAAGGGTTTGGTGGTGGCGGTAGTGCTACAGAGACACCCTTGACAGTGTAGTTTTTTTGGTTTTGGCAACTAGGTAACTAACTTATAGTTTCCATATAGTTAGTCTAACTATATGCATTTAATGTCAATATTTATCGGCATCTCGCTTTCTTTCTAGAAGTGTCGGGTTATTTTTTTTGGAACCCAACTTCTACTTTATTTCCCGACACCGGGATCTATTTTGCGTACATATATTTAATCTAGGTAGTTTGTCTAACTATAGACATTTAGTCTCTATATATATCGGCATCTAGCTTATTAGTTTCTAGATTTGTCGATATATATTTTTTGTAAACACCGACTTCTACTTTATTTCCTGACACCGGGATCTATTTTGTGTACATAATTGTAATCTATTTCATGTAATTATACAAGTATCTATGCAAATTGTAATATAAATTGCATATTTTTGTAATTGAAAGCTTTAGTGTGGTATATTTAGGTGCAGCTGTGCAGGTACATGTTTAATTATAATTAAGAACAATAATATTTTAAATAACATTATTTTAAAATATCAACGACGGCTAAACATTAAATCAACGACGGCTAGGCAGTCGCTTTAAGGTAATGTATGCAGCCATGTACTTGAATATCAACGACTGCTACAAAATAATAGCGACGGTTTATAACAGACGGTGCCACAACGACGGTTTGTAACCGTCGGTACTACAACGACGGTTTATAATAGACGGTGATACACCGACGGTTAGAAACGGTCGGTGAAACAACGATCGTTAGAAACGATCGCTGAAGCACCGTCTGTTTAAAACAGTCGTTGACATAGAGTCAACGACGGTTCACCGTGACGGTCGCTGATTTTCATGAAATCGTCGTTGATAATTTTACCGACGGCCTTACGGTTGTTGATTCCAATATCAGCGACCATCGTTACAACGGCTGCTTTTTAACGACTGCTAGCCGTCGTTGATTGTTTAGCGACGGTTTCCCTTTAGTCAACGTCGGCTTTTAGCCGTCGTTGATTACCACTTTTCTTGTAGTGGAGATGTAATAGTTCGGGAGATCTCTATCCTGTCACCACATCATCACCATCCACTTGCCTTGCAACCGCCCTCACGGCTATTCTCCAAACAACATGGCATAACTGTCTTGGTCAACCTGGATCCCAATCTTTAAGCTTTCTTAGGAGTAGCAACTTTATAGAATATAATTAGGAACCCGCCTCCAAATTTTGTAGCACTTTCCCTATTGGGAAACATACTAGACTTCCTTTTGCAACTTCTCATACTGCTACATATTGTGCTTTTGATATTATTCATGCTGACTTATGGACCTCTCCTACTCGAAGTAGTGATGGATATAAATACTATTTAGTTTTGCTTGATGATTTTACACATTATGTATGGACTATTCCTCTGAAATACAAATCTGAAACATACCAAGCTTTTGTCAATTTCCAAACCTATGCTATGACTCAATTCGAACGTCCAATAAAAGCCTTTCAAAGTGATCATGGCCGATAATTTGATAATGATCCCTTTAAATTATTCTGTGTTCAGCACGGTATTATTTTTAGATATTCATGTCCACATACTTCATCTCAAAATGGCAAAGCTGAACGTATGATTCACACAATAAACAATGTCATGTGCACATCCTCTTCCATGCTTCCATCCCGTCTGCCTATTGGGTTTATGCTTTAGATACTGCCACCTATCTTCTGAATATTTTGCCAACCAAAACTCTCAAAAACAAAACCCCTGCTGAAGCATTATTTTTCATCACTCCCTCGTATGATCATTTACGCATCCTTGGTTGCCTATGTTTTCCCAACCTCACAGCGACATCTAAAAATAATCTTGCCCCTCGCTCCACACCATGTGTTTTTTTAGGGTATCCTCGTAATCACCGTGGGTATCGGTGTCTTGATCTTACTACAAATAAAATCATCATCTCCCGCCATGTGATTTTTAATGAAACAAATTTCCCATTTTCTACACATCAATCCCAACCATTATCACATTATGAGTTTCTTGGAGTTGATGCAACCTCACCTTTGCTCACACATATTCTCATGCGCCAGGCCCAAACTCCACCCCACAATATTCAAACTGCCATGCCCCGTTCCTCTCCTATTGACCAGCCTACTCCTAGGCCCACCCGTGTCACGCCTGAGGCCCAGCATCTCTCCCCTCCTTCAGCGCCTGTCATCCCCGTTCCAATCTCTTTGGGCCCCGTGTCTTCCCAGCCCAACAACGGTATACTCCCCCACCCCAGCGTGCTCACCCCCCTCTGCAGCCCACCAGGCCCCCCTCCATCCCCATACATCACAAGAAGTCGCCATGGAATTTTTAAACCTAATCCAAAATATAGGCTCACTATATTACCTTCTGGTCCAGATTTACATCGGTCACCTTTTCCCAAATCTCACAAACATGCCTTATCTGACCCAAACTGGAATGCGGCTATGAATGATGAATATGGTGCATTAATTAAAACAGGGACATGGGAACTAGTACCTAGGCCTACGGGGGTGAATGTTAACTGTATGTGGCTTTTTCGACATAAAGAAAAATCTAATGGTGAACTTGAAAGGCACAAAGCTCATCTTGTTTGTGATGGCAGGTCTCAGGAAGTTGGTGTGGATTGTGATGAAACCTTTAGTCCAGTTGTCAAACCACAGACCATTCGAACTGTGCTCAGTTTGGCCATGGCTCGGAAGTGGTATATTCATCAACTTGATGTCAAAAATGCTTTTCTGCATGGTGATCTCAAAGAAACTGTTTATATGCATCAACCTCCTAGCTTTGTTGATCGCAGGGCCCCCATCATGTTTGCAGACTCAGAAAAGCATTATATGGGCTAAAACAAGCTCCTCGAGCTTGGTATCAGCGATTTGCCAATTTTTTGATTCGTATGTGTTTTATCATTACTAAGAGTAATTCTTCTTTGTTCACTTACAGTCAGGGCCATGATAAATCATATTTATTATTGTATGTTGATGATATCATTCTCACCACTTCATCTGATGCTTTACGCGAGCGTATGATCACACAGTTGCAGACTGAGTTTCCTATGTCAGACTTGGGGCCCCTGAGTTACTTTTTGGGAATTTCTGTTTCCAGCACACCTTCGTTTATGCTTCTTTCTCAACAGAAATATGCACAGGAAATATTAGAACGGGCATGCATGAGCAAATGTAAACCTATAGCAACTCCTGTGGATACTAAGTCTAAACTCAGTGCTGATTCTGGACCTAAATTCCAGGATCCTACTAAGTATTGTAGTCTTGCTGGTGCACTTCAGTACCTCACTTTCACTCGCCCTGATATTGCTTATGCGATACAACAGGTCTGTCTCTTTATGCATGATCCTCGAGGGGCACATTATGATGCCTTAAAACGCATCCTGCGTTACATTCAGGGTACCATTGATCATGGGTTACATTTATATCCTTCTACTTCTATGCGTCTGATTACTTATACTAATGCTGATTGGGGTGGTTGTCCAGACACTCGTCGTTCCACCTCAGGCTATTGTTGTTTCCTTGGAGACAACCTTATTTCTTCGTCCTCCAAGCGTCAGGCTACTTTATCTCATTCCAGCGCAGAAGCAAAATATAGAGGTGTCGCTAATGTTGTTGCCGAGTCTTGTTGGCTTCGTAATCTCCTTCTTGAGTTACATTGCCCTCTCCGTCAGGCCACACTTGTTTATTGTGATAATGTCAGTGCTACATATTTGTCTAGTAATCCGGTACAACACCAACACACCAAACATGTTGAGATGGATATTCATATTGTTCGTGAAAAGGTAGCGTTGGGTCAGGTCCGGGATCTTCATGTTCCCTCCAAATATCAGTTCACTGACATCTTGACAGAAGGTCTCCCTCGACAATTATTTACAGATTTTCGTTCCAGTTTTAGCGTCCGACCTCCTCCCGCTATGACTGCAGGGGTGTGATAGAGATAATATTTACAATAATATTTTCTCCCTATTTAGGATATATTTGTAGAGTCCCTATATGATTTGGACTCCTAACATGATTAGGACTATGATTATTTTGTAAACACTATATATTGATCAATGGGAAGACTCCAAAGGGAGAGGAGTTTTACATTATCTAACATAGAAGTTTCTTGAAAATACAAAAATCTGAAAATTGTTTGGTTGCTTATCTAGGTCCTTACAATAAGTAGAACCTCCCATGAAATTGAACTTCCATTATCTAACCAAAAAACTTATTGGAATCCCTAGGATATGGGTATACATATGGAAAAGTATATTCAAATGAGATATTTTCATGTTCAACCAAGCGACCATTTGTAATACTTTGCTAAACTGATCCACACATTTAGTCAAATCAAGACCCAATATTGACCAAAAGATGATGGCATAGAGGTAAACAAATACTTCTTGCATTCTTTAATAGACTTCTTAGTTGTTCTTTGCATAACACCAAAGACATCTGTTTTTTTAGTACTCCAATTTGGTAGATTTTTATTAGGATTTTTTGATTTTTACCACCTTATAAAATCACCATTTTTAAGATAACCACCTTATAAGTTAATTGTTTTAAATAACCACCTTATATGACCTAAATCTCTTTAAATACATACCAATTGGCAGATTTCGTCCAAGAAATCGGTCTTAAATAAGGGTTTAAACCTTAAATACATTCTAGTGAATAAAGGTGGAGGTGATGAAATCGTTCTTAAACCCTTTTTGAGGATGATTTCCTTGACGAAATATGTTGATTGGTAGGTATTTAAAAGGATTTAGGTCATATAAGGTGGTTATTCAAAACAATTAACTTATAAGGTGGTTATCTTAAAAATGGTGATTTTATAAGGTGGTTAAAGTCAAAAAATCCTTTTTATTAAAACAAACTTGTCGTCAGAATGACAAGGAATTACAAGGCTGCCAACGATACATGGTATGTAGAAAGACAAACACACCACACTTAGGGGTGTTTATTGAGCGAGTTGGTCACGGACAAACTCTGTGACTCGACTCGTTAAGGTATCGTGTCAAGTTCAAGTCGAGCTATTTCTTATCAAGCTTGAAATTCTCTAGCTCGACTCAACTCATTAAGGTTTCGAGTCGAGTGCAAGTTGCCCGCAAGCAGATTTAGTTGATTATTTCCCTCAAATTATTCGTAATAAAGTTTCTTGTTTTTTTTATTCTATTACCCTATTTAATGTTGTAATACCCCAAACCTTAATTGCGTTCTATTAATTACATGTTTATTAGCTTAATTACGTCCTAAATTTTTCCGAAATGATCATGGTTAAGTTATTTTCTAAAATAAATGTATTTTGGATCTTATTTATTTAAAATTAGTTGAGTAGTATTTGCCGAAAAGGAAACCCAAGATCCCAAATTTATTTCCCCTTGTCGGTTGGGAAGTAAAACCCAAAACTTGTTTTTCTTCTCCCTTGGTTGGGTAAATGAAACCCCAATCCAAGCCTTTCTCTCTCATAATTTCTCTCACCAAATTCTCTCAAAACCCCTAACCCGTGAAAACCCCAATTTTCTCTCTATCGTGTTGTTCACTGCTCCTGCTTGCAGCTTCACCGACGAACACTGAGCCACCGACTGGCTGCTACCTCCACTCCTGTTGCCATCCCGCCGAAGCCGTTTCCCCTGCTTCCCCTACTCTACTTCTTCTCTCTCTCCCCTGCTTCGTTCGCTGCTGTGCTTCACTCCCACGCCACGCCACGTCGTGTTGCTACCAGCCGCACATGAGCTCCGCCGTCGCGCAACCACACCGTTTGCGCTGCTGCCTAGCTCAACGGATCACAACCCCCTCCGTCTCTGCTACTCGTTGGTCTTCCCTGCTCTTGAAGCAGAGGTACATTACCTCTTGTTTTTCTTGAACTTTAGGTTTTAAAGATTTGTGTTTTAAGCCGAAGTGATTACCCATGTTAATTAGATTGAAAATGGGCCAGAATCTGAGTTAATTAGTCTTAGCTAAAGCTACTTAGTTAACTAGTTGGGTTAACTTTGTATTATGGGCTAAATTGGTTTTAGTTATGTTAAGTTAATGAATCATTATTTTAGGTAATCTGAAGCTTTATGAATGAACATTAGGGACGTTTAAGTTTGTATAAATGACTTTCTATTAGTTTATGAGCTAATAACAATAATTGTAGTATATTAACAATAATAGTTTATGGGTAATTAGGCATGGAAAGTTTGTTAGTAGGTAATGTGCTAATTATTGATTATGTTTTAAGGAGGATATATGTATGATGGTTCTTGGAGATTAAGGAATCACGATACTTAAGGAGTAAAGGAAAGCAATTAGCATTTGAGGTAACCTTTCATGTCCAGCAAATATGTGTATGCCCGTATATGTTATATGACGTTTTATATGTGCTTGAATGCGTGAATACAATTTTTTTTGATAATTTAAGGATTTTATTTAATAATATCTTAAAGTATGGCTGAAGCCTTACAACTCAACATTGGTCAGCAGTACTAAGCATTTAGAGATACCAACAATAAAATCCTCATAAAGGTGGGAAGAAGGATGAAATCAAGACTAAATACAGGCTGAATGCGTGAATACAATTATATGCTGATTATTATGTGTTATGATCTGTATGTGGCATAATGAGATGCATTATGATTTAACAATGTCCGTGTATACTATGAATGATTATGTTTATGATTCATGAATTCTGGTTATCATGATTTATGGGTGTTGTTCGGAAATATGAATATATGTAAATTTTTTACAATGGATGGTTCTGCTGGTTTGGCATTATGAACTGATCTGGTAAATGGGTGAGTTACCGGTGGAGAAATTCTGTTTATGATATACGATATGGACCAAAAAGGTCATATGTTAATGTTTACGAATTACGAAAGTTACGCTATGTCCAAATTAAAACATGTACTTGCCAATGAACTAAGCTCACGCAAATGGCCATTGCCAGCAGATATTAATTCAATGATGACGTTTTCAATTAGTATTTCCGAACAAGTACCAATATGATTTGATATATGCATGTGCATGAGAAATGAATTACAAACCAAAATCGTTTTTACGGGCTGGAGTGAAGTTAATGAGTTTTCAACTCATTTTAGTTTATTTTATGTGTTTCCCATTTTCCCTATTTTATGCAATCATTTAGGTATTATGAAGATGGCGAAGGATCAGTTATGTCAAGGATGCTTTGGAAGGATTAAGTTGAAATGACTCTGTATATATTTGGGATAATTAGAATACTCTATATTAAAGGGTAATAATTACTGCTTTAAGATAAGCATTTGTTTATTTAAGAGGCCATTTTAGGCTATTATTTTATTTGTAGGTCATAACCCACAGGCTTAAGATTTGCTTCCGCTGACAATTAGGGATATGTATTTTTCCGGGGCGCTACAAATGTAGAATTCATAATATTGATTCTAATTTGAATTAACTTATAAATAATCATTTTATTATTTTATCCTAAAAACAATTGTTGTAACACTCGACCCATACGGAGTCGAGCCTATATATCGTCACTAATGCCCATCCAGGGCTAACAACTGTCTTCAATAACCAACACAAGTTCTTCCGGCATATTTTGTGCTCACTCATGCGCACCCTGAGAAACTTCCCAGGAGGTCACCCATCCCAAGACTACTCGTAGACAAGCACACTTAACTGTGGAGTAACTAAGGAAATAAGCTCCCTAAAAGAAAAATGCATCTTGTTAGAATAAGTAGTCTGTCAAATCCCTTTAAAGCAATCATGAGGGGTATTATAGTTGTCATTTGAAATATTATAATATATATATATATATAATGAAAAAAAATATCGAGCAGCTCACGAGCTCATTCAGTCGAGTTTAGGCTAGTTCAATTCGACTTGTTTATGTGTTGCATTGAGTTCCAGCTCGAGTCCAGCCAGCTTGAGTCAAGCGTTGACCGAGTTTTGACCTAGTCGACATTGAGTTGTTCACGAGCTGCGCAACTCAATCAACGCTCCTTCCACACCCATTACAAAACTAATGCCAATTAAACTAATTAAGGAGCACAAAAGAAACCAACAGACATTCAAGTTATAACCATGCAAGGAAGTAACACCTAATTACAGTACCCCGTTACCGTCATTGGCCTAAGCTACGCCACTCACCTCTGGGCATCGGTAAGCAATTTGTAAGTAACATATTCTCGGCAACTCAGTCCAATGGTAGCATCATCGGCAAACATCGTGTTAGTTATAGACTGTGTCTTCAGTGGAACAACGACTTCAAATCTGGTTTCAAAGGACTTTGGCCTTCTAATTTCCAAGCTACCCCCTAACACCGTCGCCAATAAACTTGCCAGTAAAAGCTAAAGTTAGGGTTATAAGATTTATCTTTTGGAAAAGAGGTGCTAAATAGAAGTTTTCAAATCAGGGTTTTGAGGGGATTTAGACTACCTTAATATCGGAGATTAAAAGTTTACTCTATCTTTTTGATGTGTTGAAAGTTGTCCTTTTAAGGTTGTTGATTGTGGTGTTTAATTGTGGTTTTCGTTTTTGTGCGTTGCTTTAAGATGTACTATGAGTGTATGTCAATGTCAGAGGCATAAGGGAATTAATTAAGGAGTTATGATTTATTTCTTGGTAAACAAGGGTTCGTATTGGTGGAGTCCTATTCCCCTCCAAAGAAGGGGTTTTAGGTTTTGGAGGAAGTGTTATTGGGAGTTTAATAGAGGACTTCATCCTCTTCAATTGTGGTCTTGGAAGTTTTTCAGAATCTTTGATGAGGAAAAGAGGATTTGATGTTTGGAAGATTTGGTTCTCTCGGGGTTTAATTGTTGTTTGGTCTTGGGGATTAATTAACTTTTGTTAATCCTTACTTTAAGTTAGTGTTGAGTTTCTTCTCAGTACTTTCAAAATCGTTCATACTAACGTTGTTCCCTTCTGGGGGGGGGGTTCACAGCAAGCTAAGTGAGTCATATTTAATTAAAGAAATAAGATTAGTTATGGGACATTAAAAATGAAAAACAATAATTTAAGAATCTATTTAGATTTCAGAACTGCTAGACCTAGTGGGTTTGGGTATGGTCATAAATTTAAGTTAGTGTTGAGTTTCTTCTCAGTACTTTCAAAATCGTTCATATATACTAACGTTGTTCCCTTCTGGGGGGTTCACAGCAAGCTAAGTGAGTCATATTTAATTAAAGAAATAAGATTAGTTATGGGACATTAAAAATGAAAAACAATAATTTAAGAATCTATTTAGACTTCAGAACTGCTAGACCTAGAGGGTTTGGGTATAGGTTGTTCTTTCTTCCAATGGAAAAAATCTATTTAGGTTAATATAGCTAGATAATAAAAAACTTAAAAATACTAGACTAACATAGAGTGAACTTACAATCTACAAAAATGACTCGATCAAACATACAAGTTAAAATTTAGCCAAATAGCCACATTTGTTCGATCGTTCCGCTTATAGCTGGCAAAATAGACTCGTACCCGTTGATCCGACCAAAAACACCAGGCCCGAGGACTGGTCCACCCGAAAGTGATCATCCGAATAAAACCGAAACTCGAAATGACCCGAGTCGAAAGCAAATGGTCTCGAATATGGCCCGAACACGAAGATAACCCGACTCGTATCTACTCAAACACGACAATAATAACTCGAACCCGAACTGACCCGAAATAATAATGAAACATTTTTCATAAACATTAATTTATATGTTTTATTTATTTACTAAAAAAGAAAGTCGACCTAACCCGAAGTGAGCCGACCTAAACAAACCTGAACCGTTTTGGAATCGACTCGATGTTGACACGACCCACCAAACCCGCATCTAACCCGAAATTTCATGGCCACGAGATGGACATGTATCCGAACCGAACCGAATGTAACAAAAATACAAAATTGACCCAAATATGACCGAATTTATAATGACCTAAACCGTATGACTCGTTTGTCACAGTTACGCTATGGTTACTTGATACTAGTTGATAGGACACTTTCAACATCATTAATTTCACCTACTCCAAATCTTACATAAACGCCAAAACCATCTCAAATCAAGCTAGAGAGAGGAAGATAGAGTCATAGAGAAAAATAAGAAAGAACCCTCCAAATTTTCACCAAAACATGATAGACTCAGAGATTTTCTGCAGAAATGGAAAGTCTTTCACTGCCATCAAATCGTAGAAAGATTATTACTGCCCTGAACTTTAATTTTCCACAATTATTAAATTCCTTTTTTCCCCCTCTGCAACATAATCTTAGTAATAAAAGTTAAAAGGTACGATTTTGCATGAAGCTTTTTATGGACAACCCAGATATAAACAAAAATCAGAACTTCAAAAAAAGCTTCATTTGCCATCTTCTTCATACAATTAAGTATACTGTTATGAGTCATTAATGGTTTTCAAAGTCTGAATTTTGTTCCTTAATTTAAGTAAATAGTTTGAAAATTTTGCCAAAAAATATACCAACTATTTTTTAAAAAAAGGAAGAGAGACATAACTGAAATTGTTCACGGGATTGTCAGCCACTGAAAAAACTCAGATGGCAATTTTCTCTCTCTTCTACATTATTCAAAAACTTATTACTAATATTCTTACTTTATTGTAACGCAGGTTAATTTTATATATTATTGAAAAAAGAAAGCATTTTTTTTTTGAGGAAAAAAAAAAAGCATTTTTGGGTGGGGTACATTGCTCTATAAAGGAAGAAAGAAAAGAAAGTAAAATTTAGCTAATATGATTGGTGGAGGAACCCTTTTTTTGAAACTGAGAAAGGGAGGCAAAGTTTTTGATTCGATTAATTTTACGTTTGCTATAAGCTTTTTGAGGATTAAAATGTAGGAGTAGCTGTAGTAGGCAAATTAAATTTTCTTTTCTCTCTTTTTTGTCCTGAATTTCTTGTTTCTTACCTTAATTTATCAGAGCTTTACTTTTAATCTGACCATTGTTTTTGTCCTCTAATGCACACTTTCACAAGATATATGTTAGATTAAAAAGCAAATCTATAAAAGGAAAAGATATAAGAAAATAAGATACTCTCTAAATTTAATGTATTATGTAATTCTTTTTTAGTTTTTTATAAGAACATGTACTCTAGTCTATAGGCCCCGTTGTTTTGGACTGAACTGGGCTGAACTGAACTGAATTGAATTGAATTGAAAATAAGCCCAAAACAACAGGGCTATGTGGTAAGCAAATACTAGATTCAAAAGCAAGATGAGCAAGCCAAACTTGAGTCAAGCTATATAGCTTATCGAACACAAGTCAAGTAAGGGTTTACAATAAGTATTGAGCATGAACATAATTGAGTATATTGATTTTTGAGCAAAGTAGAACAGCCAAACTGACTTGCTAAATTCGCATCCCCATTTATTATTATACCACTGGTCATTAGGTTAACTTATATATATACATGCACAAGGTTATTAGAATCTTACGCTATACATATCAATGAAAGGATATCCTGGTACTCCCTCTGTTTTTTTTATCATTCTCATTTTTCCGTGCACGTCTCACGATGCACCTCTTTGAACTTAAATATCTTCCATTATATATTAGTAAAAATTATAACGATTGAATATTAATAAAGTACTCATTGAGACGAATCAAATAAGACCTCACGTGAATATATTTTTTCTTATAAATTGAGAAAAATTAAGAAGATTCTCTCTAAGTATGAATAGTGTCAAGATTCCAAGTGAGAAAGATATAAAAAACAAAGGGAGTATTTTGTAAATAAAATAAAATAAAGAAGGGTACCCTAGATCGATAATGATAGGGTAAGGGTGAATATGTAGAATTTTTCCACGAACTAATAATATTTGAATCAAAACTTAAACATAGCTTTGAAGTTTGAATAGACAATTTTGTCACATATAGGTCATTAATTTTTTAAAAATTGTTTACTCCCTCTGTATTTTTTTTATCTTTCCTACTTTGACTTTGCACGTTTGCCAATTCACTTATTCAACCTTAAATATTTTTCGTTACATATTATTAAAAATTATAAAGATTGAATATTAATAAACTACTCATCAAGACGAATCAAACAAGACCCCACATGACTATAACTTTTCTTATATATTGAGAAGAATTTAAAAGATTCTCTCTAATTATGAATAGTATCAAGATTCCAAGTGAGAAAGATAAAAAAATACAGAGGGAGTATTTTGTATTTTTAAGGTAACTACTAGGGTTTTGGTTAAAATTCCCTTACAAAAATACATTTATTATACTCCTTTCATTTTTTAGAAAAAGATGCATTTTAACTTTCACACTTGCCAATACACAAATTTGACCATTTATATCTCTATTTATCCAATACTAAAAATTCTTAAAAAATTAATTTCTTAAAAATATATGTCAAGACATACTCACCAACTTTCTTGTATGTTAACTTTGGATTTATACATATGTAAAAAATTATGAATAATATAAAAGTTAACATCGAATGTTTTTAAAAACTAAAGGAGTATGTATTATATAAGATATATAAAAAAAATTGTCTTTGTTTGTATTACACGAGTTTGTGCTAATTTTACTAAACTTAAATAAATTTTATTAATTAATTTTCAATTATCAATTTTTTATAATTATTAATTTTTAATTATCAATTCAAAAAATGTTTACAAGATGGTTAAAGTAAAGTATGTAAATAGTGTCAAAAGTCAAAATGGTAAAACTAAAAAAATCCAGAGAAAGCATGCGTATCTGTTACATATACTCCATTTGGTTTTCATTAGTTTACCCACTTTTCTTTGACCTGTCCCTTATTAGTTTACCCACTTTTTTTTTTTAATGTTTTTGGAATAATGATCCGACTAATTATTTATTATTATCTATGGACTCAGGTTTTTTTAATTTGTCTTTCCCTAGCCCACATACACACATCAACTTTAATATAAACTAATATTTCATCTTTCCTTTTATGCCCCACACACTATTGTTCCTAAAATTATGTGCTCAAAGAAGTGGGTAAACTAATAAAAACCGTAAGATATAGTATATAAAAAGATAACTTCAGATATTAGAGAACACTAATATCACAAACATACCTTTTATTCTAGGAAAAATTGATAGGAGCAGGCCTAACTATGGCCTCCCTTCCATAATAGATCCCAACTTTGGACTATCCCACACAGGTCCCAACTTTTATACCTATTTGACACGCGTGGACCTTTCAGGTCATTAACCTGCTAATACCGGTGAACATTAGTCACGTGACCTTTTTAGTTGACTCACATGGCATTTTTCCCTCTCTTTTCCCCCTTTCTTATATTGTCTGTGCATTTCCCCCTTCCCCTGTAGAAAGCTCAAATCTTTTCCTTCAAATCTTCTCCAATGGCAGCGCAAATCTCTGGTGGTTCTGGGTCAATTAATTCAAGAGCAAGTGCAAGAAACATCCCCGTGAAGTGCAACCATGAGATTCCTGCGATAATTAGGACTTGCAAAACATTGAATTTCGGAAAGAGATTTTATGGGTGCTCAATGTGGCCTGTAAGTTGTTAAAGATTATGTCTTTGAATTTCATTGTTTCATTAGTAAATTTTGCTTCACTTTTTTTTCCTTTTTCGGGTTTAGGGTTTTAATGGTTTGAGGGTAACAAATTAGGGTTCGAATTGAATGCAGGGCCCCTCTGATTGTGGTTTCTTTCAATGGGAGCTTAATTGTGGTGCTGGACCTTGCAGTGGGTGTGAGGATTTGCAAACAAAATTGTTGGAGCAATACACAACTGTTTCAGACCTAGAATTGCAGTTTAAGGTGGTGGAGGAAAAATTCAACAAACTGAAATTGAAGAAAGACAAGATGGAGGCAGCACTGCAAGAGATGAAGGGAGAAATGATGAAAATGCGTGTTGAAGCTGTGAAGAATGCCAAGGGAGAAAAATATGCTATGATAGGCTTAGGATTATCTTGGTTGCTTTGTTTGTAATTGTTGCTTTGTTTTTTTAGCTTAGTTGTTAGGGTCAAAAAAAGATGTTATGCAAACAAATGGATATGTAATGTATTGTTTGCCTTTTGGTTATGAAATGAAATGAAGCCCTTTTTTAGCTTAGTTGTTTTTGTTTGTGTTCATCATAACTCAACTCAATGAAATATCATATACAAGCATCACATTAAAGAGATTCATCATAAACCAAACCTTCTTGTATTGGCAAAACACACAAACAACTGTTTACAAAATGCTGAAGATAACATAAGCAAGCCTATTGTTAGGGTCAAAAGGGTGACATAAACCCAAATTCAAAAAACAACCCAAATCCAAAATGATGTTTGGCTACAAGTGCCACTTGGACATAATTAACTCGGATGCTTGGCTTCCTAGAGTCGTTTGCGCTCTTCCATTCACATAAGTTGAACCATTATTGCTCAACCAAACACCAACCCCCTGTGGTACCTGTGTACATAAATGATGTTAGTTATGCACATATATCATGCCAGAATTTTATGAGAGTAATAAACAAAACTTACCCTTTCCCTACCCCCATTCCTTCCACCACCCCTTCTGCCACTAGTTCCAGCACCCCTTGTTGTGGCCCTGCCTCCTCTTCCTCTAGACCCCCTTCCTCCTGTTATGGTTCTGCCATTTCTGCCAGTTCTTGATGGTTGGGCAGTCACATTCAGTTCTTGAGCTGAAGGAGTGGGTTGGGCTGATGTACTTTGTTGAGTTGAAGGAGTGGGCTGGGCTGATGTGGAAGCCTGATTGGATGATTGGCCAGTTTGTTGCCTTTTTTGTTGAGGGCCTGCATTGTCCTTGTTTGGACATCTTCTTTTGTTGTGGCCCTTGCCTTTGCACACACTGCAATGCATCTCAACCCCATGTTTGGTCAGCTTACCAGGCTTCTTTGGGTTTTCAAAAGGATCCTCGATCCTATTTTTCCTTGGTCTGCCTGGCCCTACCTTGATTGGGGGTGGCTGTAGAGGGCAATCTAGTTTAGGCCAGTGCCTTTCACCTACACAGGGAGGGATTGAATTGTTGTAGGCTCTTAGGTAGGTATCTCTCTTGTACCAATCAGCTACATAATCCTCTGCTTTGTAGTGGTACATGAAGAGACAAGCCACTGCATGGGCACAAGGGATCCCAGTTATATCCCATCTCCTACATGTGCAAGATCTGGCCTCTAAGTCAACAGATAGGGTGTCCATTTCATACCCCACTTGGAAGACAGTAGCTGAAGATGGTATTGGGTGACACAGGGCAGCTAATTCTTTGGATTTCTCAAGCTTAACTTGGATCCTAGGGCAGACTTGAGCTTGGCTCTTCTCCATTTCTTGTCTTTTTACAACCAGCCTGTGCATGAGTGAAGTCCTAATTTCCTCAAGCATATAAATGAGGTGCTTGGTTCTAGCCTGGATAATATATCCATTAAAGGTCTCTGCTAGATTGTTGACAACCACATCCACATTTGTGTTGGTGTCCATGAAAGCTCTGCAAAACAACCTAGGATTATAGCTTTTGAAACCCACAACAAAGATCGGGATTGAGTTCTTGCATCTCTTCCAAAGCTTCATTGTAATCGGACATATTGTATGATTTTGCGGCCTTCCGAAAATATTCTTCATCTCATCTCCTTTGAAATCTTTGTGCCGGTGTGCAAAAATGTGCCCGGCACAATGTCTGTGTTCAACACTTGGAAGGAGTGTTGCCACAAAGCATGTAAAATAGTGCCACACTAAAAGCAAAGCAATAAGTAAACATGTTAAATATGTTGTAATAAGTAGGAAATCAAAGCATGTTTTGACTCACCTGATGTTCATCTGAAATCAAAGCCAAACCAGTACCATCTCTCAACTGCAAGCAGTTTTGCAACTCAGTGAAAAACCAAACCCAGCTATCATTGTTCTCTCCCTCTACCACTGCCCAAGCAACTGGATACATCTGGTCGTTTCCATCCCCGCCCACCGCTGCAAGTAGGCGGCCACCAAGAAAAGTCTTCAAGAAGCAAGCATCTACACACAACAGTTTCCTACAGCCCTCTATCCAGCCCTTCCTTATACCATCAAAACAGACAAAAATCCTCTGAAACACTGGTGTTGGTCCCTTCTTAATAGGATTATTCACCAATGTAATCACAGTGTCAGGGTTTCCATCCTTCAAAGCTGCAATATACCTACCCAGCTTAGCATAGTGCTCTCTCATAGAGCCATGCAACATTCTGTGAGCATGATATTTAACCTTGTAAGCCAAGTCTTTCTTGATGACCACCCTGAATGCCCTTCTCACTGTCTCAATGATTTCCTTTGCTGGCCAGTGTGGTCTGCTCTTGAAGATTTCAAGGAATTGAGCAGCCATCCAAGTAGACTTAAGTTGTCTATTTCTTTCCATGTCTCTTGTGCAGGTGTGAGTACCATTCAAAGATTTAACAACAAAGCATGCTCTCCTAGTGTCCCATGATCCATATAGTCTGAAGGGACAGCTAGTCAAGCATCTAACTTCCATTCTTTGGCCTCTATTCTTGTTACTAGTTGCAAAAGTTAAGTTCTTCCCTTGAACTACAGCAAACTTAGCAACTGCTTTCCTGAACTCCTCTCTATTAGGAAACCTGTAGCCAACTTTCCACTCAAAGTTAGTGAAGTCAGTATGCTCACTGACCACTACCCTTCTCTGTCTCCTTCTCCTACCACTTAAGTCTTCTTCATCACTTTCCCCTGGAGTGAGCTCAGCCTCATCACTGTCCTCATATTCACTCAGACATTCAACTCTCTCATCAGCATTATTTCTCTCCTCAGCATTATTTCCTGTTTGTCTACTACCAGCATTACCACCCAAAGCTGCTTCCTTTTGAAGCTCTTGAGCAAGCTCAAACAACTTGCTTGTACACCTTTTCACTCTGTTTCTTGCCTCCCTTAACTCATCATCATCACTTGCTTCACCATCCTCTGGAATAGCACTCTCAAATAACTGCTCACCATCTCTCAACTCCTCATCTGCATCTAACACCTCCTCCTCTAGGTCTAAATCATTTAAATCAACATCTGTACTATCAGATTCTGGCTCATACAGAGCATCAGACTCACCTGAACCCTCTCCTTGATCATCCTCAAATAATTGGTTGTATGGAATTGGACTATCTGGTCTGTTATCATACCAGTCAAAGAAATCAGGTGGTAGGTTGCTTGTTGTATCAGGCTCATGAAGAGGGACAGAAGTACTAGGCTGTTCAGGAGGGTGATGGACTGAAGTGTGAGCCTGTGAGGATAGATCTGGATGTGCAGATGGAGTAGGGTAAGTAGTTATAGGTTGACCAGTTTGTGGCTGTGATGAAGGGTTTATTTTTGAACTGTGAGGCTGTGCAATGGGAGTAGGATATGACTGTGCAGATGAAGGAGGGGCAAAAAATTCAGTTGGGTCAATTAATGATACCTCAGGTAGATTTTTAGGACTTGACCTAAGTGTGGGACAACCAGGTGGGACCCTTTCTTTAGGTTTTGTGACCTTCCTATGTGGGGTCAACTTTTTAGGGGGACCAGTTTTTTTTAGGGCTTTCTCTCTGTCATTACTTTCAACACCTTCCCCTTTCTCGGCTCCCTTCACCTGTGATGGGCCGAGCAACTTCACTTGGGCTCATTAGGATCGGTGGGCTTACTTCCCTTATCGGTAGTTGGGCCTGGCTCAAATCCATCACCATGCCCAGTGGGCTTACTTACCTCACTCTGAGGTCCTTCACTTCCATCTAAGAATGTAATGAAATCAGGTTGATCCACCCCATGTTTGACAAACAAATCAATGCACCTATGTTTTATCACTATGGCACCCATTTCTAACACTTCCTTGTCATTATACACTCTCCTTAACCCATCATCTAACTTCCTCTTTGGTATCAAGTAGAAAATTTCATCTACCACGTTATAACCCCCACATTTCTTAACCATTTCAAGCAAATACCACCAACACAGGTTAAATCAGGATCAACTAAAAAAGTCCTAATTTCCCCACCAAAATACTCTAAACAACCCAGCTTATTCTTCTTAAATACCCCTCCATGATGAAAACGCAAAGTCACACTTTGCTCCATTACAAACTACCACCTGAAAGCATATAGTAAATCCAGCACATACATTACACCACAGGCAATTGAATCTCAGTGATTCATCAAACAACAACAACAATTATAATGCAAATGCATAAACAACAATAATGGAACCCAAAGTCATAAAATTTGGCAAAATAATAAAAATTCTACCTTTCACAGAGTGCACTTAACCACATATTCAAGAAAAATTCTACCTTTCACAGAGTTCACTTAACCAACTGCACTTAACCCTAAAATTACGAAATTAAAAACATTAAAGTTCTCAAATTTAAAACTTACCCAGAATTGAGTATGATATTGAGAATTGCGTTGTTGTGATGTCAAACTTCCAAAATCAGGCCACACCAACTTGCGCAATTGAAGAGTGCCCAGAACTAAAGGGGGAAGAGAAGAATTCAGACAGTTGCTTGGGAAGAGAGGAGGGAGTTATTGTTCTGATGCTTTGTATAGGTATTCGTGTTTTGGAGGGAGAAATATTTTAGAAACGAAATTAAAGGAGAATTACATTCTCATCAGGTTACTATCAGGTTACCAGTCAATAAGGTCCACGCGTGTCAAATGGGTATAAAAGTTGGGACCTGTGTGGGATAGTCCAAAGTTGGGATCTATTATGGAAGGGGGGCCATAGTTGGGCCTGCTCCTATCAATTAATCCTTCTATTTTTTAAAATTCGTAAATTACATGGATTTGAGAGCTAATGTACACATCAATCCTCATTGAACGAATTTCATTTACATTTGTAAATTACGCTGTCATCCAACACAATTTCACAACTAATAACTCTTTCTCCATGATATCTTTGGTAAAAATTTATTATGGGAAGAAGGCAAATTTGATTAACAATTCATCGTCTTATATTTTCCCCGTTGTTTTTAAAATGCAACATTTTATTTTTTGTATTATTTATATATCAAATTACAACAGATAATTTCGATCTCTAATAATTACTCTAATGTTTAGTTATATGACAAACGAAACAATCAAAACGTTGCAATTACAATATATATATATATATATATATTTTTTTTAAATTTAGTAAGATAAATTACATTAATGCCCTTTCACAGAGCACCTAAATATAACCTATCCCAAAGCCCCCAGATTCCCAAATCCCCCTGATGAGAATCAAACCACAACATATGGGTGGAAGATGAAATGGGTTACTACCCTTCCACTCCGTCATTCTCGAAAGTGTGATATAAATGATTCGTATTGGTGTGCAGTGTATCCATGTATTCACATGACTCTAATAGAAGTATTATGCCCCTTAGAAAATGAAAAAAAAACACACCCACCCAATTCTCTTTGACTTTTGACTCCATTGCATCATCATACATTTTGAATAATAAAATAACTGAAAGACTTCATTTTCCCTATTAAAGAATCTCAATTTCCATTTAAAAAAAAAAAAAAGAGAATCCATTTTAAAAACCATTGCTTCTATAAATACTATTGATACCACTTTGCAAAACTGATACCTCTGTTTTATTAACCTTTTCTTCTCACTTCCATGCTTAAACCCACAACTTCCCCCACTTCAGAACTAACTTTCAACATGTTAAACCCTCTGACATTTCTTTATTAAAACTTTAAACCCATCTTTCTCCTCCTTTTTATAAACTGTTTTCTTCTTCCCCTGTTTTTTCTTCTACAAAAAAATAAACAGAGTAAAAATGGGCAGAGCAACTCGTTGGTTGAAATCACTTTTAGGGATGAAGAAGCAAAATGACAAGGAAAAAACGCCTAAATCTATCAATAATGATGATTTGAAGAGAGATAAAATGGGTATGGTTGAAAGAAGATGGAGTTTTACAAAACCAACAAAGGAGAGAGTTAAAGATAAGGAAAATCAATGGTTTAGAAATTACATTAGTGAGACTGAAATTGAGCAAACTAAGCATGCTATTGCTGTTGCTGCTGCTACTGCCGCAGCGGCCGATGCGGCCGTTGCGGCAGCTCAAGCAGCCGTTGCTGTTGTTAGATTGACTAGCAAAGGCAGGGGAACTCTGTTTTCTGGTGGTGGAAGAGACAGAATGGCTGCTATCAAGATTCAAACCCTTTTTAGGGGTTATTTGGTATGTGGGTTTTTTTTTCCAATGTTAATTGATTTGTTCTCATTTATTGTTCATGTCATACCTGGGTGTATAATATAAATTGCAAGTTTAACGTGGGTTTTGCATTTTGTAACGTTTTATCTTTTTATTGGAGATTTAATTTTTTTTTTTTTTCAAACATTGTGTTGAATCTTTATGTGGTTTCTTAATTTGCTACTCATTTAAGGGTTTTCTTTAGGGTATGTTTGTTTGATCTTCTAATATTGTAAATTGTTTTAGTTAGATTTCTATAGTACCAAATTAAATTTGGTAATTTTATTTCCAAAAGTGTGAGTATGTGTGTACTGATGTAAGTTTTGAAAAAGGAATAGCATATCTATGAAGTTTGTTGGAACTTGAAGAGTACACATGATTTTCTCACTTTCTAGAGGTAGCAAAAAAAGGTACTTGAGTTGTGGTAACTCAAAAAGGTTTTTGTAGTTACTACTTCAAGAGGTATTTGGTCAACTTTTAGTAGGTTTTGTTTCTCTCCTTTCCCATGTTTGCTCCCTCTATTCTTGAGTCTTTGACCTTATCATGCTATATTTGAATTTGAAACTTATATAACAGTTTTCTTTTTTCTTTTTCTTTTTGGGTAAGTTCCCTCTACTTTTTTCTGTTTTGAATTTTTTGCCTACTATTGTCTCCATAATTGCTCGTTATTATTTTTGGTGAAAAAATTAATCACAATGAAGAACTAGCTTTATTTCATGTACTTGCAATTGGGAGGATATATAAATCATCAAGAAGAAACATGTACAGTCAAAGGAATATGTACTACTTTTAAGCTCTTATAATAGTCCAGTTTGGCGATTAATTATTAGTGGTTAGCTGATAGCTACTTGTGTTAGCCTTAAAGTGATGTTAAGGAGTATCTTTGATATGTTTCGAGCTGAACGCCTTCGATTTTATGCTGTATTCTGTAGAGGGAAATGTACTAACTTCATATTGTGATCAACTAATAGGCCAGAAGAGCACTTAAAGCCTTAAAGGGGCTGGTGAAATTACAAGCTCATGTTAGAGGATACCTTGTTCGAAAGCGAGCTGCAGCAACTCTCCATAGTATGCAGGCTCTCATTAGAGCTCAGGCTTCTGTACGATCTCAAAGGGCTAATTTAGCCCATAATCGATCTCGAAAATCCATGGTAGGAGTCAAAGTTTGCTCTATTCCTCAATTTGGTGAAATTATAGTGCATCTTTTGTGATCCTAATATGTGAAGTTATACCCTTTTCTTTTTTGTTCCAGGAAAGGTTGGATGAAACTAGAAGTGATCAATTCCATAGCAAGAGACTATCAACCTCATATGAACTAGTATATAATAATGCATATGAAGGGAGTCCAAAAATTGTTGAGATTGACACATATAATAAGCCTAGATCAAGATCTAGGAGGATCAACCCTTCATTGTATGATTTTAGTGGGGAAGATATGCAATACCCCACAATGTCTTCACCTCTACCATATCCTTACCCGGGCCGGGTATCCGTACCTAGCAAAGACTATGATTGGAGCTTCTACGGGGACGAATGTCGGATCTCAACGGCCCAAAGTACACCTCGTTTTTCGAACTCAACCCGATCCAATGGTCCTCCTACACCCACCAAGAGTGTGTGTGGGGATAGCTTCTTTAGGCCTTACTCCAACTCCCCCAGCTACATGGCGGATACGCAATCGTTTCGGGCCAAGTTAAGGTCTCAGAGTGCCCCTAAGCAAAGGCCCGAGGCCCGAACCAAAAGTAGGCTATCATTGGATGAGATAATGGCAGCAAGAAATAGCATTAGTGGTGTTAGAATGCAAAGATGTAGTTCTCAAGTTCAAGACACTTTGAACTTGTGAAATACTATCACAATTTCCCTTCACCCCAAATGAAGGGAGACTAGATCCCTTTGTGATTTAATTTGAGTTGTGAAGCAAAGAATTATTTGTAGAGTAGAGAAGGAGAATTAAAAGCTTCTTACTCTTAATTACTCTTTATTATGTTTTTCAGTAGGTTAGTAGCTTTTACCATGCAACTGATTAGTGAAAGACTGGAAACACATGGTGCTAAGGTGCTTGTATATTCTAAAGAAATCAACTAATTTTCATGGAAATGAATATTTTGGTCTTTTTTTCTTCTTCTGATTTTTGGTATGCCATGTGCTTGTTGTATTCTTACAATACAGAGTAACCTTTTTATTTTTAGCTTGAGGGGTAACTCCTTACTATTTTCAGTTTTTCATATATATTTAACTTTCAAACTCTTACAATACGTTAATAAAAGTCTGCCTTACCTAAGACTTGTTGGAGTATAGATGATATTTACAGTAATTTATCAGTACAATTAAGTAAGAGGTTAAGTATGCACATCTCTTTCCCCTCAAAAAAAATAAATAAATAAGAGGTTAAGTTAATTCCTGTAAAATCTTACATTTCCGAAATTTCACATATAGGGCCGCACCACTAAGACATGCAATTACAATTTGAAATCTTAATGGAATTTCTTTATTGGAAAAAAAAACAAAGGGCACTTACTTGTAACTTAAGTAAGTTGTACTCTATCCGTCTCATAATATAGTGCTTATGAGGTTGACGTGGTGGAGTAGTGACATCGCTTCCCACCTCATATCCCAGTGGTCTAGAGATCAAACCTCATGGGACTCATGTGAGGATTTCCCCTTATCCCCTCAAGTGAGTCCCCTTCATCTTAATTTGAAAATAATAATAATAATATAGTGTTTATTTTCTTTTTGCACGGTCTTTAAGATGTACATTTGACATTCAATATCTATGATTCTGTATCAAACAAAAATATAAAAAATTGATATTATGAAAGTACACATTAAGGCGGATCTAACAAGATCCAACAGGCCACATGAGTATGTCTTTTTATATAAAGTTTGACCTAAAAAAACACTATATTATGGAATGGATGAAGTAAATATTATCCAAACTATTGTGATTTGCCAATGCAACTTCAAGATTTCAAAAAAAGATTTAAATATTCCATGTAACCTAGCTACAATGTTTAACTATTAATTAATTGAATGCATTATATTCTACTTCCTCCGTTTTTTAAAGTTCTTCCTGCTTTGACCAATCTCCTCTCACAAAAAGATTCCAAATAAGAACAACAAAAGAAAAGGGAGGGAGTACTACATAATGAAGCCGTAATGAGATTCAAAAACCTAGAATTATTATGCTTACTTAGAATTGCAGTTTTGCATGTTTGACATGGAGGGAAAAAAGACTATTCAAAATCATACTATATAAAATATAGCTAAACTTCTGTATCTTTATTTTGATAATCTTTCGGGACTCTAGAACGTACATAGCCAAAGTTTGGTGAAATATTTGAAATTCTTAGTTCGTAGCTAGCCTAGCTTGTTTAGCCTTTAATCATACAGTTTTTATTTCTCAATAATGTAAGCTTCCATGCAGGTCCTCACTATAGATCTTGGCCTCTTTTTGTTCTTAGTACTATAGGAGTATCTTTGTAGTTTGTACAATTAAAGATTGCACAGATTTCTAAAGCTTGAAGCCGCTTTCTTTTTGGATTATTTGAGGCTAATGGTTCCCCTCCTGCCTTCATGTACTCTCAAAAATAATGTGTTCTTGTCACCGTAAGTAAAATAATAAGGGTAGATCCCATTGCTCAATGATAGGAATATTCTCTTTAAACTATAAGGATAATCTGAGATCGAGTTTCAAAATTTCAAATCTAGAGTTGTGTCTAGCAAAATAATAAAATTATTTCTAAGGTTAAGGATTTGAATAGAGTATTTGGCAATTGGGGCTATTTTGATGATGAAATTTTCAATTTTTCTCCATATTAATCATCTTCCTTTTTTTCAAAAAAATGGAAAAGGATAATTAAATATGGCTCAGTAACTATTGGATATATGAAACAATTTATGCAATACTTTCCTTATCAGTTTTAGTAGCTTATCAATTTAGCTGTTACGGTTTAGTTTCAACTAACTTATTAATTTTAATTTTGTTTTATTTGTCACATTTTCTATATAAACTAATTATCATAGAGTGTGTCTTGGGTGTAACATGTTATACCATAACTATTGTGTAATATACGTATTGACATACATTTCAACAAGAATGACATGGATTATATACAAATAATAACATGAATCTCATGTCATTTTGTCATTTATTTCATATCATCTGATTTTTTTTTACAAAATAAGTAGTGCTTTGAAGGTTGTTACACCATAGATTATGGTGTAGCAGTTACCCCTAAGAATTCGTGTTTATCAAATAGGAGCAATAATCTAATCTATACCTGGACCCTTATTTACCTTAACAAATGCTTGCATGTACATTCCCTATATGCTCATAAAAAAATGATGTTTTGTGATTACTTAGTAAACTGAAAATAAATTAAAATCGCTAATTCATTTCTACCGTGCCCATATTTGTACAAATCAAGCTTGATTAGGAATTTCTTACGAGTAGTAATGATTAGTAGGAGGGAATTTTGACTGATGAGCATTAGAATCTCTTGGAAAAACCGAACGAACACCTTGTGGGCTTACATCATCAACGCCTCATGCCTCATGGTAAAGGTATCTGGTAAAAGACACAAAGAGTAGATAGTGAGGTTAATTTAGGTAATTGTGCCAGCCTTTTTGACTAGAAACCCACACCATCACACCACCCAGGACATTTCGTACATCGTGTATATACGAATCTAGCCAGCATTGTCCTCGACAATTTTTTTAGTATTCCATTCTTATCCCTCTTCTTTAAGTTTGTTTATATTGGTTATCTAGGGCACGCAAAAGTAGTTGTTGTGATAACTAGTGTTCCTTGTCGTATTAGTTAGCTAAAATTGACTAGAATAATAATTCCAACTATAAGTTATCTCAAATTAATTATAACTATTACAAGTAGGGTTGATAAATGGTCGACTTGAGTTGAGTTTCGGTTGACCTATTAAGATGAATGGGTGAACCCCCTCAACCTAAACCCAACCTGACAATGTAATAGGATCTTCCACTTAAACCAACCATATAATGAACAGATTGACTTGACTATGACCCACTAACATGTTTAACAATATTATTTAATTTTCATCTACTAAAGTTGTAAAACCTGATTAATTAACAACTAATAAGAAGCTAAAATTATAGCATAAATTCTATATCATAAATATTATAAGGTCCAAAAGCCTAAAGCCCAATGAGAAAACTGATAATTTGAATATAAAAATTGTGGGTTACGCGGGTCAACCCAACCCAAACCCAGTGAACGAGTTGGGCGGATTGAAATCAAGTTGAAAATTTCAACCTGTCCTAGACCATTTAATTAAATGTGTTGAAATTTTCAATCCAACCCGATATTATTGGGTTGGGTCGGATTTTACCAGCACTAATTACAACGATCTTCTAGAAATGCTCATAAACGAAGATCCTAACCCATTAAACAAGTAATTTTGTTTTTCCTTTTCTAATATCTAATTTCCACCTCGCCAAGTAAGTAACCAGCACCCATGGTCAAGCCACCCCCCATCTCGCTCTCATCTTCTTCGCTACCCCTAGTCCAACTCCAACCGCTACCACACCAGAATACATTTGTGATTTCTTTCTATGATTTTCAAAAGTTTTGTTGAATTGGTCAGAGTTAAAATCCTATATCTAATTATATAACAAAGTGTGAGAACAATTCAATGTAGGCAATCTAGGGATAGAAAAGGGAATTGATACGAAAACGTATATGAAAATATAACTCAAGCTCGATAAGCTTCACTCACTTATTTCTGCTTAAGGATTCTAAATCGGTTTGGAAGTTTATCTTACTTAAAACTGATTTAGGAGGGTGTTTAATGGGAGGTACCAAGATTATTAAGGATGGCTTACATGATCATCCTTAACCCTGATTTAGTATCACCTATTCTACCTAACAAGATCCGTTGGATATGGCTCATGTCATGGATTAGGATCACTTGTTAGAAGTTTAGCAAAGTACTAATTTTAATCTGTTTTTGTAATTTACGGTTTTCGGATTGGTACTAGTTTAATCATGTTGAGCAACATAGGAAAGGAAGTTAATTAAGCGAGTTAGTTTAATTAACGTTTTTGTAATTTTCGGTTTTTGTAAAACCGGAATTATTTTGCTTAGCGTAAGTTGTAATATCCACGAAACATGCTTGGGGATGCGATCTACACTTGGGGCGTGTGAAAGGAGGTCCTTGAAGATATTTGTGGAGCTTGTGTTGCAAGCTAAGGGAGGCCATCCACTTGGTGTGGAAAACCGGCCCTCCTTCCCCTTTTAGTCAACAAAACACACAACAACACTATTCCTCTTACACCTTTGTTGGAATTTAGAGATATTTGTTGTTTATTTCTTTGTTTAATCTTTGAAGTACTTAGATCTTTTGGGATTGATTAGCTTGTAATATATATATGTAATGTTGATCATGAAAAGGAGAAGAGATTTGGTTGTAAAACTTGAGCATTGTGCTTATTGAAAGTTTGGAGTGTAAAATCCGAAATTTCCTCTTGTGATTAAGAAGTGAACTTAATCTCGAAATCCTCGAGTTAAGTGAGTAAAGCTTAACCTAAGAGAGAGTTAGGATAATTAGTGAGTGTAAGCTAATTAAAATTACTCTCAAAACCCTCCTAAATCAGTTTCTAGGTGAGTAAAACCTCAAAACCGATTTAGAATCCTTAAGTGGAAATAAGTGAGTGAAGCTTATCAAGCTTAAGTAAACCCAATTCTTTTAGTTTTAAGAGTGATTCTTTCGACTAAAAGTCTATATCCATTGTTTGATTGTTTCCGCTGTTGTTGGGTCTCCTAAACACATGTGAGAGGAGTCTCATTTCGCATCAAGTGGTATCAGAGCTCCAGCCTCTAAGTCCTCTTGGCACTTAGACGTTCTTGGAGAAGAAGGAAAACCACAAAAAGAAGCAAAAGGAAGCAACCCGTAAAAGACAGTTTTTTGAGGTAACTTCGAACGCGAGGTTCTCACATCTCAGGTCGTGTTTTTGGGTGATTCTTTTTTTGAAAGTGGTTATTTTTATGTCTAGTTTTGGCCTGTAAAATTTCATAACTTTTGGTGGTCATTTGCTAGCATAATCAGCGCGTTTTTCTTAAGTAGTCTAAAACCGGATTAATCTGGACCAGCTTGAGAAAAATAAAAACTGCAATCAATCGGTTTGTTATTTTTTTATGAAATTTTGGTCGAGTGCTTAAAACACCTAGGGCTACGTTGTGACAAAATTTCATTCAATTTCAAGTTGATTTGATTAGGGTTTGAAGCTCGAATTTTTGGTGAAAATTCTGGGCAGTTTCTAGGCAGATTGTTTTTTTTCTTCAGTTTGTATTCATTGTAATAGTAGTTCATCTTGAACTTCTATAAGTTGTATTAGTTTTAATATGGATGAACTAGTTGAAGCTTTTGCACGGATGCAAGAAGCTAATCAAAAGGTTCGATTCTTGAGAAAACAAATGCAAGAAGATAAGAAGCAAAAACTTCACAAGAAGAAAGTGTCTCTATTAGTAGAGAAGCTTCAATCGAAAGGAGAAAGTGAAGTTAGTGCTGAACAAGAAGAAGAAGAAAACACAAATGTGTATGAATTGGATGCAAAAACAAACGAGGGAGTGGAGGTAGAAAATCCTGATTTAAGGGAAGTCTTATTGGAGGTTGCACCAACCCTACCACCACAAAATGATGCATCACCAATTCTAAAGAGCATGGAGGTGAACAAGAAAGATTATGCACAACCTTCAAGCTCGAACAACGGAATTCGAGGTCGAATTCTTTTGAAGAAAGAGAGAATGGTACGAAATGGGAAGGTACCAAGATTATTAAGGATGGCTTACATGATGATCCTTAACCCTGATTTAGTATCACCTATTCTACCTAACAAGATCCGTTGGATATGGCTCATATCATGGATTAGGATCACTTGTTAGAAGTTTAGCAAAGTACTAATTTTAATCTGTTTTTGTAATTTACGGTTTTCGGATTAGTACTAGTTTAATCATGTTGAGCAACATAGGAAAGGAAGTTAATTAAGCGAGTTAGTTTAATTAACGTTTTTGTAATTTTCGGTTTTTGTAAAACCGGAATTATTTTGCTTAGCGTAAGTTGTAATATCCACGAAACATGCTTGGGGATGCGATCTACACTTGGGGCGTGTGAAAGGAGGTCCTTGAAGATATTTGTGGAGCTTGTGTTGCAAGCTAAGGGAGGCCATCCACTTGGTGTGGAAAACCGGCCCTCCTTCCCCTTTTAGTCAACAAAACACACAACAACACTATTCCTCTTACACCTTTGTTGGAATTTAGAGATATTTGTTGTTTATTTCTTTGTTTAATCTTTGAAGTACTTAGATCTTTTGGGATTGATTAGCTTGTAATATATATATGTAATGTTGATCATGAAAAGGAGAAGAGATTTGTGATTTCTTTCTATGATTTTCAAAAGTTTTGTTGAATTGGTCAGAGTTAAAATCCTATATCTAATTATATAACAAAGTGTGAGAACAATTCAATGTAGGCAATCTAGGGATAGAAAAGGGAATTGATACGAAAACGTATATGAAAATATAACTCAAGCTCGATAAGCTTCACTCACTTATTTCTGCTTAAGGATTCTAAATCGGTTTGGAAGTTTATCTTACTTAAAACTGATTTAGGAGGGTGTTTAATGGGAGGTACCAAGATTATTAAGGATGGCTTACATGATCATCCTTAACCCTGATTTAGTATCACCTATTCTACCTAACAAGATCCGTTGGATATGGCTCATATCATGGATTAGGATCACTTGTTAGAAGTTTAGCAAAGTACTAATTTTAATCTGTTTTTGTAATTTACGGTTTTCGGATTGGTACTAGTTTAATCATGTTGAGCAACATAGGAAAGGAAGTTAATTAAGCGAGTTAGTTTAATTAACGTTTTTGTAATTTTCGGTTTTTGTAAAACCGGAATTATTTTGCTTAGCGTAAGTTGTAATATCCACGAAACATGCTTGGGGATGCGATCTACACTTGGGGCGTGTGAAAGGAGGTCCTTGAAGATATTTGTGGAGCTTGTGTTGCAAGCTAAGGGAGGCCATCCACTTGGTGTGGAAAACCGGCCCTCCTTCCCCTTTTAGTCAACAAAACACACAACAACACTATTCCTCTTACACCTTTGTTGGAATTTAGAGATATTTGTTGTTTATTTCTTTGTTTAATCTTTGAAGTACTTAGATCTTTTGGGATTGATTAGCTTGTAATATATATATGTAATGTTGATCATGAAAAGGAGAAGAGATTTGGTTGTAAAACTTGAGCATTGTGCTTATTGAAAGTTTGGAGTGTAAAATCCGAAATTTCCTCTTGTGATTAAGAAGTGAACTTAATCTCGAAATCCTCGAGTTAAGTGAGTAAAGCTTAACCTAAGAGAGAGTTAGGATAATTAGTGAGTGTAAGCTAATTAAAATTACTCTCAAAACCCTCCTAAATCAGTTTCTAGGTGAGTAAAACCTCAAAACCGATTTAGAATCCTTAAGTGGAAATAAGTGAGTGAAGCTTATCAAGCTTAAGAAAACCCAATTCTTTTAGTTTTAAGAGTGATTCTTTCGACTAAAAGTCTATATCCATTGTTTGATTGTTTCCACTGTTGTTGGGTCTCCTAAACACACGTGAGAGGAGTCTCATTTCGCATCAGGAATGGACAAGGCTACTTTTTGTAATGGGTAAATAAGCGACTAAGCGTTGTAATGTAGACGGGATTCGATCCTAAATCTTGGGTACCACCCCCATAAGACTTTAACTACTCATTAGCCACGTTACACATCCCCTCTTTGAGTTTTCGAGTAGTATTTAAAGAATGATAAAATGACAAATTATGAGAGAATTTGTTCTTAGTTATGTAATTGTTAATGTAGGATAATGTATAAAGTAAATATACATATCATGTGAAGATGTGTATGTACCTATCAATAACATCGATCGTAGTTTTGATTGAAGATCAATGTCTATTATGAAGATATAAATAAGATGTGTAGGATGTAAATTATATAGTATTCTCATATTGATCTTTTGAATTTAATGTTTATTGCATTCATCTTTGTTATGAAATGAAAAAGATAAATGCATGCATGCTTTTAGAAACATGTAGAGAAGAAGTCGGTCAGCATGACGTAACATATAACTAATTGAGATTTTAGTAAGCATTTTTCCTAGTTAAAAGATTTGTCCGTCTAATTCAAACATCAAAAAGATGCTCAAAGCCTGAAACCATACAGGCTACAGCCAACCAAATAAGTGGCACATGTAAACAGTACTATAATTTTTTTGTTACCACCAAATTGTTAGCACACAAGCATCCCTTTCCTGCAAGAACATGGGAGGTTTAACAGTTTATGGTTTTTAAAATCCATTTACTTGCGTCATCTTTTCTACTAGAGTAATATAAAAGAGCCTGTTTCTGCACTCATCTCAGTTCTTAACAGCAAATTAGGGCCATAAGTATCAAGGATTATTATATATCCTATTTTCTAGGTGCTAGTACAGTTTTGAATTTTGAAAGATAGGTCGAGGACTTACATGAAAGATTCATTGAATCCAAAAGTAAACCTTTGGTTTGACAAATTAGTTATTGTAATAGGAGCAATAATCAACTATTATACTAGTAAGATATTGGAGTCTTGGAGGTTGGGTGTTAAAATAGCGGTCTCATAAAAACATTAGACATGTAACATTTTTTTTTTGATGGCCAACAGGCAAGAGTTAACATTGATAATAAGCCAAGCGGCAACATAAACAAGATATCAGATCTAAATCATGAATAAAAATTTTGGCTCCTACTTCACTAATTGCATCACTTAAGCCCTGCTGCATAACCACATCGTGATTTTTTTCGATGTACATGCATCTTTCCCAACTGCAGCCACCTCCTATATAGCCTCGAAGGAGAAAAAATAATTTCCAAGCCCTTGATCTTCAATCCAATCGACCATTTGAGCTCTCTACTGGAATGAGAGAAGACAACCCAACAACAAATGGGAGAAGAAAACCCACCAAAGATGGGAGAAAGAAACCCATACATGATGGGAGAAAAAAACCCACAAAAGATGAGGGAAGAAAGCCATCAAACTAATCGAGAGACTTATTGAAAAACAAAAAAAACCAAGAAAAATAACAACAAACTACTAAAAACCACTTCTAAACTTCAACGGCGATCAACTCCGACGGGTCTTGAAGGTGTTGGAAGGAGCAAAAAGAGGGGAGTGGTGGGCTCGCCGGCAACCTGAGGTAGGAGAAGCCTAACCCATGTCACCGGTGAGCAGGGGGTTGAGATTTATGGAGCAGGAGAGAGGAGAGAGAAGGGAGAAAATGTTAGGGCCTGCGGTAAGGCTTATTTTTAAGGTAGATTTTTGTTTGGAAAGAAAAGAAAGATGTTTTTTAGACATGTAACATTAAAGTAGTGTAAATTAAAGTCCACTTGACTTCCTTCAGGATCTAATTGAATCGAATTTTAATTTGTTACTAATTGAAACTTTTACAATTTTGAAATGATTTTTTGCAAAATCTCTAGTGTTTTCTCTAGCAACTACATGTAAATGTTTATATAATTACTCAAGTGTTTTTTTTTTAAGATCATAAAATTCACTTTAAAAATATATAAGGATATTAAAAAAAAAAGTACATCTTGGTGGAATGAGAAGATCATGAAGTCTAATTGAGAGAGCAAGGACAATTTTTCTCTACATGTCCCTAGTCTAGTGATATTCTCGGTAAAGTTGACTCAAGCCGTCCCGTGGGCCAACTAGCTACGTTCGCTGGATTTGAGGGTTAATCAGGTAACATTGTGCTAGGGCCCATGAGAGGCTGCACATCGAACCTATGTAACCCACACAACTAGGGGTGTAAGTGGATTGGACTTTGCCAAATCCAAATCCAGTCCAAAGTTTTTTTGGACTCAAGAAATTGAGTCCGAATCCGATCCAAATTAATCTTTTTCTAAGTCCAGTCCAGTCCAGTCCGAAATTTTTTTCTGGAGTCCGAATACAGTCCAGTCCAGTCCGATTATTATATAATATTTTTTTTCTTGATTTAGGTTTATAATGTTTTATAGTGATTGAATCATTGAAATTTGAAAAATAGGATTTATTACATCCATTCTATAAAGTAAGTTACATACATCTTTAAATTGTAATAAAAAGCAAATTGCAAAATACAAAATGCGCCAAAAGGGTTAAAGTAATTTTTGCCTTTTCACTTTTTACTTTGGAGTTTTGGAGGGTATGTGAAAAGCCTGAAGCTAGGTAAAAAATTTAGAGCGCAAATGTTAAAAAATCTAAAATTTCAAGAAAAAGTCATACAAATATATATAGATATATAATATTTTTTGGACTGGATTGGACTTATTAGACTCCAAAGGGGTAAGTCCAAATCAAGTCTGAAAATATTTGGACTCGAAAATTTGAGTCCGAGTCCAGTCTGAATATTTTTCAGTCCAATCCAATTCGACAAGTTTGGACTGGACTGGATTGGACTCTGGACTTTTCGCAACCCACTTAACACCCCTACACACAACCTAGCCTATTTGTTTCATCCATTCCCTCGACCATTTAAAAAATGTTTAGTTTTCTTTTTTGGCTGAATCTAGCATGTGAACTGGCTCAACTAATGGAAAAGTTGTAATTCCCACCATACCCGTAACATGAACCAGTTTAGGGTCGACCTTTTTCAGCCCGGCCCAAACACTCCCCTCCTCCATCACTACCCTAATGACCTAATCCAACCAACAACTAATGGACATAGTTAGGGTCATGCTTAGAAGAAGGTTGCACCCTGTAGATACATAACATGGGCCGACCCAATGCTTCTACAATGGTATTAATAAAGAGTGTCACAAACCTTAAGGCCCTCTTGGCCCAAGATCAGAGATTTACACTACACTAAAGTTCTCAACGGTCAAGAAACCTAAAACCTCAGCATTCAAATTCAACAAATCATAAAATACCATAAATACCTCCAACGGTCATATTTCCATTATTGAAACATTTCCTGCCAAACTCTGTTCTTCTCCCTCCAATTTATAACCAAAATTTACAATTCAATGAAAAAATTGAATACTTCTCCTATCAAATACTTAGAAAGAAAAAGCTCCAAGAAAATGGATAATTCTAAGAAAATCATCACTCCATCAGCACCCATTGTCTCTGCTTCAGGTATTTCATCTTCTTTCCAATACATAAACTCCATTTGATTTTTATTTCAATTTTCAATCTTTAATTCATTAAATTATTTTCTTTGATAATAATAAAGTACATTTTACTATGAATGTAGTAAACAATGAAAATGAGAGTGAAAACCAACGAAATTCACAGCAAAAGACCAAGAATTTCATGGCACCCACATTTTCTACTGCTTCAAAGATTCTCACTCCCAAGAAGAAGATCTTATCAGAGTGGAAACCGCCAAATTCCGATTCGATATCGAATAAATTCTCATCATTTGATTCCGCTAAGAATGATTTGGGTTTAAATTCTAACAATTACAATGAAGATGAAACCTTTGTTCCTGGTTCTTCAACAACACCTTATGATCCACTCACCAATTATCTCTCTCCTCGGCCTAAATTCCTTCGATACAACCCGAATCGAAAGCGTAAAATCGTTCCTTTAACTCTTAGTCCAAGCGTTTCTTCTGATTCTCAGTCTTCTTGTAGTGCAGAAAGTTCTGGGAAGAAACAAAAATGTGAACAAGAAATAATGGAGGAGGATATGGAGGAAGAAGAGGTGATTGAAGAGAAAGATTGGGGGTTTAAATGGGTATTATTCAAAAGTTTGATTGTGTTTTTTGTGTTGGTTTTTTCTACCTTGTATATATCTTCAATGAATTCTCCTTCACCTTTGTTAGATAGTTTTAATGGGATGAAAGTTGAATCTCAAGATTTTGGTAACATAACTTTTGGGGTTGTTTCATTGAGAAATCTTGATTCTGGGAGTTGGGTACTTGATGAAAAAGTTGAAATTCTAGATAAATTTGAAGGTGGGCAAGAACAAAATCAAGTACCCATAATTTGTCCTCTTGAAATTGCTAAATTGAAAGAGGAAAATTTGGTTTCTGGGTTGAATTCTGAGAATATTAGGGTTTTGGATGATGTTTATCAAAATTTGAAATGGTTTAATGATTTTTACACCGACCCAATTGTGGAAAGTGTGAAAAATGAAGCAGCCATTGTTGCTCCACCAAAATATGAGGGAAATGAAGTAAAAAACCTTGTTTTTGAATCTCTAATTCAAGAAGAAAACTTGGTTGATTCTGAAGGAAAGATTCATGATTTAGCAAAAAATGAGGTAAAAAACGTTGCTCGAGATTCATTTAATGTGACTGAACAGAAAAATAAGGGAAATCATGAAAGTGAGATGGATAATATTGAGCCAAAATCTGAGGATGAGGTAGAGGAAGTTGCTGATCCTGAAAACATTTTGGAAGAACAGAAAGCTGAAAATGTGAAGAAACAAGTTCAACTAACACCAATGAGATTTGGTTTGCTTTGTGGATTAGGTGTCATGCTTGTTGTGGCTTTTGTGCTCAGATATTATAACATCTGCAATAGGGTTCTTTTCATACGGATTTCTGCTATTACAAGATCAAATTCTCGACTTCAGGATGATACTGAGATTGAGATGGCTCCTCTTAGAACGATTCATGAGAGTGAGAGGACTCCTCCTAGAACGATTCCGACGGCGAGGCCACTGAGAAACCAGGCGCCTTCGTCTTCTGCTTCAGAGTTACATACAAGTTCAAGCAATATTTCTGAGGAAAGGACTGCTAGGCAAGAGGTGTGTTACATATTTCCTAGTTCTTATTTCTTAATTGTAAATTGAGTAGTTGTTTTTGACCTTGATCTATGTGCACATTGTTAATATAGTAGTCGTTTTTACATGTTAAAATGGACATATTAGACTCTATGAGGATGGATTTTATGCGAAATTATGCAAGTTAGGCTATTCAGAGAACGGTTCTCTACAGAGAAAACGAGATGGGTGATATGATTATTTTGCTTAGGTCCCACTAGACCACAACGCTTCTCTCTCTTGTTCTATATATGTGTTAGTTACATAACCTTTTCAAATTATATAGACCAATAATTTATCTCATCCTATTGGTAGAATCTTTTCGAGATTTTTTTTTAAATATACCCTTTCCCTACTTCTTTTCTATAGTATTCTCTGAGTTCTTAGATTGTGAATTCCTCGTGCCCTGATTATATCCTTATGTTTGGTACAAGCGCACGTTAGTTGTGTAGATTTCCAATGGTGACAATAGGGTAAGTAAGATAGTGTTAGTGAAATTATAATCGTAGGAATTATATGTAGCTATCTTACTACAAGAACTTGCAACATAAATGTTGTATATAATGCCAACAATGGTATATTATTCTGTATAGTATAAGTACTTTAAGTACTATAATGAAAGTATGCTAGTTTGGACAATCAGTACTATAAGTACTATATTAATTATTCAGAATCAATGTAAGTATGCTTATGTTTGATTAACAAATTATTGTCATCTCATCAACATGACAAAAAATCATGGCCTAATGATCAGCAAAAACTTATGCACTAGTTTTATATTGTGGAGCAGGATGGCAGCCAGCCGAGGAGGTCGCAACGACTTCAGAACCGCGGAGTTAGATCTCCATAAAGTTGATTATCTCTGCTAACCCTCAGCATAACCAGAAAACAGCAGCATGATATTTCAGTGTTTTTCCTGCTGAAATTAGTTTAAGATAGTCTGAACTCTCCAACATTTGACAAAAATTAGGTATTTTCAGTACACTCTAGCAAGTTGGAGGTTACTTTATATAGTGTAACAAATTAAAGGAGACATTACTTTTAGATCTTGTGGAGTTGTGGTACTAAAAATGATCATGTTTCATACTATAAAATGCTATTATTCTGTTATGATAGTGACTAACCTCTGTTTCCCTTTTCAATTAATTTTGTGCATTGGCCTACTAATCTTATCTCTTTGTTTTTCTTTTTGAATCTTTTGGACCACATTTAAAGTTGCCCTTGAAATGTCTTCTTATTTTGATTGGATATGTTAATGTCAACGACGGTGCAAATTCATGGATAAAATGTCATAATATATGATAAAATTATGGGATGAAGTGGAATCCATTTGAAGAAAAAGCAGACTTTTTACATTAACATTTAATACTGTGTGCTGGTTCACTGTTACTACCCCATTGCAAATTGCAACAGTACTTTCTATCCCAACTTTCGTTGAAATTCTGTTTAATTTTTTAGGTTACCATTGTACGCCATCTTTTGTGAAGGTCAAGATATCTATTTTGATAGCACTTTTTTATATACTACTCTTATTTATTACCATTCTCATATCAACTCAGAGTTAATGGATGGTCTGAATTGTGGTCAATAGGGGACAGTCCTCTAAAAAGATATTAAGTAATGTTTTGAAAAATTATAAACACTACCCCCCCTCCTCCTCTCCCCTCTCTCTTCCTCTTAAAAAACCCTAATTCTTTTCTTATAGTTCTGGACTGACATCATCCTTTCGATGGTGGTAGGTCCCCAATTCTTCATTTTTTCTTCTAGTTTTAATTATTTTTGCCTTTTGGTTATTAATAATCTCTCATTCTCTCTCTTTTGGGTTCTTTCTCTCCTTTCATGAGAGTTTGAAGTTTGGTTTTATTCTCTTCCTACGTGGAAGTTTAAAAAATGGTATGGGAAATTATTCCTATTAATTGAAGTTGAAGACCATCAATATCGAGGTATTGGGAATTCAGATGCGGTCAACATGTTAGAATCAATAATTTTTTTCCCCAAACTATGTCAGAATGATAGATTTCCCATTAATAGCTGTTTAATTCAACAAATACAAAAGGGTTGCGTTGTATTGCTCGATCCGATTCATTATATACTTTTCTTTAATACTTATTGGAGATGTCGTTTGACCTTTAATTAATTAGATTTCTTTTTTTTAAAATTTTTTAAAAAGTAAGATATGTCCTCTTATTAGCGGGTCTTGTTAGGTTTGTAGACTTTTCAATAGACAACCTTAATTTTTTTATTTCACACTGTGATGACATTATGTTAGTAAAATTTATATATGAACATTAAGATTAAATCAAATGAAACTCGATTGAGTAGGTTTTCTCGGATTCTTCAAAATGTTTTTATGATCATTGGCTCTCCAACTATTGACAAAATAGTTTGTCGGGTATTATGGGACGAGTAATTGTTAGGTTTGTAGACTTAAGAACCAATTAATAAAAAAAGTACCCCATTCATTCTCTTATAGTTGTTGTACTTTGACCCTTATGTTAGTCAACAAATAAAACTCTGCCCATAATAATTTAGGCTTTTAATTAGCCAAAATTACTTATCAAATAAAATAAAAAAAATTAGCCAAGATTATACTCCCTCCGTCCCATAATATAGTGCTTACATTCCATTTTGGGTGTTCCAAAATATTGTGCCTACTTCATTATTTATTAATTTATTTTGACTAAATTATCCTCAAATTTTACACAAACTTTCCAAAATATTCCTACATTACTTTCAAAATGTGTGCTCCTATTTATTGTTTTGCACTATTCCAACGAAAATTTATTGTCTTTTGCTTTTTTTTAAGGAAAAAGATAATAAAGAAGTAGTTCCAAGACAAAAGTAATTCATTAAATATATTTCTTTTTAGAATCCTACTACTCCATCAATTCTCCTTAATTCCCGTGAAAATTAAGAAGTAAGCACTATATTATGGGACGGAGGGAGTAGATGTAAGTCATTTTGAGAAGTTATATTAAGACAGAAAGTTCAATTACATTTGACAACACATTATTTATTATTATATATAATTATATAAGTAAAAGACAATAAAGGTTAAAATACAATATGTGAATAGTAAGTTAGTAACAATAGTTTGAAAATCACATAGAAACATCTACTCTCTCTGTTTAAATTTGATGCTCTACTTTGACTTTTGCACTATTCACATACTCTACTTTGACCTTTAATTTCTATACATATATAAAAACCATTTTTAACATAAGAGGTTGTTGAATTTGTCTCGGGAACTAATGATCAAAGTTGTATATTGATAAGTGTAAAAATCAAGATGGAGCATCTAGTTAGAAACGGAGGAAGTATTTGAAAACGTTGGTGAAACCACGTTATCTCTATATACACTGTTTACCCGTAGAAATGTGTGAACATAATCTATGTGCTTTGTCTGTGGGGTGGGATGAAATTTCATGCTTGAAATATTCCAATCATGTGTGCTAGCTGTTGCTGCTGCCTAGCGAGGCAACTTGTGCGATCCTTCCACACCGCAGCCTAAGAAGAATGCTCTTTTCATGATGTCATGTTTTATGTTTCTCTTTCTTTATCCTTCTTTTTCTTCATTCTTTCAAGTCCCAGTCCTAATAACATTGTTTGAGTATTAATTTGGAATTTTGGTTGAACGAATATTTGGACAGCTTATTCAACGTCCGAAGGGAAAATTTGGAGATTAGGAGAGAATCTGTTGGTGTAAAAAGTAACACCATTTTTGACTGGTATATGCTGCAATTCGTTTATAGCACGACTATAATATATAATATACTTTCTCCATTCTGAAATAAAAGAATTATAATTTTTATATGTGAATATGAGAACATTTTTAATATGAGAACATGAGAATGCTTTGTTGTAATTCTTTTTAATCAATATGTAATTTCATTTTGGCCAAATTGTATTCCATGCGTTTTTATTTGTTCTTCCTACTTTGACTTTTGATCTCTCTAAAAAGGTAACTATTTTTTACTTATTGGACCAATCTTTTAAAAGGATTACAATTTCATGATTATTAAACACACACATGCCCACGCACACGTACACACACATGCCCACGCACACGTACACACATATTGGGGTTGGCTCAAGTAGTATTTTAAGCATAAATAAAGACTTTTTTTATGAAAAAAAAAGTTTGTGACGCTGAAATGGACTCCTGATGTCAAATAATAAAATCGGGAATACTCTTCATCTCATACTACTCTTTCGATACATAATCGAATTTTTGAAAATAAAATAGAGAAAAAAGTTCTCATATCGAATTTAAAGTGCCATGCTATTATTACTTAATATTAATATTTCATATGGTGAAGGCATAGTCTTCTTTTTTCACTCAAATAAAAAACTCATTGGCGCCAAGCGTGAGGGAATGCTAAACATTTGGTACTTTCTCCTCCGACCAGGATAAATGATCCTATTGAAGCTGCCAACCCTATAAGCTGCGGCTAAAGTTGCAAAAATAAGAGCCTGAATACCACTTGTAAATAATCCAAGAAACATGACAGGTATAGGAACCACTAAAGGTACTAAAGAAACAAGAACCACAACAACTAATTCATCCGCTAATATATTTCCGAAAAGTCGAAAACTAAGTGATATAGAAGCTTTCATACAAGAAATGTTCTCATGTGAACTCTATTCTTGGGTTTCCATGAGAACACTTTATAGTAATCCTTTTTAACCAATATGTAATCCATTTAGGCTAAATTATATGATAACTATCTTTTTCCTTACGAGCCCAATCTTTTAGAAGGATTACATTTTCATGAAAAAGTATTATCATGTAATATCCTTAAAAAGGTTACTTTTTCATTAAAATGGATTATAATTCCACTATTCTTATATTCTAATATAAGAAATATTATCATGTGTATGTTAGGAGTAGCTCGAAGGGAAATAATAGCTCCAGCAACAATATACAACGTCTACAAAAATCGTCCTTTCAGGCTATTAGGCAAAAATTAGTTGCCTTTAAAATTTTCCACGACAGAGCTATGTTATAAGCGTTAAATTAAAAATTATTTATATTACTATACAATTTTTAAATGTTTATTAAGTATATTTATACTTTTATACATTATATTCTTGTTCTAGTATTTCACAAGATTCCACAAAAAAAAATTCACATTTACTAACTTATTAATAATAAAAAGTCATATAAAATGTAAGTGCTATTGTGAGGGTTGGGTGTAAGAAAAATATACTCATGTAATTTACTACATCAGGTTGTGAAAGATCTTCCGTCTTTGACATTTTTCACTATTCGCAAATTTCACTTTGACTGTTATCTGTTATTTATATGTAAGAAAAATATACTCATGTGAGATCTTGTTAAATTCGTCTTAATATGTATTTTATAAATATATACTTTTTATAATTTTTACAAATATATAATTAGAGATATTAGTGCCCAAAGTTTTGCATTGGCATGTGTGAAAAGTGAAAGTGGGAGGATCTTTAGGCACCAGAGGGAGTAAGCTCTTATAAGACCCTAATAAAGAGAAAACAATTTTGATATATATGCAATCCTAAGGATGAATCATAAGCATTATATGCATTTGCTAAGACGATGTTTATTCTTACTGATTTTATATAGTTGTTCCACGTTGACTATAACTTCTGTACTATTCACATAATGCAATTTAACATCTTCTTTTTGACAAATATATAGAAACAAATATATTATGTAAGATGCCTTTTGGCTTTTAATTAATGAAATTTCCCTTTCAAAAAAAAAAAAAAAAAAAAAAAAGAAACAAACATTATTATGTAAGATATTGTTGTTAGATTTGTCTAAATGTTTATTTAAATAATACAAACATTTTATAATATTTACTAATTGGTAAATAATGGTCAAAGTTTGACAAATATAAAAAGTTAAAGTGGAACAACTAATTATAAATATTGCCTCCATTTCTAGGTATAGAGCATGCATGTTTCACGAAATTTCACTTTGACTACAATTATCTCATATAAATATGACAAATCAGAATTATAATAAGTATATAATTATCTTCTTATAATGTTTGTTAATATGAATGAAGAATAATTAACGATCAAAGTTAGGGTAAAAAACAAAGGGAAATGTGGTTTAGGCACTTATGACAAGAGTAAGCTAATTGAGGTTATTAATGCTTATTACATAAAATTTGTGCTTTTAGCTTAATTAATGACAAGAGCAACCCTTTGGTTAGGGTCATATATACTAGCTTTATATGCATGTGATGTGTGCGACAACATGTAGAATATTATATTGATTGCTAATTACATTTAATAAATCAAGAATTTTTAAATTTTTAATCAATTTATCCCACTAAATTAGGGATTTTTAATTTTTTTTCAAAAATTTCGTTGAGAGGGAAGTAATTGACTGTTTTGTAAGTTTTCACGGTTTCTTTTTGTCGTGTCTTTTTTATTTTTTTAGTTTTTTTAATTTATTAGTAGTTAAATCCCTTTTTATTTTTATTTTTCTTTTTTTCGTGTCCCACCCCTGTTGCTATATATGATAAATTTGATAGAATTGAAAATGGGCTTGGACAACTGTAGACACATAATCGTGTCTCCCCAGTTAAGGGCCCAATGATGAAACATATCGCGGTCTTAATTGGTCCGACCCAAGGGCAGAGCAGTCCGAAGAGCCATCCCAAAACTATTTCGAAAAGTGTTGAAGTCATATTTTAAAGCCCACTTAATAATTCATGATAATTAATTGTATTTTGAGCCTAACTCTTTGAGAAGCCCAATTAATTGTAATTAATAATAATTAATTTTTTTATTTAAATAAAATAAATATTTTCAAATATATTTTTATAATTAAAATCGGATTTTATCTGTAAATCAGATTTTCGGAGTTAAAAGATAAAAGAAAATCTTTAAAACGCGTTTTTATAAAAAAAAACTGTCAAAACGTGTCAAAAGCAAGGCGGTGCCCTGAGCGCACTAGCGTGTCCTGAGCGCACAAGACTGCGTTGAACGCACGTGTCCTGCCACGTAAGCGTGCGCTAGACAACAGTGTGCCAAGCGCACAAGATTGCCACGTAGACTTATATGTCATACAGAGTCATGCGCCAAGCGCACTTCTATGTGTGAGACACATCTTTTCTTTCTTATCTTTTTCAAAGCACGTACCACGTGTACGCTTTCTACTGGGAATGCCGCATCAGGTGTGCCAATCTGCGCCTGACACGTGGATTTGCGCGTGACACGTCATCCTGCGCCTGGCGCAGATGGCGCATGAAGCGCATATTCGTTTTCCCTATAAATAGGCTTCGATTTTCCGGATTAAAAGACTGTTTTTCACACAAAAACACTTCGAACTCTACGAATATATTTACGAACCTCTCTACAAAACCTCCCTACAAAAACTCATACTTTCAGACATACAAACACATATTTTCATACATACATTCAAATCTTTTAGACATTCATACTTTCAGGCTTCACGATTGCTCGTCCCGAAGGTTGTCAATCTCGCAGACTCAAGCCACGGTATAAACCTGAGGGTCCTTGAATAAATTCCTATTTTTATATTGATGTTATTAACCATTTATTTCATAATGTAGATCTTTGGTATAAAAACGTCCTACTGTATATTCTAATCCTTCCTTCTTTTTATTTACTTTCATACATTATTATATGCTTGCCTGATTGTTCTATACATATTATATGATTGTTCTATGCATGATTTAATATTTTTATCACCCACATATTATTTTTGTTAATCAAAGACCTAGAACTGTTCTAATATTAATCAGATAATTTGAACAAACTGTTAGGTTCCCTGTAATTTGATTGCCTAATAACTTGTCATTAAAAATAGTCTTTTATGTGTTTCCTGAACCAACCTAGACTAAATTATTTTTAGGGTGCATAAAAATATTATATGGTTATTCTATTGCATAAAAATTAACATGAATCAATATTTAGTAGAGGCCAACAATAAGAGAATGTGGTTCATTATGACCGTATTCGTACCCTCACCCCGAACTCAATCTTTGGTTCATTTTGACTATCTATGGAGTCAGGACGGGGAAATTTACATTGGATAAGTCCCTAAGATGTCCCTACAATTTTCAATAAAACCTTTATAATGGGGTAGTCAAATCAAATACGTGCTCACACTGCGTAGGTGAAATAAAAACACGCCTACAACAACTAACCCAATAAGGAGGAGGAGAGTTTGGTCCACTTACAAGCACAAGTGAGTGTCCTTGGAATTAGAGCACAATAGTAAGGTACACAATATTAATAATAATTCTCATTGGGAATGAACATCCAATAAAGGCCCCTTATCACTAGTTGGTTGACAAATGCCCAATATAAACGATCCAACAACCTGGATTCTGATACTATGATAAATTTGATAGAATTGAAAATGGGTCTGGGCAACCCAATAAGGAGGAAGAGAGTTCGGTCCACTTACAAGCCTAAAGGAAGTTCCATACTAAAAACAATTGACAATAGTAGGAGTAACTCCTCTAGATTATATTGTGGTACTTTCTCTCCTATTTCTCCAGTGTGAGACAACTCACATGTGCACAACAAACATAGAGTTCAATAATCCGAGATCCGGTTTGTCGTACGAGGATTTGGCTCTGAACATTCGAGACCTCCGAGGAAGTTGCCGTGGTCTACGACAAAGCTGCTATTAAATTACATGGTATCAGGCTAAACTTTCCTGCTTTCCATCCTTCTGTTTCTCTCTCTCTCTCTCTTCTCTATCTCTACCATGGCTGACAAAATCCATCTAGCAACCACAGTCACAACTATCAAGGAATCCATTATCTTCTTACTTGGTATCAGAGGGGACAATCTTGGCCCATTATGAAATGCAAGATGGAAGGTGTTAAAAATCTGTTTGAGAGCAAGTGAGCCTAGCAAAATTGTGATGGCCCCAAGAAGGGGCCCAGTTGACCTCATGTTGTATAAGTCTAGAGAGAGCCCAGCAAGGATGCTGTGACCTACCGAGATTGCAAGATTAAAGGTGGCTCACATGTGAGGGAGAGTGTTAAGAGTACAACAACCACATGTGAGTTAGGAAGTAGTTGTCCCACATTGAAGTATTAGAGAGAAAATGACTAACACATAGATTAGTGGGTTACTCCACCTATTTACCAATTGGTTTTAGGATGGAACCCTACCAACTTTATATATGGTCAAACTCTCTTCCGGTATGTGCTTGTATAAGGCTCGATGAAGTTTATCATGGTATCAAAGCGGACGATCCTGGCCCATCGTTGTTATTCTCAGCATGTAGGGAGGGCCCAATAATTTGAAAAATTGTTTGGAGCATGTAGCCCAAGGATAGTGTTTGCCCCATGTAGGGGTGTTATTTCAAATGGGTTCACATGTGAAAGGGAGTGGTAAGGTGTTAACCCACATGTGAGCTTGTTCCACATTGAAGAAATAGAGAAATGATGACTAACATATAAGCTTAATGGGCTACTCCTCCTATCACCAATTGCTTTTAGCTAGGATGGAATATTAGTGTAATATTATATCATTGTATGTACACAAGATAGAAAGGAATTCTATTCGTATTAGGTCTGTATTGTAACCATATATATATATATATATATATATATATATATATATATATAAGGGGCAAGATCACATGAGTATGCTCCTTACATGAGAAATGAGAATGAATCTCAACCACACGATTGGATTAGAGTTACAACACTTGTTCATTAGAGTTATATTTCCGAAAATATTTTGAGCCCAAAAAAAAAATTTGAATTTTTTTTCTAATATTCTTTTTTTTTTGGAGTTACATTACTTTTTCATTAGAGTTACATCACTTGTTCATTAGAGTTATAGCGTGTAAAATCCATTCTCATTTCTCATGTAAGTATGCATTCTCACATGAACTCACTTCTATATATATATAGGGGCGGGATCACATGAGAATGCTCCTTACATGAGAAATGAGAATGAATCTCAACCACACGATTGGATTAGAGTTACAACACTTGTTCATTAGAGTTATACCCCCGAAAAAATTTCAAGCCCAAAATTTTTTTTTTTTTCTAATTTTTGTTTTTTTTGGAGTTACATCACTTTTTCATTAGAGTTACATCACTTGTTCATTAGAGTTATAGCGTGTAAAATTTATTCTCATTTCTCATGTAAGTATGCATTCTCATATGAACTCACTTCTATATATATATATATATATATATATATATATATATATATATATATATATATATATATATATATATATATAATGCCATGGTTTATAACCTAATCAGGTTAACACAATTATTCACCATACTTGTACATGGTATCACAACCCTAAGTTAAATAATTTTTTTTTTCTCTCCATATTTTCCTCCTATAGTCTGTCATCCTCCATGGATGCCGCCCTCTCCATGCCGTCTTGCGCTGCCGCTCTTCTTCGTCCACGTCGCTGCCCTCGCGTGGTTCTCTTGCTTCAGCAAGTGTGCTGGCCTCCTCGGCTATGGCTGTCGGTTTTATCACAACCCAGCCCACGGTCCCATCTGTTCTGGCTGCTGGCTTCACAACCGCCAAGCCCATGGTTCCAACCTCTCTTTTTGGCGTGACAACCTCTGCTGGTGTGCCGACCAACAGCACCCCCTAACGTGCTTCTTCACACTTTCCACCCGGTTTTCATCATCCGGTTTTGCAAGCTTCTCACGTGGGTCCTATTCCTTTGTCATCTCCTATTGTTCCACCGACGGTTTTTAGCCTCCCACAGTTGTCTGCTCCCAATTTCACCAATCTGGTAACCATTACTCTTTCTTCTCCTGAAGATTATCTTTTATGGAAAAAGAAAATTACTTGCTTGCTTCTTTCACATCAATTGCTTGGTATCGTAGATGGTACGACCTTTATTCCTCCTTCTATTGTACTTGATGAACATGGTTATTCAATTCCTAATGTGCACTTTTATGAATATCTTCGTATTGATCAACAAGTTAAATCTTGGATTTTTGCCACTTTATCTCGCGATGTTTTTGTTGATGTTCATGATTTGCATACTTCTGTGGATATTTGGAATCGTTTACAATCCCGTTTTATGCATGCGAGTATGGCCCGTTCCATGGAATTAAAGGGACGATTGTCTCACATTAAAAAGACTGAATCTCAGTCTATAGATGGTTACTTGCATGAGATCAAAGTTATTGTTGATTCTCTTGCAGCAATTCAGTGTCCTGTGTGTAATCAAGATTTATTTTAGTTCACTCTGTTCGGTTTGGATCGGGATTATGAGTACGATCATATTGTTACCACCTTGCTTCATTATCCATTTTCGCATAGCTTCGATGATTTACGTCCTAAGCTTCTGCTTCATGAACAACGTCTCAAAAGTTCCAAGGATGGGTCTGATTCATCCTCTCATCATGCCTTGGTCGTTGTTCAGTCATCTGGCTCTAGTTCTTCTTCTGCTAAAAATAATTATGTTGGCAGAAATAAGGACAAGAACTATAAGAATAAAGGCGGTAATAATGGTCGCAACAACAACAATCGCGGTAATGTTAATCAATCGAATGCACGTGGATCTGGTAACAACAATAACAATGCTAATCGGGGTCGCCATAACGGTATGAGTAAAAATTCTAACTTGTCATTTTCTAGTATTCTTTGCATTGATTCTATTACTAATGATATGTCCTCAGCAGGGAATAATTCATCAAGTGGCAATTTAAACTCTACCCCTACTTCCGATACTTGTGGTCTTTATTGGTTTCCAGGTCATCAAGCGGCTTATTGCCTGCAACGATTCAATTCTAGCTTTGTTCCTTCCTCCCCGGATAGTGTCACTCGAGCCTTAGCTGCAATGTCTGTTGGTGGTGAAGTGAATGACTCTGTTTGGTACCCGGAATCGGGAGCTGCCTCTCATATGACTCCTCAGGATGGTAAGCTTTCTGCTATTCTTCCTTACACTGGGTCAAATTCTGTTGTAGTTGGAAATGGTACCTCTCTCCCCATTAAAAGTGTTGGCCAATTGACATTAAAAACTTCCAGTCGTCCTCTCACTTTGTCTTCTGTTTGTCATATGCCTAATCTGAAACATAATTTATTATCAGTTAACAAGTTGTGTCAAGAAAATGATTGTGTCGTGTGTTTTGATAAAAACTTTGTTTCTGTTAAGGATAAGACAACGGGGGAGGTTCTGCTTCGGGGATCCAGTAAGCAAGGTGTCTATCCAATTCAACCCACCCTTGTCGCAAATGAGTCAGCCGTTCCTGCTTTGTGACATAGGATATTTTGGTCGTTGGACAAAACCCCTAAATCAAACTACCTAACTAACCACTAACCTAAGTATAATGGCAAGCAAGGGTCATTCTTCCACAAGGACTAAGGGTAATCACCGAAAATATTAATTATAATAAGCTAGGCTAAGATATAGTTAAGAGATTTGTCAATTATCAACTAAAAACTATTAAACAAAAGGAACTAGGGTAGGGGACTTCACCAATTATTTCAATCATGAAAACAATTAGGCAAATAAGGGAATAATATAAAGAGAATGAATCAAAGGGATCATCTAAACATATCCCTAATTACTCTTTCAAGCTAAAGAGGGTTACTCAAATTGGAGATTATGTCCTATTTTCATGCAACAAACCTCCAACTCAAGAGCATGAATAACAAGATGACTAAATATATCCCTTAACTAAAACCCCTATTTTCATGCAAGTTTAGTTAAGTGAACAAATAGGGAGTCAACTCTTCAATTTCATCTTTCAATCCTTCATTGAAGTGACTAATAATTAAGTTTCCATGGAGGCCAATCACAAAAACCAACAATAAAACCCCTATTGCTCATTTGATTTCATTTTCCAAAATAACCCCAAATATGACCCAAAGGCACCCAAAGGCTCATGATATCATTAATGGCTTCATCCCCTCCCAAGCAAAATAACTACTCACAAATCATAATAAATTATAAAAAGTGAACTAAATAACAAACTAAAAATATGAAATCAAACACTAATCTAGGATGAACAAGTAAATAGAATGAAAATGACATGAAAATAGATAGATAAAGCAACAAAACATGAGAGAGAGTAAGAAATTCTCATTCAAGTTGCAAGGAGTCTCCAAATCTTCAAGTTTCCTTCTTAGATTCTTCAAAATCCAAGCTTTCAACAAGTTTCTCTCACTTCTCTCTCTAGAAGATGAGAGTTTCTCTCTCTAAAAACCCTAACTAAAACCTCTAACTAAGCTTATGGAGGCTAGCTCTCCTCCCCCCCTTTCCAAAGTTAAGGATCCTTTTCTTTAAAAGATTTAAACATTACATCATTAAACGGCTCGAAAAACAGAGATTTCCGCACAGATCAAGTGGCGCGGGCGCTCCATGTAGTTTGGAGCGGGCTCTCCATACAATTTCACGCAGGCAGAAGGTTTCTGGGCCTCCAGCACGGGCGCGCTAGACAATACGAAGCGGGCGCGCAGTTCTGGCAGACGCACCCGACTTCAAACAGCCATATCTCTTTCATTTTTCATCGGAATTGGGCTTGTGACCACTCGTTGGAAAGCTATCGAGCCAAAATTTCATCTACAACTTGAATCACTGAAAAATATTTTGTGTGATGAAAGTTATGGCCGTTTGAATACGACCCTTATGCACAAATCCTTCCAAAAGCTCTTATTTTGGTAAAATTGCTCCACTCTATGCTTGGTGTGTGGTATGGAGACCTCTAAGGTGGATCCTTCAACATCAAACACAAATAAGCATTACCAAACCATATATAAATAGCCAAAATAACTAATATTCACTTCACAAATAAGCTACAAATAACTCAATTACTCTAAATTAAGAAAAATAAGCTAGAAAGTGATAAATGAAGAGGAAAAATGACTCTAAACATGAGGAAAATAAGGTATTTGAGTGATATAAATATCACTCATCAAACTCCCCCAAGCTTAACCTTTGCTCGTCCTCGAGCAAATGAAACAAAATAATGAAGTACTACTCTAAAAAGCTAGAAATTCTAACTCACTGTCGTAGGAATCACGGTTGCACTTAGCATGTGCAACAAGCCATTTAAACCCCTAGATCGCTCTAGTAGACGAGTTTGCTCTCGTGAGGGTTTCCTAAGAGTCTTAACCCACAACTCTAATCAAGCACAAATATATATAATTAGCCCAAAGTCATCTCTTTAACCATGGTTCACAAAGCAATAGGCAATTAAGCAAACTTTCAAAGCATAACCATTATCAATATGTATCCATGACTTAGGAATATAGGGGATAGGCTAATCTAAGGTGCAAAATTAACACTATCAAAAGCTTCAACCATCAATTAGAGTCTACTTAGGCATTCAAGAGTCACAAATCGTTCTCAAATGGATGAAGAAGGTCCCAAGATCGATCCTAATCACCTATAGCGCACATGAACTCCTCCAAACTTAACTTTTGCTAAGAGAAAACCATGATTGTAGGATTAAAATGATTGAGCAAAGGGTCTAGAGTCTCAATGTTTAAGTCATAATGACATTCATCATTACTAGGGAAACTCTACTTATTAACTTTTCGAGTTCCCACTCAAACATTTCAACTAACCCACTTTCTCAAGGACATGTGGTAATTACCACTTATTGACTTCTTTTTTTGTTTTTTTTGTTGTTTTCATGGACTTTAATAGGCTTATTATGCCTTGTGGGCTCATTGGCTCCACTTATTGGACTCAAGACTTAAAACACTTTTTTTTTTACAATCGAATTTAACTCTTAGCATAGCTTGTTTTGAGGTAAAAACTTGTGCAACAAAGAAGATTTCAAGAATCAACTAGGGTCACTACAACTTCCAAAAGAGAAATAATTCGACACTTTTCAACATAAAGTTTGACAACATTTAGAATTATAGAATGCCTTTTCAAGTAGAAAATCAAGCAACAAAGATTAATCAATCCCTAATCGCCCCAATTTACACATACAAGCATCCAATGGAAATACCTATACTCATCTACCCAAATGACCAAAGCAAAGGAATCCACATAAATTTACCAACAACATGAATCTTCCCTTGGATATGAAATGCTTTGTACTTTTCTTATTCCTCATTTTTTTGGATTTTTAATTTTTTAATTTTTTAGGAAAAAGAAAAGAAATTAAAGGAAAATATTTTTAGATTTTAATTTTTTTTTTAAATACAGTATATACATACACCTCCCCCAAGCTAGCGACTAGCTACTCCCCCAAGTTAGAATAAAGCATTGTCCTCAATGCTTGAACAAGACGATCAAAGGGAGGGAGGGAGGGAACAAACATCAAAACCAACAAGCATATGCTCCACAAATCATAAAGCGTTGGGAAAATAGAAAAGGAAGGAAGCTACCGGATAGTAGTTGGGTATAATACCCGCAAATGACCCAATTTCTCCATTTATAATCAACTTTTCAACACCATGATTTGCTTTCCACGTGCTATTGAGAATGAGTGTTATTCCAATTATGTACCTAAATAAATCAAAGAAAGAAAAGAAAATTAAGTAAATAAAAAGAAAAGAAAAATGAAAGCAATAAATCACGGGTTACGTCCCAAGAAAGGCTTATTTAAGGTCCTAAGCATGACCTTTCTAGTAAATATCCCGACAAAGATCGCAAGAGTTTGTCAAATGCATTGGCACACATTTCAAAGAAGATACCATATGCAACAAGTAGAGAGTGAACATGCACAAGGTATGGTGCAATTCTATGCAAAAATCGAGGAGGAGGATGCCTAAAAGAAGGAACAAAAGAAAAATCAAGAAAGTAGGAAGAAGAAGAATCAAAAGAATATAAAAACATAGGAAAAAATGGCAAACTCTCCTCGACAAACTCTTTTCTTGTGGCAATCTCACTATCTTACTCAAAATTAATCAAATTAGGCACTTGTAGGACAAAGGAGGAAGGGGGCTCGTCTAATGGAGCTAATGTGGGTAAATAAGGGAAAGAGATGGCAAAAGAAGGAACTAAGTCGAGCTTTCTTGGTGAAGAAATAGAAACTAAAGTTTCACAAATGACTTCTCCTATATCACAAGTTTTCAAATCGCACACTTTTTCAACCAATGACTCCTTACCGACATCTTTGTCATCCTCTAAAGCCTCAAAAACATCACCAACCATCAAATGAGGTATCTCACTCCCAAATTGACCAAGGTCTTCACTCAAGATAGAGTGGGTAGGAGAGGATGAGTGTTCTAAAGCACAAGGAGGGAGAGTAAGGTCCAATCCATTAGATGTAGACACATGAGACTCAAAAAGAAAGTGTAAAGACTCATAAACATCATCACTTTCAACAATATCCTCAACAATAGGTCTTTTCTCCTCAAAAACATACTCCTCATCATCACTACTCCAAAAACCATCATCAAGATCTAGGTCACATTTTTCCAATTGATTTTCTTTTTCAACATCCGTTAAATCAACATAATCAAACTCAAGAATGCCATCATTGCAACCCCATTTCTCCCTAAACAACTTCAAATCAATTTCCAATTGTAAAAGGGGATCACCAATAGGTTGAGGAGCAATTTGGGAATCAAATTGGGTTGGGTGTTCACAATCAAGCATATGAGAATCAATATCGGGAACATGAGGCACTTGATTGAAATCCATGCACAAATTCAATGAATATTGAGAAGTAGCATGAATATCATCAACATTAGAGTGCACTTCATTATTATAAGCATAGGAGGGAGGGGGATCATAGGATAGATCATGGGAATTCATGCAATAATTTGAGGACAATTCATGAGATGCATGAACATCATTAACATTAGAATATGCATCATCCAAATGAGTGCAAGATGGGGGAGGAATACAAGTCTCGTGTTCATAACTAGAGAAATTTTCAAGATTTTGATTAGTATGCATTGACATTTCCCATTCATATGTATCTCTAGCCAACCACTCAAATAGACTCCAAGCCTCATCCAAAGATTGAGCATGTAAATCACCATTAGACATATAATCTACCACCCTTCTAGTTTCTTCATTTAGACCCTCAAACATCACATCACAAATTTCCCATTTTTCAAAACTATGGTCATAATCAAGAGAATCTCCAAGCCTCCAATAGTACCTCCAAAATACTTCATGTTTAAATTGGGGAAGGGAGAAGATTGCCATTTTTTTTGATTTTTTTTTAAAGAGAAAGAAAAGAAAATCAAATCAAATAAACCAAAGAAATGAAAAATATTCACAAATAGCCTAGACTCATCTAATCAGCACAAATCAATGTTAGCCGAAGTCCCCGGCAACGGCGCCATTTTGACATAGGATATTTTGGTCGTTGGACAAAACCCCTAAATCAAACTACCTAACTAACCACTAACCTAAGTATAATGGCAAGCAAGGGTCATTCTTCCACAAGGACTAAGGGTAATCACCGAAAATATTAATTATAATAAGCTAGGCTAAGATATAGTTAAGAGATTTGTCAATTATCAACTAAAAACTATTAAACAAAAGGAACTAGGGTAGGGGACTTCACCAATTATTTCAATCATGAAAACAATTAGGCAAATAAGGGAATAATATAAAGAGAATGAATCAAAGGGATCATCTAAACATATTCCTAATTACTCTTTCAAGCTAAAGAGGGTTACTCAAATTGGAGATTATGTCCTATTTTCATGCAACAAACCTCCAACTCAAGAGCATGAATAACAAGATGACTAAATATATCCCTTAACTAAAACCCCTATTTTCATGCAAGTTTAGTTAAGTGAACAAATAGGGAGTCAACTCTTCAATTTCATCTTTCAATCCTTCATTGAAGTGACTAATAATTAAGTTTCCATGGAGGCCAATCACAAAAACCAACAATAAAACCCCTATTGCTCATTTGATTTCATTTTCCAAAATAACCCCAAATATGACCCAAAGGCACCCAAAGGCTCATGATATCATTAATGGCTTCATCCCCTCCCAAGCAAAATAACTACTCACAAATCATAATAAATTATAAAAAGTGAACTAAATAACAAACTAAAAATATGAAATCAAACACTAATCTAGGATGAACAAGTAAATAGAATGAAAATGACATGAAAATAGATAGATAAAGCAACAAAACATGAGAGAGAGTAAGAAATTCTCATTCAAGTTGCAAGGAGTCTCCAAATCTTCATGTTTACTTCTTAGATTCTTCAAAATCCAAGCTTTCAACAAGTTTCTCTCACTTCTCTCTCTAGAAGATGAGAGTTTCTCTCTCTAAAAACCCTAACTAAAACCTCTAACTAAGCTTATGGAGGCTAGCTCTCCTCCCCCCCTTTCCAAAGTTAAGGATCCTTTTCTTTAAAAGATTTAAACATTACATCATTAAACGGCTCGAAAAACAGAGATTTCCGCACAGATCAAGTGGCGCGGGCGCTCCATATAGTTTGGAGCGGGCTCTCCATACAATTTCACGCAGGCAGAAGGTTTCTGGGCCTCCAGCGCGGGCGCGCTAGACAATACGAAGCGGGCGCGCAGTTATGGCAGACGCACCCGACTTCAAACAGCCATATCTCTTTCATTTTTCATCGGAATTGGGCTTGTGACCACTCGTTGGAAAGCTATCGAGCCAAAATTTCATCTACAACTTGAATCACTGAAAAATATTTTGTGTGATGAAAGTTATGGCCGTTTGAATACGACCCTTATGCACAAATCCTTCCAAAAGCTCTTATTTTGGTAAAATTGCTCCACTCTATGCTTGGTGTGTGGTATGGAGACCTCTAAGGTGGATCCTTCAACATCAAACACAAATAAGCATTACCAAACCATATATAAATAGCCAAAATAACTAATATTCACAAATAAGCTACAAATAACTCAATTACTCTAAATTAAGAAAAATAAGCTAGAAAGTGATAAATGAAGAGGAAAAATGACTCTAAACATGAGGAAAATAAGGTATTTGAGTGATATAAATATCACTCATCACTTTGCTAGCTACTAAGGAGTCTGGAGATGTTTGGCATGCTCGCCTTGGTGATACTTCATCTGGAATTTTAGGATCTTTATGTTCAAATAAGTCTATCTCATGTATTTCAAAATTTCATGATGATTGCGTTGGTTGTAAGTTAGGAAGAATACATCATTAACCTTTTGAACATGTTGAACATTGTTCTCCTTATCCATTATATAAAATTCACAGTGATCTTTGACAATCTCCTGTTTTGTCGAATCAATGTTATAAATATTATGTTGTTTTTGTTGATGATTTCTCGCGATATTCATGGATTTATCCTTTACGTCGCAAGTCAGATGTGCACTCTCAATTTCTTGTGTTTCAAAAGATGGTAGATAATTTATTTAATTGCAAAATAAAAAATTTTCAAAGTGATGGAGGTTGGGAATTTGATAATTCCCCTCTTCTTCAGCATTTTTGTGACAATAGTATTGTTTTTCAAAAGTCATGTCCCCATACCCAAGCTAAGAATGGTGTTGCGGAACGCAAACATCGTCATATTATTGATTTGGTTCGTACTATGCTTATTCACTCTGATTTTCCTGCTGAATTTTGGGTTGATGCTTCGTGCACTGCCACTTATACCATAAATAGGTTACCTAGCTCGGTTTTAGGGGGTGTCTCTCCTTTTGAATTTTTTTTTTCATCGTCCTCCTTTTTATCATTTTTTGAAAACTTTTGGTTGTGCGTGTTTTCCTTTGCTTACGGATTCAAAAATCAACAAACTTCAATCTAAGTCAAAACAATGTATTTTCATTGGCTATGCTGTGGATTATAAAGGTTATCGTTGTCTCGATCCTATTACCAATAAAGTCTATATCAGTCGTCATGTTTTGTTTCATGAACATAAATTTCCTTACCGCTCTCTTGTTGGTTCCATCTCTCCGTGCCTTTTACATCTCCCTCGGTTTTGCTTGTTGATTGGAGTCCTACAAATGTTGCTACGGTGTCAAATGTGCCTACTAATGTGAGTGTTGTCCCTTTAGAGTCGTGTCATTCTTCCCCTCACGTCGTTGGGCACTCTCCTCTTGTGCACTCACCCCCTTCCCTTGGCACTCGAGCTCTCGCTGGCCCAAACCCGCTTGTCCCTCGCAAATCTGATCAGTCCGCTGGGATTTCATCTCCCGCTGGGCCTGATCTGTCTTCCTTGGCGTCCACTGCCCAGCCCGCTAGAATTCCAGTGTCCGCTGGACAGTCTCCAGCCTTGTCTGGGACTGCTGATGCAAGCGCTGGCCCACCAGCGACCCACCCTTGGAGCCTCCCTCTCCCACGCTGATGGATCAGCGATCCATCTTGAGCATACTCATGAGGCCAGGTCAGCGCTGACTCCTAGGCCTGCTTCCCTCCATGGTCGGCACACTGATTCTGCTGGGTTAGCCACTCCAAATTCATCCAAGTCTCCTTCTCTTGTCTTAACTCCTCCATCCCCTTGTGTTTTGTCCTCTCCTCTTTCCCTTGATATGTCCCATCTTCCCAAGTGTCCGCTTCCCCTCCCGTTGCCTTAAATCAACATCCTATGGTCACTCGGTTAAAAGATGGTGTTTCCAAGCCCCGCATTATAAGGAATTTAAAAACTGATGTCATTGAGTCTGAACCCACTAACTTCAAGCAAGCTTCTAGAGAATCACGTTGGCGTCAAGCTATGTTAGACGAATATATGGCTTTGATTAAAAATGATACATGGGATTTGGTACCTCGCAACTATGATAAGAATTTACTTGGTTGTAAGTGGGTTTATCGGATTACATACGTTTTTGATGATTTTGTCGTTTTTGGAAATCACCCAGCAGGTGGGTATTGATTACTTTGAAACCTTTAGTCTTGTTGTTAAGCCTACTATTGTTCGCTTAGACCTTGCTATTGCTATTTCTCTTAAATGGCCTGTTCGTCAATTAGATGTCAAAAATGCTTTTCTTCATGGTTTTCTTCATGAAGAGGTTTATATGCGTCAACCTCCAGGTTTTGTTCACCCATCTAAACCCAAACATATTTGTCGATTGCGTAAGTCCATTTATGGTTTGAAACAATCTCCTCGAGCTTGGTTTTCTCGGTTCAACAACTTCTTATTATTTATTGGTTTCAAATGCAGCAGTTGTGACACTTCCATGTTCACTCTCAAATTTCGTGGTCATCTCATTATACTTTTCTTATATGTTGATGACATTGTTCTTACTGGTAGTAGCTCTGCTCTTGTCCACAAATTCATCTCTGTCCTTTCTTCTCAGTTTGCTATGAAGGATTCAGGGGATCTTCGTTATTTCCTAGGTGTTCAGGTTGTGCGTACTCCATCTGGTTTATTTTTGTCTCAAAATAAGTATGTCTCTGATTTACTTCGTATATTTCATCTCCATACTGTTAAACCTTCGCACGCCTGTTGTCTCTAGAGTTACATTGTCTCTTCTTGACGGAGAACTTCTTGCTGATCCCACAGATTATCGTAGTATGGTTGGTGCTTTGCAATACTTAACTACGACTCGTCCAGATATTGCTTATGCTGTTAATATGGTGTCTCAGTTTATGCTTGCTCCTCGTACTACTCATCTTCATGCTGTGAAAAGAATTTTCAGATATCTGCAGGGCACTTTGGAGTTTGGTCTTTTCTTACATAGTAGCAACTCTCCCACTGTTGTTATTGCCTACTCTGATGCAGCTTGGGCGGGTTGTCCTGATACTCGTCATTCTACTACTAGTTATGCTGTTTTTCTTGGGAAGAACTTGATTTCCTGGCGCTCGAAAAAGCAACCTACTGTTTCTAAATCCTCCACTGAAGCTGAATATCGCGCAGTTGCATACACTGCCGCTGAAACTATTTGGCTCAAGCAACTTCTTGCTGATCTTGGTTATTTTCTTCGACGACATGTGATATTGTATTGTGATAATGTTTCTGCTACTTATTTCACTGCTAATCCGGTTCATCTTGATCGAAGCAAACATATTGATGTTGATTACCATTTTGTTCGTGAAATGGTGGCCAAGGGCGGTCTTATGGTTCGTCATGTTCCTACTCAGTAGGTTGCTGATATTTTTACTAAAGATTTATCTACTGATTTATTTACTAAACATCGTTCCAATCTATCTGTTCTTTCATCCCGTAAAGATTGAGGGGGTGTATTAGCGTAATATTGTATGTACACTAGATAGAAAGCAATTCTATTCGTGTTAGGTCTGTATTGTAACCTATATATATATATATATATATATATATATATATATATATATATATATATATATATATATATATATATATATATAATGCCAGGGTTAACCTAATCAGGTTAACACAATTATTCTTCACACTTGTACAGGAATCTTACCAACCTTGTATGTGGTCAAACTCTCCTCCGATGTGAGTTTGTATTAGGCCCGATGAAGTTTATCAATATATAATAGAGATTATTTTCGAAATAGAAAAATGCAAAAAAGAAATGATTAAAAAGAGGGACAAGTGTCACAAAAATTCCATGTCTTAGAATACAAATTTTGATTTGTGCTGGTTTGTGGTACGGTGGATGAATAACTACTACTATTATTAAAGTTTTGAGAAATATTTGACTAGATAGACATCGTTGATAGCGTTAGTTTATCTCCAAAATTATAGCTATAATTGTAGGAACATATAGATGCATATAGCGGAATTTCAGGAAACAAATTTCCTAACATCTATCACAAGATCGCATGCATAACAAAAATATGAATCATATAATAAGGAAAAGAATGTACAACCTTTGTAGCGTGTTTTCCACCGGATTGCAAGTGCTAGAGATCAAAGAACAGCAATTGATGTCCCTCTACTTAGTCCACGAGCACCAATTGAATTCCCACGTTTGCTAGAACGGAAGAGGATGAACAGATTTCACTCTCTTGCTTTTTAGGGAGGGTGGCCGGATTTCCAAAGGGAAACAAGAGGGTTTTCTCTCTCTTTTCGGTTTGAATGTTCTTGTCAAATTGAACGTTCTTTTTCTCTCTGCTATTATGACCTTTTATAATAGTAGGAGAATAAAAGAAGAGAGAGACCTAACCTAACCCTACTTTCTCCTATTGGCCGGTTTCCTTATTTCAATTAGTTACTACAATGTGTGACCTCATAGGATTAGGTTAACTTAGTTGTAGGGACAATCAATATTGTTCTACTAACCAACATTTATTCTCTAGCAAGTAAATGTGATTACTAAACTAACGTAATTAATTATCTCTATAATAATTTCCTTTTATATTTAGTAATTGCCGGGATGTCTAAGGACATATTCCTTCAATCTCCCACTTGTCCTAAGACAAGAGCGCAATGCTAAATTCCTTAAGTCACTTAATGCCAAATTTGATAACACCATGTTATTCTCAAATTTATGTTTCTTGATCGCTGAGTTCGAACTGCTCAAATAAGGATTAACTCTTTAATCCTATTCCGCATGGCCATGCAATTTTTCAGTTCTCGCTCATCAAGAGGCCCAGACACCATTCCTATTTAATAGGAGGACTTATCTACTCTTGTATGACCATAACTCCCACTCAATTCTTAGCCCACCTGATCACTGCCTTTATAACCTCCTTTTACGGCGCGGTGTTTAACAGTGTCAAAGTTAAACTAATTATGTTGTGGTTATTAAGACATACTCATGTCTAAGGAATCCACTAAATATAGTAGTTCGATTCTACTTTTAGAATCTAATTAGGTCAAGTCTCAATGTATCAAATATACATCCATATAATCAATTAGACATCTATATGTCTCCATAGCCCATGGAACTGCGCTATCAATTAATTATATACTAGTCTTTTAAATAAATCACTTATGTCCAATTTAGTGATTTAGACTAGGGACTTTAAATAAATTTGTGATTTTCAGTTCACTTTATAGGGTTCCAATATCAAAACGTTTTCGATAATCCTATTTGAAAACACATATTATTTGGACATTTTATTTAATACTAAACCAAACAATTAAATAAGAACGAAATTTTTATTGATAAACATTTCAAAGCATAATAAATGTCTTTACAATTGTAAACATGAAGTAAACAACCTAAAGCCATTCTCCCATATGCTTAAGCCCCATAGACCTAGTATGACACTCATGCTTAGGTTGAGCAAGCGGTTTAGTCAGAGGATCTGCTACGTTATCCTCAGTATGAACCTTGCTTACTTTCACATCCTCTCTACCAACGATTTCTCGAATGAGATGGAATTTCCAGAGCACATGTTTAGACCTTTGATGCGATCTGGGTTCCTTAGACTGAGCAATGGCACCATTGTTGTCACAATACAACTCAATGCCATTCTCAATGCTAGGAACTACACCAAGCTCACCAATGAACTTTTTGATCCAAACGGCTTCCTTTCTTTGCATCACCTGCTGCAATATACTCGGCCTCTGTTGTAGAATCCGCGATGGTACTCGCTTAGAGCTCTTCCAGCTCACGCCTCCTCCATTGAGACAAAATATGAAACCAGACCGAGATCGGAAATCATCTTTGTCACTCGGGAAGCTTGCATCGGTGTATCCAAGAACAACCAACTCACTATCTCCACCATAAACCAAAAAATTATCCTTAGTCCTTCGCAAGTACTTAAGGATGTTTTTCGCCGCAATCCAATGGCGCATCTCCTGGATTTGATCGGTATCTGCTGCATATACTCAAAGCATATGCAACATCCGGTCGAGTGCAAATCATGGCATACATAATGGATCCTACAGCAGAAGCATAGGGAACATTACTCATACGCTTGACCTCATCAGGACTCGAAGGACACTGAGTCTTGCCAAGTGCAATGCCATGTTGCATGGGAATGAAACCTCTTTTGGAGTTTTCCAGCTTGAACCTTGCAAGAACCTTATCAATATAAGTTTCCTGACTGAGCCCAATTAGCCTTTTCGATCTATCTCTATAGATCTTTATTCCCAATATGTACTCTGCCTCTCCTAGGTCTTTCATAGAGAAACAATTTTTAAGCCATTCCTTAACTGACTCAAGCATGGTCTTATCATTTCCTATGAGAAGTATGTCATCCACATACAAGACTAGAAAAGTAATACTACTCCCACTTAACTTCTTGTATACACAAGATTCCTCTTCATTTCTGAGAAAGCCAAAATTCTTGACTGCCTCATCAAATCTGAGGTTCCAACTCCTTGATGCTTGCTTTAGTCCATAAGTGGACTTCTTAAGCTTGCATACCCTCCCTGGATTTTCTAGATCTTCAAAACCTTGAGGTTGTGTCATGTACACATCCTCTTTCAAGAATCCATTCAAGAAAGCGGTTTTGACATCCATCTGCCATATTTCATAGTCATGAAAGGCAAGAATCGCAAGGATTATCCTAATGGACTTCAAGGATGGCTACTGGTGAGAAGGTTTCACCATAGTCAATACCATGAATTTGTTTGAAACCTTTCGCCACCAACCTTGCTTTGAAAACACTAATGTTTCCATCCTTGTCTGCTTTTCAACTTGAAAATCCATTTGCATCCAATGGGTTTTACCCCATCGTGCAAATCAACCAAGTCCCATACTTGATTTTCAGACATGGAATCCATTTCAGATTTCATGGCCTCAAGCCATCTGTCGGAGTCGTGACTCTCCAAAGCATCTTTGTAGCTAGTAGGTTCTTCTGATTCTAAAATCGTTATTTCGTAACTTTCGGTCAAAAGGAAATCAATATATCTCTTTGACGGAATGATGGTCCTACTAGACCTACGTTGGGGAACAACGGAAGAAGTTTCTACCTCATTAGGTTGAGTGACTTCACACGGAGTATCTCCAAGTGGGACGGTAGGAGGTACGTGAATTGAATGCACCGCCTCCCGAGCATTTTCATGTCGGGCCGCCTCGATGAGGTGTTAACCTCATCCATTTGTTGCTCAATCTCGAATTTCTTCGAGATATACATTTCTCCCACTTGTTTTTCTGGAAATAAATTCCTTTTCCAGAAAGACACCATTACGAGCAACAAACACTTTGTTTTCGTTTTGGTTGTAGAAGTAGTATCCCTTAGTCTCTTTTGGGTAACCTACAAAGAGACATTTATCGGATTTGGGTGAAAGCTTATCAGAAAGTAAACGTTTTACATAGGCTTCACAACCCCATATCCTTAGAAAAGACAATTTTGGAACGTTTCCAGTCCACATATCATATGGTGTCTTTTCCACTGCTTTGGATGGTGCTCTGTTAAGTGTGAATGCCGCTGTTTCAAGCGCAAATCCCCAGAATGAAATAGGAAGATCAGCAAGACTCATCATGGATCGAACCATATCAAGTAGAGTTCGATTCCTTCTTTCAGAAACGCCATTCAACTGTGGTGTTCCTGGTGGAGTCCATTGTGAAGTATTTCACAATCCTTCAAATGATCACCAAATTCTTGCGATAAATATTCACCACCACGATCGGATCGTAATGCCTTAATTTTCTTCCCAAGTTGGTTTTGGACTTCATTCTGGAATTCCTTAAATTTTTCAAAGGATTCCGACTTATGCCGCATGAGGTAAACAAATCCAAATCTGCTCACATCATCGGTAAAAGTAATGAAGTAACTGTACCCTCCCCTAGCCAACGTACTCATGGGTCCGCACACATCTGTATGTATGAGGGCCAAAAGGTCATTGGCCCTTTCACTTGAACCTGTGAAAGGTGACTTTGTCATTTTCCCCGTTAAGCAAAACTCACAAGTATCAAATGATTCGAAATCAAATGATTTGAGAATTCCATCTTTATGAAGCTTCTCAATACGCTTTGAACTTATGTGGCCTAATCGACAATGCCATAGGTATGTCGGGTTTGAATCATTTGTTTTAGGTTTCTTGCTGTCTATGTTATAGATGTGGGTTTCTAAGTCTAGCACATATAAACCATTTGATAACTTAGATGAGACATAGAATAAATCATTCAAATAAACAGAACAACAATTATTCTTAATTTGAAATGAAAAACCTTCCGAATCCAAAACCGGAATCGAAACAATATTCTTGGTAATAGTTGGAACATAATAACAATTATAAAGTTCTAAAACTAAACCAGAAGGTAAAAGTAGACTACAATCTCCCACGGCTAAAGCAAAGAACTCGTGCTCCATTGCCCACGCGGAGGTCCACTTCTCCTTTGCTCAATGATCTACTTCTTTTTAGTGCCTGCACATTACAAATAATGTGAGATCCACACGCAGTATCGAATACCCATGAAGTAGAAGTAGATAAGTTAATCTCTATAACATAAATACCTGAAGTTGAAGCACCACTCTTCTTATCCTCCAGATACTTGGGGCAATTCCTCTTCCAGTGGCCAATCTTATGGCAGTGGAAGCACTCATGTAGTGCTGCTACTTTTGCCTTAGGAGTGGCCTTTGGCTTTAAAGTATCATTAGTGGCAACAACCTTGCCCTTGTTCTTCTTCTGAGGTGCCCCCTTTTTCTTGAATTGCTTGCCTTTCCTAACCATTAGAACATCCCTATGTTCGGGTTCACCCGCAAGCTCCTTTCACTTCGAGTAAGCATACCATGCAGCTCTTGCAAGGTAGCCTCCCCTCCTTGCATGTAAAAATTCAACTGAAAATTTTGAAAATTTTCAGGCAAGGATTTGATCACAATATCAATTGCTAGTTCGGGGGGATAAGGGAAGCCTAATTTTTCCATGATCTGAAAGTGTCCAATCATATTGAACACATGCGGACCAACGGGTTTTCCTTTTCCTAACTTGCACTCCAAAGAACTTACAATGAGCTTCAAACCTCTCCAGGCCTCGCGTTCTTCCGAAACATAGTTTTCACTGTTGGAGGATGGAATAGGCGTCCGCACCATCAAAACGCTTTTTGAAATTCCGGTTCCATGCAAGCAAGCATCAAACATGTTACTTGCACATAATTTGCCTCAATGGTTTGTCTTGCTCTCCTTTCAGCTGGAGTAGCAGTGTCTAGCAGGGGTGCAGGGAGAGGATTATCAAGAACACTTTCCCTTCCTTCAGCTCTGAGAACGATTCTCACAGCCATTTCCCATTCTAGGAAGTTATGAGCAGTTAGTTTGTCCTTTTCGAGTAAATAGCACAAATTAAAACCGGGGTGGTTGTTGTTGTTTGAACCAGACATGATAACTACAACAAAAGAATAATAAAGCAAGATTCAATCAATGTTTATCAAGAAAGCAGCAATTAAACAAATTTTAATTACCTACTACCCTTTATTCAAAATAAGAGTCCCCTATTGAATAAAGAAACACCAAGATCCCCTCCCACTACAATCAAACGGACTTTGGCCCTGCCTTTAATTTATAGTAGTTGAGGTAAGTAAACACTTTACTAATTATAACTAATTATAATGCTTGGTAGACAGTTTAACAACTCCTTGTTTACTCCTATCTCTTAGCTTCAAAACCCAAAACTTTGTCTTTTGATGATTTTGTTGAGTTAAACCAAACATTAACATGTAAGTTTCAAAAACCCACCCTACTATCCCCGGATAAAATGAGCAACACCCTGCTTTGGCAGAACCTATTACTCACTATCTAAGGCGTTATAGGTGTTGTTTGGAAAAGCAATTAAACTCAATATTACATGTTGGGGACCTAAGTTTACTATGTTGGTTAATTTAAAGCGAACACATAACATAAATAACCACACATATTTAAACTTAAGCAAGCATTTAAACATCATGAATAAATGAATATAAGTATAATTAAAAGTGATCCTAGTATGGCCCCTAAACTTAGGAAAACTAATCTTCATGAATTCCTCCTTGAATCTTCATGGATCTCCATCCTTAATTCTCCAGGGAACTTCATTCTTGATTACATAATATTTATAATTTAAATAACTGAAATTTAAATTACAAAAATACAAACGATACGCAGATCGTATTTGTTTTACATAAAATTTAACGATGCGCAGATCGTATTTTCTATCCTAGTTTTGGGCCATACTAGTCACAACATGCAAAATATAATATCATACATATTATATTAAGCATTCATGCATTTATAATATCATAATAAAATAAATATTAAAAATCACTTATTAACAATTAATAAGCAAATAAAACATGTCATTTACAAATTAACAATTAATAGTAAACATGTCAATTTAGTTAGACTTAGCAATTTTAAGAAATAACTAAAGCAAAAAACGCTCCATAGTAGTTATAGTACTTAACCGTTTAGGTAGTAAACTATTAGGAAACTCCTTTATTTTAATTCAATTAGGACATATTATGGAATTAATCAAATTAACCTTTAATTTGCATAATTTGGAAATTAATAATAATGCTCAAATTAACATGAAAAAGAAAAAAAAAAAAAATATGGTCAATAACCGCACAACTAAAATGTGAAGCTATTGAAAACATTTAAACCTTTTTATTTATTTGTTTTAAATTTCAAAACTGCAGCATCAAACTGCTTTCCTCCAACAAAGACACATATCTCGCAAGGAACCCAAGCCGAAATTCACGGCCTTGTTGAAGAATCAGCCAACAAACTTAATAAGATCTTCAACCGTTTGAAGATCTGCCACAGACAAGCCGAAATTCCGCCCGAAGTTTCGAACCGGCTTCCCGCCTCGCCCACGAATAACGCTAACCGTCTGCGACCAACCCCACCCATTGCCGGCGCGGACAAAGATGAAAACACCAAGCTCAAAGCCAGGCTGCCACCCAGCGCAGCACACCACCGCAGCAGCATTTTCTATTCGCGCACAATTCCGACGCAAACCACCGTGGCAGCACCGGTGAGATGCGCCACCCAGCCATGGTTGCCGAAAATCCTTTGTTTAATTTATGCAACAATTACATGAATTAAAACTGAATTTTAATTGTGTTCAAAATTGGGGTTAAATTCCTCTTAAATTATGTAACAATTACATGTTTCAATCTGAATTTTTATGTGCAAACTTAGGGTTCCTTTGATTTGGGCAAATAATTTCGAATTCAACAGCAAAACTAAAACAGATTTTCGGTTCGGTTGTTTAGATCTTTGATGAATAATCTTTATTAAACATGAATATCTAACAAGAATTCAAAATTTAACATGAAAAATCTGGAATTTTAAAAGGAAAAACAACATATTTGTTGCTTCTAAAATTCAGTTCATGTATGGCATCTAAATTAATGTTATTTAACGAATTAAAATTTGACTTTTAATGTTGTTATTTAGATTTTATGCTTTAATCTCCATTAACCATAAATCTAACTATTAAATTGTTCAACAGTAAAGTTGCCGAAAAGTTTGAGCAATTTTCAACAATTTCCAATTTAATTAATATCACCATATTAATTATGCAAATTAATCCATAAATAAATCCCTCTCGTAATTGAATGAAAATAATCAAAATAGCACATGAACATGATCATAAAATATTATGCAAGAGGCAAAACGATACCACTTGTAGGAACATATAGATGCATATAGCGGAATTTCAGGAAACAAATTTCCTAACATCTATCACAAGATCGCATGCATAACAAAAATATGAATCATATAATAAGGAAAAGAATGTACAACCTTTGTAGCGTGTTTTCCACCGGATTGCAAGTGCTAGAGATCAAAGAACAGCAATTGATGTCCCTCTACTTAGTCCACGAGCACCAATTGAATTCCCACGTTTGCTAGAACGGAAGAGGATGAACATATTTCACTCTCTTGCTTTTTAGGGAGGGTGGCCGGATTTCCAAAGGGAAACAGTAGGGTTTTCTCTCTCTTTTCAGTTTGAATGTTACTGTCAAATTGAACGTTCTTTTTCCTCTCGCTATTATGACCTTTTATAATAGTAGGAGAATAAAAGAAGAGAGAGACCTAACCTAACCCTACTTTCTCCTATTGGCCGGTTTCCTTATTTCAATTAGTTACTACAATGTGTGACCTCATAGGATTAGGTTAACTTAGTTGTAGGGACAATCAATATTGTTCTACTAACCAACATTTATTCTCTAGCAAGTAAATGTGATTACTAAACTAACGTAATTAATTATCTCTATAATAATTTCCTTTTATATTTAGTAATTGCCGGGATGTCTAAGGACATATTCCTTCAATAATTGTATCCTGCTTCTGGAGGAATGTTTTGATCCAAGACTCCATCTTAATTAAATTGATTAAAAGTTCAATACATGTTTCCTAAAAAAAAGAAACTCAACATATGCATGGTTATTTTATAATTAAATTGGTTGATCTTGTAGTAGGTCGATATACAATATTCTTCCTCAATGTTGGTTAGGTCTTGTTTGACTATATATAAAGCTCTTAATTTCATTAGTTGTTTATCAATTTTTTCTTTTTGTTGAAGCATCATCAAAATCTGTACCAGGTTGGCATAGGAGCCTCATCAATAATGATATTGGCTAAAAGATGATTCAGCAAAATCTTGATTCATTGCTACAAGATTAAATGGATTCATAAATAATAAACTAACCAATAAATTAAACTTCCGAAATCTTCTCTCAAATAAATTGAGGAAGCTCACAATACAAAGTTTTGATACACTATATATATATATATATCATTTCATGTTCACACACTAAAATATCTCGGCATATACTATATAAGTAACGAATATTTTCCTTTAACAAAAATCAGAAGCTACTTTGTAGAGGACTTACAGGAGGTCTACAACTACCTATAAAGCTGCCTTTTCTACTTAAACAAGACAAATTTGATAAAGAGCCCTTTGAAGCCTTCTTTGATATGGCAGATTTTGGTGAAGTATATGCCCTAAAATTATTTAAGCCACCTCCATAACTCTTACATGCTTTTAATTTCCTTTGATAAGGAGTCTCTTTCTTTGCAAGATCTTCTAAACTTGCCACCTTTGCTAGTGATGTGAATGACTGAGACTTCCCTTGGTAGAACTTTGATAACCCTCTCCTGCAAAACATCATCATATAAAAGCACAATAAGAAAACTATTTTTTCATGTGCAATAAATCAAAGAAGTAACCATGAAGAAATTTAATAATTTTGTAGTTTAACCATTGATTTGAAATTTCATGTAAGATAAGAGTATAGAGATTAAGAGAGCCTAAGTAGTACGTGGATATTCTCCAATTACTGGATCATTTTAATTTGTTACTAAAACAAAAAAAATTTAAAATGAATTTCATTTTTCACAATTATTCTTATAATTATGGTGTAATAGTTATACCCAAAAATATATAGTTCGCAATAACTCAAACCTTTCAGTAACTAAAGAGGATATAGTTCCATCTAATTAATTAGATTGTGTTTGCCTTTCTTACAATCATTAGGGCAATGATGATGCATAAAATAATGGAACTTACTTGATGGGAAGTTGGCTCATGAGCTCTGATAATTCATACAACGGTCCATTTGATTGCCGTGGGGATGATGGTGAAGAAGATGATGATGATGATGGTGATGATGATGCATCATCAAGCAAATCTGATGAAGATGATTCATTGGAGACATCAGAGCCTTCAAAAGAGAATGATGTTGATGATTCACTAATGTCTGAATGATCTTCATAATCACCATCATGATCTCTTCCTATCATACCCATCAACTTATGATCTTCATGATTTGTTACTTCTCTATGATACATGCTCAACATATGTGATGCTTCCATCTTCATGAGTTTTGGAAAAAAGAGGAAGGGAGAAATTGAATGAATGATAATGATAAAAAGGTATGGTGCGAAGGAGAATATATACTCTCTATGCAATATGGTATAAATAATACAACAAAATATAAGATTGAATCTTTCTTGGGGAGCATATATATATCCACATGATTTATGCCACATGGCTTAGAACGAGTGTTGTCTTTGCCTCTCCTAGGAGATTATAAGATGCATTGAGTAACACGAAATGAGAATGTACAACCAATTAAGATGATGCCACGTGTAAGGTTTTCCTACCTTTGCATTTAGATTGACTTGATTGAGTGATCAAGTCAAACAAATAGTAGTAAAATAAAAAGTTTAAGGTGTACAATAAATATGGGTGCACCCTCAAATAAGCTATACGTTAGAAGTTTAGGTGTAAGGATTTCTTTTTCATAAATTGAAAATAAAACCTTATCCTTGAGATTCGATATTATCCTATCTTATGTGGGGTTTGTGGATGTATGGGTTACTTAGACCATGAAAATATTTGATAATTATTCATGTACAATGAAAGGATAAGCTTTATCGACCATATCCGAGTCACCTTTGCTTCCTCGCCGACCATTTATGGAATTGAGTATATTAAAGGGATTGAACTTTAATTTCTTTTTTGTGCTTTTTGCAACATGATAATTATTTTTATTTCATAGCCATGATAATTGGTTTAACCATATTATAATGTCCTCACAATATTAAAATACAGACGAACATTATCGTATATTTGAAATAAATTTTTCGCCGCGTTGTTCAAATCTATGTTGACAATTGACTTCCATAAAAATTTAAAAGAACCTTGAGTCCTTGACTTAGGTTGTCTTCTATTTTACTTGGAATGAGAGGATATCATCTGAATTCATTATGATACAATCTAATCTGAATTATTTTGCTATGTTTAGTTTGGTCTAAATATTTGTGGTTAGATATGGCTCACATCTAAATTCTCTTGATTTGACTCAAACATAACTGTATTTTTAAGGGCAAACGAGCGTGGATTTAATTAGATTAAATCAAGAGCCACCAAAGTAGTGATACTCTGGGGAAAAGATCAAGTCCAACCAAACAATCTCGTTTTTTGGGTTACAATTGTATTTTTACACTAAAATATAAGAAAAAGAAAACGACTTGTTTGTTGAGACGCACATAACTGAGACGGATATCTGCTATATCAGTTTATGCATACATGTTATTATTTGAGCAGCAATTATGACTTATGACCTAGTGGTATTGACATCACCTCCGATTCTATAGGTTATGGGATCCAATCTCACCCTTTGCAAAGAGGATCCCCAATCTCTCCCCCTCCTTGCAAGGTAAAAAACTTAGATGGACTTGAGATTTCAACTTACCTACCTAAAATAAAATACCACTATATGGACTCTTTATTAGTTTATGCATATATGCTACCATTTTTTGTGTTGTTAGTTGATGTTTATCTAATTTCAGTTAATGCAATAACCTTATGTGCTTATTAGTTTATGGGCATATCCGCATGTGCACATATATACCTTATTAGTAAACCTGGTTATTGGACAGGTTAGCCCAATGACTAAAGGGTTAAGGTCAAATTTACAGGGATTTTATTAGACAGGGCTTTCCTTGGACAGGGTCATTATAGGGCCAATAATAAAACCCAATAATTTTGAAAAATAAGATAGCTTTTGTAAAAACAATTATATATTCGGATTCGTATTCATTTACACTCACTTTTGGCTCTCTTCGTTCCTTGTTTTCTTGCTCGTTTACTGACCCGTCCATTATCGACCCGCTATCGGCCCACTACCCATTTGACCCGACCCACTACCCATTTGACCCGACCCACTACCGACCTTTTATGAGGCGACCCTCTTATGACCTGACCCGCTTTCGACCCGTACTGACTCTGACCTGACCCGCCTAATAACCAGGTCTACAGTTATCAGTCAATAGGTCGTTATATCTTATCAGTTTATGGACAAACCTTAACTATGTGCATTATATATACATAAGCCCAGTTGATGTAATGTCCATCGAAGATACCCTTTTTGCTCCCTGCATGATCCTCTCATCGGTGACACAGATTGTGAAGTCCATTAATAGCGATTAGCGCACATCGGACGCAGGTTGCTTCTAAGTATATTCTAATTAAGGAGAAAAATTAGAAAATATTTGACTAATTTAGTAGCCCAAAAGATCAGCATAAGAATAAGGAATTGATTATGTGATGCCATTAAATAAGGAAATCAAGGCAGTAATATTTAAAGCCAAAATAACGAGGGGGTTATAACTAGGGGTGAAAGTTATTCGGATAAAAACCGAAATCCAATCCAATCCAATCCGAATTAGTAATTTGGATCGGATTCGAACTGTGTTCGGATTGGATTCGGATTGAGATTTTTTGAAAAATTAGATTTTCGAATCAGATTGGATTGAGGGTAATTGGATCCGAAAATCCAATATAACCGAATAGTAATATGCCTTGTATTATGTATCTGAATTGGGCTTAAGTCCTTAATTGATATTTTTTAAAAGCCCAGTGCTTAAGTGTTGTTATTGTATTCTTTGTTGTTGAACTGAACATGTTGTATACTTGTATTATGTGTAGTTGGACTAACCTCATGTATTTTGTTACGTTCTGTTGTAATGAATTATGGCCTATGGTTTTGTTATTAGTTTATCAATGGACTATGGGGTTTGTAATGAATTATGAATTTGTAAATTGTAAATCTATTGGGCTGCTGTTGTCAGCTTATCACGCCTAATTTATTTCATAAGAAAATAGAGTTCTAAAAAATCGAATTTTCGGATCGGATCCAATCTAGAGTTTGAAAATTCGGATTGGATTAGACCCAAGTCCAAACTATACACCGAACTTTCACCCCCTAGTTATAACAATACCAACTGACAAAAGAAGTTGTGAGCTCCGTCACAAAACCTCATATATTAGTATCCCAAAAGAAGTTGTGAGCTTCGAATTCTACTCGAGACTTGTGGGTAGGGGTGCTTATCGAGCGAGCCGAGCCCGAATAGCACTGGGCTCGGCTCGAGCTCGTTTAACTTTTCATGGGCTCAGCTCGGCTCGTGAGCTCACCGAGCTTGGGGGAGCCGAGCTCGGCTCGAGCTCGTGATTAGAATTTGCGGCTCGAGCTCGGCTCGTGAGCTCGTTTAGGCTCGGCTCGTGAGCTCGTTTAAGCTCGGATCGTGAGCTCGAATAGGCTCAGGCTTAGGCTCGGCTCGTGAGCTCGATTGTGCCTCGAGCTCGATTGTAGCTTGTGAGCTTGTTTAATTGCTTTTACCTTTTCTTTTTATCTTTCTTCTAATATATACTTTAGTTAGTATCTTAAAAGAAATACTTAATATAATTTTTAATATATATAAATAATTTTTTAATATAAATTTTTTTTTTTTTAATTTTTAGTATAAAATAATAATCGAGCTGTTCACGAGCTTTACGAGCCGAGCTTTGCCTAGCTCGGCTCGGCTCGTTTAAGTCTCGAGCCGAGCCCGAGCTCGAGCCAAGCTTCAACGAGCCGAGCTTTGACCGAGCCGAGCCCGAGCTGCTCGCGAGCTTGTCAGGCTCATTATCACCCCTACTTGTGGGTCTGGACAATACCAACTGACACTCTCTTTTTGATTTTTAGTTCCAACAAATTTCAAAATTTCCAAGTCATATAATTATACAAGTTCTATAATGAGCCTTTTTTTTTATCCAAAAACATGGTTCTATAATGAACTCATATATAGTTAACTCATAATTTTTCTTATGTATTTTCAAATATAGGAGGTGATACCCAAAATCTGGGATTGGATCTTGTCTACTTTATTGCGTCTAGCTAGTACGTAGCTCATTGCGCCAAAAAACCTGAGCCTACAAAGTAGATACAAAGAAACATCCAATGGACAATGAAATTCCCAGATTTGTTCAACTCCAAACGACATGATTCTAGCTAGGTCATGAGCAACAAATTTTCCCTCCCAATGCACATATGACCAACTAAATGAGACAAAAGAGATAGCATAACAGTAAACATCTTTCGAAATTTTATCAAGATCAATTAGAGAAGTAGAAAAACCCTTTAGAGAGGCGAGAGACAAGCAATTAGCAATTTGTTTATTGTTGAGTAAACACTATTATTTACAAGAGTTAAATCTATACTTCATCCGTTTTCTTTTAATTGTACCCAAAGTACTTTGCATATTTGTTTGCCAATGCACAACGTTAAAGTTTAGTAGTCTAAGTGTGCATAAGAAAAAAATTACAAAAAGTTGATATCTTCAAAACACATGTTGAGACGAATCTAACAAAATTCTACATGACTATATTTTTCTTTGTGTTAATAATACAAGAGGGTAAAAAAAAAACGAAGTTATGATACAACAAAAAGGAAATGAAAGAAGTATTTCCATAGTCCACAATGACGTATGATAATATGAGCCGAAAAAAAATAAGAAGTCTTAATTGATCAAGGAAACTAGCACATTTTTGAGCCCACGTGATCCAAATTAAAAGAGGTTTCTCATGCAGCGAGTTATATTATGCTATTACGTGACAATGCAACCCTCTCACAACCTTAAAAAGAATAATGAAAATTTTAGAGAAATGATTTGAAGAAAGAATATTCTAAAAGTTGATTGGTTAATGGATAATTGGTTGTGTCACATAATTTTGACGATTTCATAGGATATAATCTGAAATAACTCCACCCTTTTAAGTACTTACCAAGGTGCTAACAAATTCACAACCACGACCTCACAAATATAGTTACTGGCTTACTGCCCAAACACTCTTATGTGCCTACATTATTGTGTCTCCAACGTTAAGGCCTTTACCTCAGGCGGCGGGATGAGGTGCACTAGCGGCTAGCCCAACATCTGGATCAGCATAGCGAAGCCCGTGCATGACTGTAATCAACCTTTCGTGTAGGCCACAAACAAGTGCAACGACAACGAAGCTTACTATATAGATTATTGGATGATAAAAAAAATAAACAATTTAGAATATTATATGTAAGTTAAGTAGAACTTTTTACATAATTTAAGATAGGGAATTTCTATATGGTACCATCTTTGGCTTTTCCACATGGTACCACTTTTTTATCTTTCTTCCACATGATACCATTATATTTAATCCTAATTACTACAGTAACACATCTGTTAACTAAAAGTTAAGCAATAGTTAACTCTTGGCTTATTATTAGTTGGTTGGTTGACTTTACTCCCAGCCACTTAAGCTTCCCTCCCTTTTCCCACTATTTCCCTCCACCGCTCTTCTTTTTTTAAAGCATGCAATAAGAGTTTTCCTCCAACTCTCCATAATTCTTTGCTTTGACTGTAGAACAATGGAAGCTACTACTGAGTATTTGTTGTGAGTGCAGAATGTGTCCTATTTTATCTAAATTCTTCTAGCATTCTTGGAATTCTTCAGATGACACAAAAATTTGTTCAATAAATTTCTAATAATTGAACGCTCAGCATTGGCCTCGCCTCGATATTAGCGATCCTAATTCTCAACATTGAAACTGTAATCTTAACCTCTAATATATAAATTGTACTCCCTCTGTATTTTTTTATCTTTCCTACTTTGACTTTGCACGTTTGCCAATGCACTTATTCTACCTTAAATTTCTTTCATTACATATTAGTAAAAATTACAATAATTAAATATTAATAAACTACTCATTTAGACGAATCAAACAAAGACCCCACATGACTATATTTTTTCTTATATATCGAGAAAAATTTAAAAGATTCTCTCTAGTTGTGAATAGTGTCAAGATTCTAAGTGAGAAAGATAAAAAAATACAGAGGAAGTAATATTTAATTTTCAACAATTCTCAAAACTGGAGTGAATGAAAATGAACCTCTAATATGTAATTTGTAATCTTTAATCTGTGATATTGTAATACCCCAAACTTTAATCTCGTTTTATTAGCTACTAATTATGTTTATTAGCTTAATTGTGTTCTAAACATTTCGTAACCATCATGGCTAAGGTTATTTTCTAAAATATAGTTACTTTAATATTTGAAAAGTAATGTTTATTATGGCACTAGTTTATTTGTTATAGTAATATAGTATATAGTTTTAATATTTTATCACCATGACCACGTAATTCATCTTCTTGCTCAAGCTCCGTCTCCTTGTTCCCCAAGCATTCTAGAAGACCTTGCTCCCCAAGCATTTTAGAAGACCTTGATCACCAAGTATTTTTAACCATTAAGCCTCCAATTTCTTAATGAAGTTTTCCTTTCCAAAAATTACTATAAATAGTGGGTTAATTTCACCATTTCTCAGTCACTTGAAAATTACAAACTTCGCAACCTCGATTAGCACCACTAAATAAAAATCTGAATTTCCATTGATGTGTCTTCTTCTTGTTGAGTATCCATGAATTGCCCCAAATACCCCCTCTCCTTCTCCTTTGATTTTATGTTGTCGTATGGTTTTTCCCCAATATCTTCATTTTATAGTCAGAATTTTCCCATGTTTTCTTCATGAAAGTTGTAGATCTTGAAACCTTATTAAATTTAGACCCAAGAATCACCCGATTCGGAGTTCGGAGCAAAGAGTTAGACCCTTAGGAAGTTTTCTGTTGTTGCTGCCAATTGTTATACGTTCCTCTTGCTTATTTGTTCTAATCACAATTCATGAAACCCAAAGTCTATTTTCTTGGTTAAGAAAGCTATGAATTTATGGAGGACGATTCTTGGACGTTAAGAGATGATGATGCTTAATGAGTAAAGGAAAGGAATTAACGTATAAGGTAACCTTTATGTCTAGCATTACATGTGATTGCTCGTATATATCATGTTTGACATTTTATACCCAACGAATATGTGTATGACCGTGTGTATATGTAAGTATGACTATGTGATACTAATCACGTTACGATATGCTATAAAGTGTGATGTATATGATATCATGAATGTTATATATGAATTATGAAAGTGATGTGTATCTTATGTATATTATTTATGACTTATGGGTGTTGTTCGGCAAAATTAATATATGCAAGTTTTATAAAATGTGAATGGTTCCGCTGGCTTGGAGTTATGAACTGAACTGATAAATGGGCAAGTTACAGGTGGAGGAATTCTGTTTACGATGTAAAGGACCAAGAGTGGTCGAATGTTAATGTTTATGTTATGTCCAAAACCTGTACTTGCCAATGAACTAAGATCACGTAAATGGTCTGATGAGAGACATTTATGTCACTCATAGGGTAATAATTTATGCTTAATTAGAGTCGTTTCAGTTTAATTTTCGTAATTATTCTTCTAATTTTATTTCCTTTTCAGTTATTATTGTTTTCTTTATTTATTTTCATTTCATTATTTTATATGTATAGTTTCTCCCCTTTGTGTTTGGTTTTCTATGTAGGTAAGCTTTTTGGAACTAAAGTTAGAGGGGTGGCTTGATTTAGTGCTATAATATAGAGCTTATCCTGCACCACACTTCCCACCTATCCATACCACACACCAAGCATAGAGTGTAGCAATTTTGCCAAAATAAGAGCTTTTGGAAGGATTTGTGCACAAGGGTCATATTTAAATGGTCATAACTTTCACTACAAATAATATTTTTCAGTGATTTAAGTTGGAGATGAAAGTTTAGCTCGATAGCTTTCCAACGAGTGGTCACAATCCTAATTCCGATGAAAAATGAAAGAGATATGGCTCTTTGAAATCAGGCGCGTCTGCTGGCCCGCCCGAGCTATGCCCAGCCCGCCCGAGCAAGTGTCCTGCCCGCCCGGGCTGCTGAAGAGTGGAGCTTCTGCCTCGACGAAGAAGATAGCATGCCCCGCCCGGTGGATCAGCATGGGCCCGACCACCCTGCACCGCCCGGGCCATGTTGAGCTCGCCCAGGCTGCTGTTATTCGCACGTCTTTCTTCGGACCATTTTGTTTACGACGATGTAATTAAGGGGGAGTAAAAATACCCCCCTTAGCCCATTTTGAGGAAAAAAAGTTTTATTTTATTCCCTACTCTTAGTTTTAGAATATTTTTAGGGTTTTAGGGAGGATTAGCCTCCATAACTTAGTTTAGGGGAAAAGTGAGAAAACTCAAAGAAAGATTAAAGATTTGGAGATTCAAGAGTGGCAACTTGTATTTGAAGATTCAACAATTTATCAATGAGCATTTCTTACTCTCTCTCTCCTCTTTTATTTACTTTATTTTAATTGTTTTCATTGTTTAATCTTCATGTTTAATAGTTAATCTAGATCAAAGTTTTCATCTTTTCCTAGTTTCTTCTTGTTTATCCACTAGATTTTATTTTTGTTTTTGCTTTAAAGTCTTGATTGTTGGTTTTTGCTATTTTTAGATTGGTGATTTATTGCTAGTTTTTCCATGTTTAGGATGTTTGGTAGTATAATGGGTAGTGAGTAGTTCATTAACTAGGATTGGGAGTAGCCCAATCATTGTTTGCATCCTATTTTCATGAGTAGAGTTTATTGGGTTGATTATGCTTGGGATTTGTGCAATTTCAATCTTTAATGTTGATTGGTGACTTAGTTGATGTGAGCTCCATCACCTTTTGATCCTTTTGTTGCCCATTTAATGGTTTACTTTTATGTGGTTGACCTTCATGATCGATTGATTAGTTGCTACACATCACTTGTTGATTGGTATTAACTTGTGTTTGATTTCAATTCCTAACTTGGCCTAGTTAGGTGATAACACCTCGAAATATAGGTTTTGTTGCCATAATTAAGACTCTAAACTCCCTAACAACGATTTTAGAGGTGTTTAGGTTTGTATTTCCCTTTGCATATCCCCAATACATGTCAACTCCCTTATCTCTACTTGGTTGTTGGATGTGAACTATGATTGTGGTGTTTTCCCATTCCTAGTGTCTTTCCTAATTTGATTTCAATAGTTTATGCCCTTAGTTTAACCAAACTTGAAGATTTCTTCGGCCTAGCTTATTGTTAAATTAACACATTTCGATGTTCCTTAGTCCTTGTGGAAGAATGACCCTTGCTTACCACTCTACTTAGTTTAGTGGTCTAGTTAGGTTTTGTTTGACTTTAGGAGACTAGTAATGACCTAGTTTTCCCCTATGTCATGGTCCTTGTCGGTAGACTATTTAATGTTATGTTTTCTGATAGTATTTCCGAACAATTACCAAAATGATGTAGTATGTGCCTGTTGTGTGAAAATGTTTACTAAATAAAACTGTTTTTACGGGTTAGAGTAAAGTTACTGAGTTTTCCATTCATTTTAGGTTACTTTTCTGTGTTTTCCTTTTTTTTTTCTATTTTATGTAATTATTCAGGTATTATGAAGATAGCTCAAGTTCAGTTATGACATAGATGCTCTGGATGGATTATGTTGAAGTGACTTTGTATAATTTGGGATTTCTATCATACTATGTATTATGAGTAATTATTATTATTCTAGTTGAGAGTTTGTATATTTTAGAGACCATTTTAATGCTATTATTTTGTTTGTGGGCCCATAACCCACAACTTAAGATCTGTTTCCGTTGTCCATCATGAGTAATCAAGGTTATGGGTTTTCGGGGCGTTACAGATATGCACCTCGACAAAGCTGTAATTTGTAACCAAAACTGTAATTTCCATAAGTAATAAGTGCTTGGCTTCTGACAAAAACCAACTGTAAAAAAAGACCAGTTGGAAATAGCCTTCAAAGATCAATTTGAGAGAGGCTCAAAGGCTGACTAGCATTGTGAGTCAACACTTCTTGACTATGTTTGGATTTTTTGGATGGAGGCTTCCCTTTAGTTGCTTGCTTGCCACTGTTCTGTTTTGTCTTTTTAGACTGGTTCTTCCCCTCATTTGCTTTCTTGGCTTCCTCTTTCCTTGGTTGGACTTATCTCTCTTTCTTTTATTCCTAATGATAGTTGCCTCATCTGCAAATAATTGCTTTGCAGTTGGTCCTCCTTTACAAGTTCTGACATTGTGGCCAAAGTGACCACAATTGGTACACTTGATACTCTTAGCTCTTTTTCCCTTAGCCTTTTCACCCTCTTCTCTTCTCCTGTTCCTACAAGGTCTGCCCACCCCTCTTTTCATTGCTGGTGGTTGAAGTTCAGGCAAGCCCTCAAAATCAGGCCACTGATGGTTATCAGGAATAGGAGAGATGGTGTTGTTATAGGTGGCCTTGTAGGTCTCCACAGAGTACCATGGGCTGACATAGTTGTGGGGGTCAACTTTTCCTGCTACCATGGCCCTGATAGCATGTCTACATGGAATACCAGTTAATTTCCAAGCTCCACAAGCACATTTTCTCTTGTTCAAGCTCAATGGAAATTGTGACTGGCCTTTATGTATCTCATACTCCCCTGGGCTGACTTATGTGAAGTGCAAAACTTTGTTGCCTGCCTTATCTCTTTCACCATTTTAGCAATCTTCGGACATATTACATTTTCATCCCAATCCTCACATTGTTCTTGTCGGGTTGAAATTCTCACCATGCATACCCTTCTTATTCCTGCATATTAATACAAGTTAGACAATGTGGAACCAAAGTACAAAATGATCTTAATAATTAAACATAACACGCACTTGCATACCTTCTAAAAGAGTTAAAACAGCTCTGCATCTGTCAACACCCAATGTAGAGTTGAAACTCTCTACAAAGTTTGAGGTGTTTGTATCACAACACAAGCTTGGATCAAACTTGTGTTTGGTCCATTTTGACTGCTTTCCTAACTCTGCAAACCACTTCATCACTGGTTCTTTTCCTTCCTTTCTCAGCCTCTCCATTGCTTTCTTAAAGGTAAAAGGGTTTGTAGCATTGCATGCTCTCCAGAATAAGATGTACATTAGGGGGCCTGGGAAAGATTTATTGAAGTTCCTGCTTAGATGTCTGCAACAATATCTTCTTTTTGCATCAGGCCAGACCTTCTTCAATGCTAAGTCCGCACCCTGTCAAATGCATTAACATGATGTTAATAAAAGATTAGGTGAGTAGTTCATTGAAAAAGAATAAGAATTAACTTGAAAATGGTTATGCTTACCTTTTGTCTGTCTGATATAATGGTCCAGTTGTTCCTTCCACCATCTTTCAGTTGGTTATATAGGTGCCAGAAAAAGTAGCTCCAGTTCTCTCCATTCTCAATGCTCACAACAGCATAAGCTAGAGGGAAAATTTCATTATTCCCATCTAAAGCTATAGCTGATAGCAAAATACCTCCATAATTCCCCTTGAGGTGAGTGCCATAAACTCCAATCAATGACCTACAATGTAACACCCCGTAATTTTCACTCTTAATTTTTGGCGTTGTTTACATTATAATGATATTTGCCTTTAAAATAAAATAATTTAATATTAAAACTATTTTGAACATGTATAATTATTTAGTTGTTGCATTATGTGGTTCTGTTTATTAATTTAAAGTGTATATATATATTTAGGAATTTTATTTGTTATTATTAATAATGTGCGTATTTGTTTTATAATATAGTTAGTAATTTTTATTTTATAAATTAAAGTAGCGTGTGATTTTATCTTTAGCGTTAAATATATTTTATTGACTGACTGATGTAACGAATTCGCAAGCCCATTTGTTCTATCATGATGTACAAAAATTAGGAGGGTGTTGGCTTAGATGAGCATATTCCATTCACCTTGGTAACCACCAAAATATGAAGAGCCAACCCCCCCATTCATCACCCATCAATTGCCAACATTAACCCCTTTATAATCACCCTTTAAATCATTGCTTAATGAGGTTATTAATTAGGTTTTTGCTGCATTCTAACCCCCATTTTCGCCCAACCCTTAGAGAGGAAGAGAAAGAGTGCTTCTCTCTTCTCGGATTTTCGTCTATTTTTGCACACCTAACTTGTTTGCATCATATCTCCTTCGTCTCTTATCGGAATTGGACGTATGAGTAGTCAAAATTCATCTACATGGAAAGATCTTGCTCTTGGTATAATTTGTTTTTGAAGAAAGTGAAAGACGCATCTGTAGTTTCCATTTCAAACAGACGACTCATCCGGTTTCCTTGGAGTTTTCGGGAGCAATGTTATTCTCTTCTTTCTTTGCCATTCTAGCATTATTTTCCACCTAAAATCCAGGTAACTAGCATCTCTTCTAGAACGTTAGGATTAGAGTAGTGATTTTGGTATGGTTAGGATTTATGTTAGTAGGCTAGAAATCATATTATTAGGCTTAGGAATATGTTAGGGTGCTATTAGAATTGTTCTTGTTATTTTTATTCATGTTAGTATCATGTTAGGATTGTATAAATGTTATTTTCATGCCTAATTTTATGCTTGTGATGTTATATGTATTATTATCATGAAAGTATTAGGAATTTGTGAAAAATTAATTGCATGATGTTAAGGTTATGTTTAAGCATGTTTATTGAATGTTGTTTAAGGTTGGGTGTGGTTTTGGATGAATTCTTGTGGTTTTAGTAATCTGCAAATTTATTTAGTTTGGGCTATGATTCATGTAATTGTGATTAATCATGTTAGAATAGTTATTTTATGTTGAATTATCATGTTTAGGGGCTATGTAATTTATGTTTTATGTTAGTCCTCATGTTAAACTAGTTAATTTCTATGGTATAATCATATATTGGCTTGGGTAAGTTTCATTTTGATGTATGAGTATATGTGGTAAAAATTTGGGTGAAATGGCATACCTAGTGCTATGCACGAGTAAAAGAAACAGAAGGCCTTTCGCGGCCCGCGAGCTATTTCACGACCCGCGACCAGTTTGGACAGTGTATGTTCAAAGTGTCATATCTCAGTCGTTTTACCTCGGAATTGAGCTTATGGCCACTTGTTGGAAAGCTATTGAGATAAGCTTTAAAATGCATTTAGAATTTCATAAAAATACTGTGTAGTCTGAAAGTTATGTCTATTTAAAGTTGCTGCTTATGTTGAAAAACCATTTCAAAAGGCGTACCTTGTTGTGTTGAAGCATGTTAAGACTTGTTTTGAGGTGAAATCTTTATATATGGAGTCTTTTGAAGAATTGCTGCATGTTTTATTTATTTATTTACTTTTATTATTGAGTTGAACGATATATTTACTTATAGTTATATTGTGAGTGTCTTATTTATTTTATGATGGTGTTGTTTGTAATTAAATTGAGATGATAATAATGTTGTATTTTCATTAATCAATATCTAAGTTGTCGACGTTACAGTACTCGAGGGAGAATAATACTGTCTTTAGTACCGTTTAGCCAAGAATTATGTACCGGGGGTATTATAACTAACGTTGTAATTAACCTTGTACCCAAACTCAGACAACGAGAGTGTAGTAGTTAGAGTATTTTATTATACTGTGTTTTGGTGTATAATTATGTTTTAATGAAGGCCTATTCTTTTTAGTTTGGTGAAATGATTTTATTAGTATTATTATTACTATTACTTTGGGAAGAATAAATATTGTTGAATTTAGACTTTTGGATTGCGATCCTAGTTTCTGCTGATTTTGGGTGTAAGGCCTTAAGGGCATCCTTAATATTTATATTTGAGGATTAATGGATGAAAAAATTATTGTATTTATTTATAGAACTGTTTTATTGAGATTAAGATATCCGGTGAGATAGATGTAGTCCCCGGTGAAGAACATGCCAAACACCTAGGTTGCGATTTAGGGGTATTACCTGGGTTAATTGTTGTCGTCCGAGAGGTTGTGACTTGTGAAGTACTGAGCTGGGTACTATCCTGCATTGGGAGTTTGGCCATTCTTAGACACAGACAGTAGGGAACGTAACCCCATAGGCTGTCTAGATATTTCGATCTGACAAACCTTAGGAAGTGGGTTGCGATCCACAGGCGTTCTGCTCTTTCTCAAAACCTATTATATTATTTTGTTTAATTATTTTGGAGGCTAATGTTATGGATCTTGTATGATTATCTTATGTTCATTATTGTTGACTTACTTATTGTTATTAGAAGCATGTTGTTGTGTAGTAACATTTATTTTAACTTTACTTAAAATTGCTATTTGAATCCTATATTGGGCTGGGAGAGCTGTTAGTTACTACCCACTGATTGTGGATATTTGTTATATATTTTGCAGGTTTTGTTGATGTGGGTAATCTTTGATTTTGGGCTCGGGTTGAGATGCAAGAAATAATCTATTAGGGGTTTTTGTTCTAGACTTCTTTTTAGTTTGAGATAGTTTTCTCATTTCGATTTTAATCTAAGTAATTAATTTATTTATAGTATCTACTTAAGTTTGTTTTTATCACTTAGTTATTTAAACACTATGCTTGTAGTGGTGACATTCCCAGAAGACGATGTTTCTGCCATCGTCATATTAAATATATTAATTCTTTTTTCTGTCTGATATAATGGTCCAGTTGTTCCTTCCACCATCTTTCAGTTGGTTATATAGGTGCCAGAAAAAGTAGCTCCAGTTCTCTTCATTCTCAATGCTCACAACAGCATAAGCTAGAGGGAAAATTTCATTATTCCCATCTAAAGCTATAGCTGATAGCAAAATACCTCCATAATTCCCCTTGAGGTGAGTGCCATCAACTCCAATCAATGACCTACACCCTCCCAAAAACCCCTTTACTTGGGCAGAAAATGAGATGAAGATTGAGCTAAATTGCAAAGTCCTTTGTGGATCACCAAGGTCAGTCCATGAGCAAAAAGCTGCTGAATTAGGGTTCATGGCATGTACCATCTTCACATAGCCAGGCAGTAAGCCATATGATTTGTCATGCCCCCCAAATATCTTAGTGATCATATGTTGCTTCATTTTGTACAAGGTCGATTGCTTCATATACAAACCGAATTTCTGAAACAACAGGTCATTCAACTTTTTTCCTTTGATATTTGGGTTAGATCTGATGTCTTCCATAAGCTTTTTGCCTGCCCATTTGACGTTGCATATTGGGTTGTATGTCTCAAATCCCCTACAATTGTGTCGGTCGGGCCAAATTTTCTTGATTGCAAGTTCTCCCATCAACTAACCTGCTAGCATGGATTCTCCGATCACAATATTCAGCTGCACATATTGCTGTGTATCTACTTGCATCTGCCCACAATACAGTGATGGCAAAACCCTCTTGTACACAATAATCTTTCAAGGTGTCCTTGAAATGAATTTTTTCAGTGAAAATCATCCATTTTCTTAGCTCTATCTTGCCAAACTCCTTCTCTTCATACGAAACCCCATTTCTATATAGTCTCCCAAAGTAATCATCATCATCATCATTGTCTATGAAGTCATGCCATTGATGAGGCTGCCAATTGTCTTCAATTGAAACCGTTGATAGTTCTCTACCTCTTTCATTAGCTTGCAAAGCTTCTTCATTCACAAACCCACCATCAGAATTAGTGTCACTACCCTCAAGTCCACTGTTATGTTCATAGTCCTGATCATCGCTACAATCAGTTCCCTCTGGAGTGTCATCATCAACATCTTTGTCTTTCTCTTTGATGTTCATTGCCCTTGTTGATTGTTGCTCAGTTTCAGTTGCAACAGGTGTACACTTCGTAGAACCAATCCATAAACCCTTTCTCAATGCAATTGTTCTTGGTGTCTTCCTTGTATACATACTTGCCTCACTCTTATGGAAAAGACTCTTATGTATTGTGTCAGTAGCCTTAATATTTTGTTCCAAAAGTGGTGTTGCAGATGAAGTTCCAGGTTCTGGTGCACTTTGGCTTACAAGGACTGCTTCTGGTATACTAGAAGCTATTCTAGGGCTTCTCCTTGGTGAAAAGGTTTCATTAGTAGATATTTTGGACGCAGGTGTTGAAGGCATTTCAAAATAAGTAACAGGTTTGGCTTTTAATTGTGCTTTGTGTAAAGCTTCGGCTTTTGCTTGTTGTTTCTTCATTGCCTTCTCTGTTCTGTTCATGTCTTTCAAGAACTTTTTTAAAGCCTTGGGATCATCTGGAGGGAGTCCATCAGCTACTATGTCAGCCGAAGTGATCTAATTTGCATGTTCAAAAACGTTGTCAGTGTTACCATCAGTTGTAGCAGGGGTGTCATCAGGTTCCTTGTCTTCCAAATCAGGGAACACAAAAGTCTTCATATGTGCCTCTACCCTATCATCATCAATAGATTCAGTAACCACATTTTCTTTCAAGCTAACACTCCTTCTAACAGGTAGTTTGTCTGCCCTACAAACTGATTTGTGAACACCATCATCATGGTTGAATTTATCTTCAGTAATGACTTCAGACACAAGAGTGTCGATAATGGCACATTTCTCTTTGCCCTTACCATCAGTCTCAACAACTTTGGTTTGAGTTTCTCTAAGGTTAATAACCATCTCATTCAATGCACTACACTTAGGAGCAGCCCCAACCCATATGTAAATCAATTCTTTATTTGGAAGTCTTTCAAACATCGTCATCAAATCTTTGTCCTTCTCAAGCTCATGATGTTTCATCTTCCACACATAAGCAAAAGTAGGATTCGTAGGTTGATTAAATCCATTTTCAATAACCATATCCTGATATTCAATGATTAAATCTAACAAATTACACTTCTCGGTGTCAACTTCAATATCCACGTTTTCCCCTAAAAACTGAAACCTTAACATTCTCTTATCATCAACCATTCTGCATAAAATAGCAATGTACTTCACTTCCAAAGCACTATGTGATCATATATCAAACAAAGTAGTATCATGGATTTCATAGCAACTAAAACCATTTCAGCATTTCATTCATTTCATCACAGTCTCAATCACAATTATTGTTAAAAATTTCCAGAATCAAAAATCATTTTTTTTCACAATTATGGCAGAATCAACAATCATTTTTTTTATCACAATATTGGCAGAATCAAAAATCACACAAATATGGCAGAATCAAAAATCATTTTTTTATCACAATTATTGACAAAAATTTGCAAATTCATTAACGAAAAGCCCTAATTTCATTGAATTTCCATCAAAAAACAACAATCCATGGCAAATAAAGATGAACCTAGTAGCAGGAAAAAAAAGAAGATTAACATACCTCAATTATGGCAAATAAAGAGAATTAATGAGCCCACTATAACAAAGAATCCAACAGCGACAATGATGGGCAAAGATAAGAGCAAAAAATTGACGTTGGAATTGAAGGGCAGCGACAAGTAAAAGCAGAGCAAAGAGGAAGTTTATTTTTGAATGAAGCAGTAAGGTAGGTTAGATGTTAAATTGGGGTTTTCAATTTCTTTTTTGGGTTTTTCTATGATATACCCCTGTGTTTTTTAAAATTCTATAATGTACCCCTAATGTTTTTTTATTCTACACTGTACCCCTGTGTTTTTTAAGTTTTCTACATAGTACCCCTACGTTAAATGAACGTAACGTTTACCATTATCTCTTTGCATTTCTGGGATTCTCTCTCAACTCTCCCCCTGCTAGTAGCCCCGCCCCCACTCCCTCCCCTTCACCCCCGCAACCACCATGACCGCCGCCAGCCCAGTCCTCCACCCCCGCAACCACCATGACCGCCGCCGGCCAGCCCCTCCACCCCCGTAATCGCCATGACGCAACAACCACCAATGTTTTTATAAAAATCAACCCAGATTCAATCGTGGGGGCTACGGGAAATCTAAGGGGAGAGGGGTGGGGGCAACGGGAAATCGAAGTGGAGGGGGTAGGGGCTACGGGAAATAAAAGGGGAAGGGGTGGGGGGGCTACGGGAAATCGAAGGGGAGGGGGTGGGGGCAATTGGAAATCGAAGGGGAGGGGGGGGGGGCCGCAGGAAATCGAAGGGGATGGGTGGGGGGCTGCAGGAAATCCAAGGGTAGGGGTTGGGGGTCATGGGGAAATGGAAGGGGGGGGTGGGGGGTGCAGGGAAATGGAAGGGGAGGGGGTGGGGGCTGGGAAATGGAAGGGAAGGGGTGGTGGTCTCGGCCGGGCGGGGGAGGGGGTTGGGAGGCTGCGGCGGTGGAGGGAGGGGGTGGGGTGGAGGGGATGGGGAGGTTTGGGTGGGAATTCAAAAATGATTAACGTCCGTTTTCATTAATACACACTAGGGGTAATATGTAGAAAACTTAAAAAACATAGGGGTACAGTGTAGAATAAAAAACATTAGGGGTACATTATAGAATTTAAAAAAACACAGGGGTATATCATAGAAAAACCCTTCTTTTTTTCTTTTTCTCTTTTTCTTAACCATAATTAGCTAACACTTATCCTACTTAATTGTTGCTTAACTTTTAGTTAACAGATGTGTTACTGTAGTAATTAGGATTAAAATATAATGGTATCATGTGGAAGAAAGATAAAAAGGTGGTACCATGTGGAAAAGCCAAAAGTTAGATGGTACCATATAGAAATTCCCTTTAAGATATTACAAGTTTTTAGTATATCACTAGAGATTCTTCGAAATATGTAAAACCTAATATGATATAAGTTAATAGATGTTACATAATACAACCTACTAAAAAAAGTAATATGAATTATAACACGAGTAGGAATATAAGAAATATAAGAGGAAATCATAAAGTATATTGGATGACATGTTTTTATCATCAAATGAATTTTAAATTATATTAAAAAAAAATCAAATGTTAAATAAAATAGATTCATAATGGTCAAGATTAAAAAAATATTAGAGTTATGATTTTATTGAATTATCTAAGAATTTGATAATCTGACTAACAAGAATCATGAACAACTTTGTAATAAAACGTCTAAAATAAATTAACAAAAAGGAAAAAGGATATAACAAAATGAAATTACTTTCAAAAAAAAATTTATGGTCAAATAAATTAAAGAATAAGCTAGATTTCTTGAAATCAAGGGCTAAGATTCAAGCAATTATAGCTATTCACTATTGTTTTGCAAACAAACTCCCACTTACATGGAGTTGGTGGAGAGAGGATGAGGAGTATTTTACAGAATAGGAATAGTGCAAATCATGTAATATGAACTCTTTATTTCTCACACGTTTGTCATCCAAAAACGAAGCAGTCTCGTTACTTCAGTATATTCATCCCAGCTGCAGCAGCATTATCATCGAATATATACACACTCTTGTTATTTATTTCCATCCAACTAGTAACAGATTATACATCCATTGTTTGCACAAAAGTGTTGCCAATGGAGTAAATAATAATGTTGACATGCACAGGAGCAAACAAGTCGGGAACTTAGTGGCTACTTGCAAAGGGAAGCTAACACACGGCGTGGTGGATCAAAAGATCTACGAGAATGAAGTACAGCCCAATTATCAAGTAAAAGCACATCACCCTTCTTCCATGGAATTGCAACACTTTCCTCTTCAAGAATGTTAAGGCAGTCATATACAATATCTGCAGGCAATGGTCTTCCATCACCAAAGGTAACTGCCTTGACGGGATCATTTCGTTCATCTTCCCAACCTGTGTAAGCAGCTACCATGCTGTTGAACCAAACCTTGCGTTGCCTACTTTCATCCAATTTGATACCAGGGATAGGACCCATTATTGTTTTTACTCCATCCTCCAACCATTCCAACTTCATTCCTAACTTAGCTGCCCTGAAGAAAGAACTGAATATGTGAGATTCACTATAGAATTGCATTTTATAGGAGCGAAGTTATATGACAAGCTGTTCATTGGTGAACATGTGAGATAGGGGCAATTCGGTAAATCCACTTGGTATTCCTTTCTCCCATTCACTTGTGAGCTTGTTCTCCCGTAAGATTTTTTCTTTTCATAATCCGCTTATTTACAAAATAGTCAATTTAGGGGTGGCAATTAGCTCGGGTTGGGTCAATTTCAGGTTGACCTGATTTCTATTTCGGGTCACTTACATCTATCCCAAACCCGACGTGATTCTAATTTTAGGTCGAAAATCATAACCAGAACCCGACCTTTCCGGTTTCAGGTTAACCCGAAACCAACCCAAAATGACCTGAAATTAAATTTAATCATTGCAATAATTCAACACGCTAAGTGAGTCTTGAATTCAAATGCCAATTTAATCAGATTTAAAAGATTTTTTTATATGTTTAGAAATTTAGAAGATTAAAGAAACTGGCTTCCCCAGTACAAGTTAGAAAAACATAAAATAGATTATAAAAATTATAAAAGTCGGGTTAATTTCAGGTTGACCCGACCTGAATCTAACCTAACTTCTAAATCAGGTTGTTCGGGTTGTTTTTAGGTCCAAAAAGTCAACCTGAACCTAACTCATTATATTTGCAGGTCGGGTTGGGTCGACCCAATTTTTATATGAGGTCGAGAATCTCAACCCAAGCCCGGAATTTTCAAGTTAGGTTCAGGTTATCAGGTTGGGTCAACTTTTACCAGCCCTAATAGTCATCAGAGAATCAGCTACCCTTAACGGTCCGTTTGGTTAGTGGTCATAAATAGTGGTAATGGTAATGAAATCTAGTGTAAATTTGTAAAGAAGTTCTCATATCAATGATTATGGGAATGAAACTTTATCACAAAACATGGGTTTTCCTTTATAAATTTTCATTACCACCCAATACCACCTTTCCAAGTGGTAATGGATAGTAATGAGATTTTAGGAAGAAAATGGATATCTTGGGGTGCAGTAGCATTACCATAGGTAATGTCATTGGATTTCTAATAGAAATTTACACTACAATACATTACCATTCCCACCATTTATGACCTCTTACCAAACGGGCCGTAAGGGTACTGAAGTTGAAGATGGCAGAGGCTTAGAAATCAGAATGACTCCCACCTCTTAATGAGGCACACATGAACCACCAAATCCCCAGAATTACAATTTGGCAGTGAAGTTTGTTAAATCTAACTGATTACAAAAGGGTAATATACTACTAAGGTACATGCAACTCCACAAGTTTGTGAAGGAAGCCCAATATTTGACTCAAGTTTCTTGAACTCTGCATACAGCAGCAAGAGAAATGTCAAAGTTGTAACTTGTAACATCAGGTCACAGATTCACTATCCTTTCCAGAAGGGCTTGATCAAAGAAAATAAAATATACTAATGGTACAACCATTTTTCCGATCATTCCGATCCTACAGTTAATTTCCTGCAGTGTTACATATATTATTGAAAATATTATACCTTCAATTTACCCAACAAAACATGTTATTTATGAGCAAGTGGGTTTGGGATCAGATGTCAGCCTTAGATAATCAGAATCAATTCATAAATCCTTTTTGAAAGGTTACTATTGGAAAATTTGTTCTTGGAAGACGGCAAGTTATTTGAAAAGAGATCATTAATTTACTGAAAGAACTCCATATAGTTCTGTCCACCAGTGCTCACTCATATTCTGATTTCTCTATTGGCACAAACAAGAGTTGTGATTAGAAACAACACTAGAAGATGCTCACAAGAGTAGATTTTTATACTGAAATCAGACGTAAGGCAGCAGAAGTATGAAAGCATTCTAATGAAGACACTTCCATATTTGGTTATTCCATATTCGGTTACGTAGGCGACAAGACAACTAGCCCAAAGCCCCTTCACATTAAGTTTTGTGTCCGAAATAAGATGTCAAGTGCGCATATCTATATTGGAACATTAAGGAGCGATAAAGGTGCTTCAGTTGAAAAGATGAGTGCAAGTAATATAGTTCCTGTAATAACAAAACCTTGTAACTGACTCCATAGTTCTAACTGATGGTCAAACCCTGTAACTGACTCCATAGTTCTAACTGATGGTTGATGGATTATGGTTTAGTTGGTTTTGCTTGATCAGAAATTCCAGATATCTTTCCAACAGAATGCCCAATGCCCATATCGTTCAGCATTTGACTATAAAAAGAGAAGTTTGGACTTTGGAAACAAAGACTTTGTTACAATCACAATAGCAACAGATTATCATCTTAAAGATCACATAAGCCACAAACCTTTGCTCAGCGATGCTCTTATCATCAGTCAAGAATGTAGATTTCCAACCACGACCAATAGGAGATAAAGGATTATCCCCTTCACCCAACACCCGAATATACATGAGTCCGTGCTCTTCTAGTTGTTGAACGAATTCTGGGTGTTTTATTTTCATCCTTTCATATATGATATGACTAAGAACAATTGGAGTTTCTCCACCATTCTTTGGCTCTACTTCACAAAAGAAGAACAATTTTGACGGGAACTCAGGAACCTGTCAACCATTAGAAATCTTAAGAAATTCACATATTGCAAGCAACCCATCAACTTAACACCATATTTACCATTCATGTAAGAGATATTCAAATCAATGGTAGACCATTTCATCTATCATAGCACATGAGATTCTCATGTCATAATTCAAAGAATACTTCATTAAACTAATTTACTCATTATTTTGCTAACGATCTATGTCACTTGGATTCAAAAACTCATATCAAACAGTGTTCCATAGTTTTGGTCCTAAGCTTGTGGGTGTTGGAGCTCGCAGCGGAAATTTGACATCTACTAGATAATATGAAATCAATACCTCACAAATAAATAATATTTTAGGGATAAACAAACAACCACTATGAAGGAAATAATAAATGTAATGTAAGAAAAAATAAACTTTTCTTAAACTAAACTTTTCTGATGTGAATAATGAATTTCATTTTTGATATTATAACCTAAGCATTATATAATCACACAAGTGCTAAATTAGGAATGCTAAATAAGGAATGTTCTCTAAAAAACAATGACTCACATTATTTACTTTCCTACAATTCCTCTTGCTCTATGATTAATGCTTCCCCACAAAATAGGGAGAGAATTAATCTCACAACCAATAAAACTTATTTCTACAATTCTCCACCTCGTTCATAATTTGAAGACATTCAAATTTTGGACGAACAAATTGCGTAATACATATCCAGTTGCACCATTCTGATAATGACTGCCTACGTACCCTTCGACCAGGATCAAACCAATCGTAGTTCCATTTATTTTCCATGTAATACCTAACATGGGACAATATTTAGCAATTCCAAACAATGTTGGAACTTGCTTCCTGAAATAACTTTGGTTAACATGTCTGCAGGGTTCTCATTTATATGCACCTTCATAAGAGAAATATTGCCTTCTTCTATAACATCTCGCACAAAATGATATCTCACATCTATATGCTTGGTTCAAGCATGATGAACTTGGTTTTTAGCCAAATGAATTGCACTTTGGCTATCACAACTAAGATTCACACATTCTTGCTTCAACCCCAAATCATCTAGAAGTCCCCATAACCACAATGTTTCCTTAACTCCTTCTGCCATAGCCATGTACTCGACCTCTGTCTTAGATAGAGCCACTGTAGCCTGTAACATTGATCGCCAACTAACTGGAGCACCATGTATTTTAAACACATAACCAGTAGTAGATCGTCGTTTATCTAAATCACCGGCATAATCTGAATCAACGAAGCCGCTCATTTGACATGTATCTCCACCAAAGCACAAACCTGTGTCAATGGTACCTTTTAAGTACCTTAAAACCCATTTCACAGCTTCCCAATGTGCCTTACCCGGGTTCGCCATGAACCTACTGACAACGCTAATCGCTTGTGAAATGTCTGGACGTGTATACACCATGGCGTACATTAAACTGCCAATTGCACTAGCATAAGGTACATTATCCATGTATGTCTTATCTTCCGCTGTAGTGGGAGACTGTTTACCAGATAGTCTAAAATGTGGAGCCAATGGAGTTACCACTGACTTAGCACTTTTCATCCCAAACCTTTCAATAACCCGCTCAATGTAGCCTTTCTGGCTCAAGAACAATTTTCGATTTGATCTCTCTCTTCTAATCTCCATACCCAGTATTTTCTTTGCAGCGCCCAAATCTTTTGACCGAGTTGAGCTTTTAACCTATTTATCTCCACCTTACTTTTCGAAGCAATAGGCATGTCATCCACATACAAAAGGAGATAAATATAATCACTTCCACAAAGTTTACGAATGTATACACAACAATCATAATTACTTCTGGAAAACCCTTGCTTTAACATAAAGTAATCAAATCGCTTATACCACTGTCGAGGAGATTGTTTCAATCCATAAAGTGATTTTCTTAAGCGACATACCTGATTCTCTTTACCCTCAACCTTAAATCCCTCAGGTTGATACATATAGATTTCCTCATCCAAGTCACCGTGCAAGAAGGATGTCTTTACATCAAGTTGTTCCAGCTCAAGATCACCATGAGCAACAAGACTTAATAGCACCCGAATAGAAGTGTGTTTTACCACTGGAGAAAATATCTCATTGTAATCAACACTATCTTTCTGTGCAAAACCCTTGGCCACTAGCCTAGCCTTATGTCTTATACCATCGGTCTTGGAAGGATCCTCTTTTCTTTTATACACCCACTTACATCCAATAGAAGTCTTTCCCACGGGCAATGGGACTACCTCCCATGTCTTGTTTTTATGAAGAGATTGCATCTCTTCCCCCATAGCAACCAACCAACTCTCTCTATCCTTGTCTTTAATAGCTTGTTTGAAGGTGACCGGCTCATCATCCTCCACCGAGAGTGCATATTCAACCAAGTTTACCTACCCGTAATGCCTTAGAGGTTTGTCTGACCCAAACTTCTGAACTGTTTTATAATTCCTCTTTGGCCTAGTGGTCGCCAAAGATTCCTGCTGTTGTTGTTGTAACACATGTACATTTTCCTGCTGAATCTCCTCATGTTCAAGATCATCCTCCTCCTCATATCGAGTAACACCAGGTTGCTCCACTTGAACATGACTAAAATCTAGTTGGTCTTTAGATTCTATCTCCACCACTTGAGTATTTGTAGTCATTCCAACATCACCATCATTAGGCATCATAACTTTCGATAAAGCTACCATAGATCTTTCATCAAAGGTCACATCCCTGCTGATTACAAATTTAGAATCTTCTATACTCCAAAGACGATAACCTTGAACCCCTTTTGGATACCCCAAGAAGATTGCTTTCTTAGCTCTTTCATCAAGCTTGTTGTTCTTGACATGATAATATGCCGTGCATCCGAAGACTCTAAGTCTCTTGTAATCTGCATGTTCCCCTGACCACACCCTATAAGGTGTGTCTCCATCTAAATAAGAATGTGGGGAGCGATTCACTATGTAGCAAGCTGTAGCAACCGACTCTGCTCACCATTCTCTGCCTAAACCAGAATTAGAGCGCATACACCTAGCCTTCTCAAGTAGTGTACGATTCAATCTTTCTGCGACTCCATTCTGTTGTGGTGTGCCTCGACCGTCCGAAGTGTCTCACAATGCCTTCCCCGATCATAAAACTCCTTGAAAGCTCCTCTCGTGTATTCTCGTACCATTATCAGACCGTACAGTTTTTAGCTTTCGACCTGTTCTATTCTCAACCATCGCTCTCCACCGCTTGAAAATGTCGAATACCTCATTCTTATGCTTGAGAAAATAAATCCAAGCATATATAGAATAATCATCAACAAATGTAACAAAGTACTTGGAACCTCCCTTGGAAGCAACTTTAGCCGGACCCCAAACATCCGTATGCACATAGTCTAACAACCCTCTGCTCTTGTGCTTGCTTGTAGAGAACTTCACCCTATGTGCTTTTCTAAACACACAATGCTCACAAAATTCCATTTGTGGTTTCTTCATGTTCTTCAACAAATCTTGTCCACTAAGCAATGATAGACCCTTTTCTAACATATGCCCAAGGCGCATATGCCATATTCTTGTGCATTCTGTTTGGTCTTTGCATCCACCGATTCCAACTGCTAGATCACCTGTAACAGTTGTTCCCAAAAGAGGATAAAGATTACCATGACGAATCCCCTTCATCACTACCAAGGAACCACAGACAACTTTTAAAACTCCATTCTCCAAGACTATTTTGCAACCATTTTCCTCTAATAACCCAAGAGAAATAAGGTTCTTCCACAAATCTGGGATGTGTCTTACATCCTTCAAGGTTATTATTGTTCCATCATGCATCTTGACTCGGATAGTACCTAACCAGATTGTTTTGCAAGCATGATCATTTCCCATCAAAACAGTGCCACCATCCAAACTCTGGTAAGTTGTAAACAACTTCCTGTTTGGGCACATATGGTGTGATGCTCCCGAATCAAGCATCCATTTACCAGATATCTCATTGCATTGTTCTGAAACCGAGTAACAATAATCATCCTCGTCATTTGAGACATAACTAGCTTCTTGTTTTTCATGTTGTTTTCCTCTGGAGTTGTCGTTGTTTTTCTTCTTGAATATTACCCTCTTGTTTGGGCAATTAGCTTTGAAATGACCAAGCTCACCACATTTGAAACATGGTCTTTCCACAAGAGGTCTAGATTTCGATCTAGACTTTCCTCCCTTGCTTCTTCCTCTTTCATTGGTCCTTCCTCTGTTGGCAACAATCCCTTGTTCATTGTATTCTCTTCCATTACTAGACATCATCCCACTTGTAGCAACCTTTCGAAGGTCATCCGCTAAAAGTGATGTTCTAGTCTCATCCATGGTTAGAGTATTACCCACAAGCATCAATGTTTGAACCAGATTTTCGTAGGACTTTGGTAATGAAAGTAATAACATGAGTGCCTGGTCTTCATCATCTACCTTCACATCTATATCCTTTAAGTCTGATATGATCCTATCAAACTTATTGATATACTCCTGAATTGAGGCGCCTTCTTCCATCTTGCATGTATATAATTTGGATTTTAGATATATCCTGTTTGTTAGAGTTTTCGTCATGAAATTTATCTCTAACTTTGCCCACACGTCAGCAGTTGTTGCTTCTTCATTTACCAAGAATGCAACATCCCTCTCAAGGCACAAGATTATGGCTGCTCGTGCTTCAAGATCTAACTCTTCCCAATCCTCATCCTTCATGTCCTCGGGTTTTTGTTCTTTTCCTGCCAATGCCTTGTGCAACTTTTGTGATATAAGCAAATTTTTCATTTGCATCCTCCAATAGGAAAAATCATTTTTTCCATTGAACTTTTCAATTTCATATTTCCCAACTTTTACCGTTCCACTAGTAGACGCCATTATAATTATTTTTCAAAATAAGAAATTTAACCACTTAATATTTTGACGTTGGCTCTAGTACCAATTGTTGGAGCTCGCAGCAGAAATTTGACTTCTACTAGATAATATGAAATCGATACCTCACAAATAAATAATATTTTAGGGATAAACAAACAACTACTATGAAGGAAATAATAAATGTAATGTAAGAAAAAATAAACTTTTCTTAAACTAAACTTTTCTGATGTGAATAATGAATTTCATTTTTGATATTACAACCTAAGCATTATATAATCACACAAGTGCTAAATTAGGAATGCTAAAAAAGGAATGTTCTCTAAAAAACAATGACTCACATTATTCATTTTCCTACAATTCCTCTTGCTCTATGATTAATGCTTCCCCACAAAATAGAGAGAGAATTAATCTCACAACCAATAAAACTTATTTCTACAGTGGGTGTATCAGAAATCCAGCACGAGCATTTTAATCAAGGAAAGTGTCCTAATAACCTATTACTACCAAATTTTAAATTAATAATCAAACATATTAGTTTGACTAAATTTGACTGACAAAAAAGTCAGAGCACTAGCTAAAAGAATCATACCATGAATCTAAATATTATAAACACAATGAAGTAATCAAAATTCAACGATTGAAGAACAAATCAGTAAGTGCCTTTGACTAACACATTTAGTGAAATTCAACATGTTTATAATGTCATTAAATAGCGCAAAAGTCAAACGGTTGCCAAACACTTTGATAGCTAATATGTTTAGATAGCAAAACATAGATGGTGCACACGTTAGTACATAGAGTATGGTTACACATGTACATGGATAACAAGCCAAATAAACACATGTACATAGACAACAAGTTAAATGAACATATGTATATCTCTATTGGTACATGTTCATTAGTATTGGTCTTTGTGTTAATAATCTAGTCTTTCATGTTCATCGTGCGTATAGTACTCAACCTACGGACGTGTGTATGTACTAATTTGGGCTTAAATAGCAAAAAAGTTTAACCATTGCAACTAAAACGAGAGCGATGAAAGTATAAAGAAAAAGAAGAAAGTAAAAACCTGAGCCATTTCGTGATGAAAAGGGATTTTCTGATGAGGGGGAGATTCATTAGCAGTGAAAACACGGCCAACGACGTTACTACGTGGAGCAGCGCCGCCAACATAGGGAAGCTCATCGAAGCCGAACGCCTCAACGACATCGTTGAAGTCGGTGGCGCTTGATATAGGAAATCCTCGGAATAGAATTGCTCCGGTGGAATGAAGGTGGGATTGAAGCCATGTTTTGTGGGATTTAATTGCTTCGACTAAGGAGGAAGAATTTAAAGTCGAAGTTAGAATTAGTGGGAAATGGATTGAGTTAGTGTATTGTTTTTGTTGAGGGGAATGGATTTCTATGAATGATTCCGCCATTGTTGCCTTTTGTTTGATTTCCTTTGTTGGAGATTCAGTTTTTTTTGAGGAAGTTTGTTGATTCACTTGGGCTACTTTTGCGGCTTTGTTCAATTGGAGTTATTTTGTTGAATTTTTTTCCCTCAATAATGCTAACCTACAAATTATATCCAGAACTACGCTACAATCAAAATTATTTCCCTTCCTACCGTCCACGTCGGCATAAAATATTTTTCAAAATTTTCTTTACAGAAAACCGCTACTTTAAGAAATGGTTTATCTCACATTAATGGCATAGCAGTCCATTTGAGTAAGGGTCCGTTCTGTTCACCTTATTTTAACTTATATAAGATTTGATAAAATAAGATAAAATAAGATAAGCTAAGATAAATAAAATGTTCTGTTCAACTTATCTTCACTCATTTCAGAATAAGATAAGATAAGATAAGATAAGATAAAACAAAATAAGTTGAAGAGAACAGACCCTAAGACGCCACTCCAAGTAGCGGTTTAGTAGGTAAAACCGCTACTTAGTGTAGCAGTTATGTATGAAGAGCATAAAAAAAAAAAATTCAAAATTTCACATTTTTTCAACTAAAACTACCTACATCATCAAAATTCTGATCACACCATAACTAATTCAGCTCTCAAATTTACATAAAATTGCAACTAATTATGCAACACACTATCTATATTATCAATTTTCAATTAACTCAAACAATTAGTTCATTTGGGGTTGATAAATTTGAAAATAACAAAATATCACAAACTGAGCTTAGTTCATTTGGGGTTGATAATTTTGAAAATAACAAAAATTCACAAACTGACCTAACTAAGCTTTTCCCGCGACGAAGAGACTGTGAGTGGTGTTAGTGGAGTTGTATCAGACGGTGGGCGTGGTGGCTGCATGCAGTGGAGAAAGAGAGCGCGACGCGATGGTGGTTGTTGCAGTTGAAGGTTGTGTCCGGTGGCGAGAGAAGGATGACGGTTGCACGCGACTTGCGAAAGTGTGGTGGCGCCGACGAGATTCAGCCTCCCATGGGGGTGGAGAGAAGATCCATGAGCCTTGTAATGTGGAGGGAAGACAGAGGATAAAGAGAGGAGAGAGAGAAATTGGGGTGGAGAGAAGATCCATGAGCCTTGTAATGTGGAGGGAAGACAGAGGATAAAGAGAGGAGAGAGAGAAATTTGTAATGTGGAGTATAACGAGAAATTTGTAATGTGGAGTATAAACCGCTATTCACGGTCGTGGTTAGCATATCATAATCACTAATAACCGCTACCTCAAGTAGCGGTTTAGCCTAAGTCAATAAAAAAACCAAATTTCTAGCGATCTGTCCTACGTGGACAGTATACAAGGAATTAATTCCCACTTTGGCGTATAGAAGGAATTAACATTTCCTTTGACAATATTTGAGGATAAAATTCTTATTTTGTTTGAATTTTTTTTTTATAACAAATAGGCTTACCTAGAGGGATGAGTTATTTCCCGTTTTCAATCCATTCGAGTTTTGGAGTGTTATTTTCCCGTTTTCACTGCAATCCATTCAAGTTTCAATCCACCAACCCGCTTCTACCCAGCGCACCTTGACCAAATCATGTAAATGCACTTTTTTTACTATTCACACTTATGACTTTGACTAACATTTGTGATTTGTACATAATGAAAAACATAGTCAAGTGAAATCTTGTTAGATTTGTTGCATAACATACTTTCATAATATATAAGTTTTATAATTTTTACTTATAAAAAAATTAATATGAACCCGGTGCACACTAACTTAGTGTATACTTTATCCATCTCACGTCAGTTTTAATGATTACAGCTTTGCGTTTTTGCCGCGTTCAGTGTTCCGCTCTTTTCTCTCTCCTCTGATAACTTCACTCTCCTGATAGTGTATTTTTGAAATAATATAGTGTATTTTGAAATAATATAGTGTATTTTAAAATGATATAGTGTATTTTAAAATGATAGTGTTTTGCTGAGTTTTTTGGCATGATAGTGTTGCATGTTATAGTGTATATTGACATGATATAGTGTATTTTGACATGATAGTGTTTTGCTGTGTTTTTTTTACATGATAGAGTTGCATGATATAGTGTGTTTTGACATGATATAGTGTATTTTGAAATGTTATAGTGTAGTTTATTTGTATATTACACAAAATTATCATGATCGATCGTTATAGTGTTTGACATGATAGTGTATTTTGACATGATATAGTGTATTTTAAAATGATATAGTGTATGTTTATTCTAAACAACTGTTTTTGTAAAAATTTTAGGGCGAGAGAATCTTATTGAAGAGAGAGAAAAACTCGCGGATTTTGGAAAGCGGGAGTGACTAATTTGTAGTGGGGCACTTGTCTAGGCCTGGTCCACACTTTTTTTAATGTGAACCGGGTCCACGCAAGACGGATTGTAAAAATAAATGGAGGAAGTAATTTTTTTGTTTGACCCATGTTTTTCTTGACCCTATCCATAACTGTATCTCTTAGTATGCGATTTTGTGTTAGATCTTCCCTACTCGACCCGCCTCTTGACGTGACCCAGCCCGACTTGGCCCGAACCATGAGCCGTGGGGGTAATCCATGTTTCCTTCAAATCTGATATCTCCTCTCTCCTTCATCATGTAATTTTATCTTTCTAATTACCCAGATAATGTAATTTTTAATCATTACCAGAAACCCTAATATTTTTAGTAAAAAAATGTGTTTAATCTTTGTTCAGAAATTAAACGGAAAGATTGAAATTGGTGAAGAGCTTGTTAAAGCTCAGTATATTTCAGAAAAAGAAGAAGAATAGTAGAGAGAATTCAGGAGAGTTTTCTCATTGATTGAACAGAAGAAAATGAAAAATTACATCCCTAGTTTATGACCTCCAAGCTATTTATATTTACAAATCTAATGATTAAGAAATGATAAAATAATTAATAATTAACAACAACTTGCTAACAGTTGCTAATAGAATTAACTGACCCATAACAAACTTGTAGAAGGCTTCTAGAAGAAGTTGAGTTAGCTGCCAGCAGTAGTAGCTCCAATACCCCCCCCTCAAGTTAGGAGGTGGTTGAGAAAACAACCCTAACTTGGAAAGAAGCCTGTTGAATTGAGGAGAGGGCATAGATTTTGTGAGAACATCTGCCAATTGAGATTGAGTACGGAGGTAGGACAACTGTAGAAGGCCTTCAAGCACCTTCTCCCTAGTAAAATGACAGTCGATTTCTATGTATTTAATACGTTCATGGAAGACAGGGTTACGGGCTATGTGTAAAGCACTTTGATTGTCACAGAACAGGGTCACTGGTTGAAGACGTGTGATGCCAAGTTCTTCCAATAAACGTATGGTCCATGCCACTTCAGATGCTGCTGAAGCCATTGCTATATACTCGGCTTAAGAGGAGGATTTACTCACTGTACTTTACTTCTTGGAACGCCAAGAAATAGGAAATTTGCCAAGCATTAACAAATAACCAGTAACTGACTTCCTTGAGTCAGGGCAAGAAGCCCAATCTGAGTCAGAAAATGCCTGTAAGGTGAGTGTGTCACTGCCTTGTAACAAGATCCCTTGACCAAGAGTGTGTTGTAAGAACCTTAGGGTATGATGTAGAGCAGTGAGATGTGAGGTCCGAGGTGAATGCATGAACTGGCTGAGACTTTGCACAGCAAAGGACAGGTCTGGTCTTGTATTGGTGAGGACGTTTAACTTCCCTACAAGAGACATGTAGTACTCAGGATTAGGTAGGAGGTCACCTTCATCAGCTTGGAGTTTGAGATTGACAGGAAGTGGGGTAAGAGCTCTTCTGGTTAAGTCTAGATCACATTCAACAAGTAGTTCCTTAGAAAATTTCTGCTGGTTAAGTAATACACCCTTAGGAAGATAGGCAACTTCTATGCCTAAAAAATAATGTAGAATGCCAGGATCCTTGATGCTAAAGGTCTTGTGAAGATGGTGTTTCAAAGAATTTATAGTAGTGATATCAGTTCCAGTGAGAACTATATCATCTACATATACAGCTGCAATGGTGATGTGAGAATCATCTTTCTTGATGAACAAACTGTAATCATTTTTTGATTGAAGAAAGCCTTGTGTTGTAAGTTCTTCAACCAACTTAGCAAACCACTGCCTAGAAGCTTGCTTCAGGCCATATAGTGATTTGTTAAGTTTACAAACTTTGTTGTGAGGGTTAGGAAAACCAAGAGGCACCTTCATGTACACCTCTTCTTTGAGATCTCCATGGAAAAAAGCGTTATTTACATCCAATTGTTAAACTGGCCAATGTTTATAAGATGCAAGAGCTAGAATACACCTTATAGTAGGCATCTTGACTACAGGAGAAAAAGTCTCCTCACAGTCAATGCCATAATTCTGGTTAAAACCTTTAGCCACCAGTCGAGCTTTACACCTGTCCAAAGTCCCATCTGCCTTCAATTTGACTTTGTATACCCATTTATTGCCAATTGGCTTTTTGCCTAAGGGTAGATCAACCAGTTCCCAGGTGTTATTAGAGATAAGAGCTTGAATTTCGTGGTGCATTGCTTCAATTCATTCAGGTTTGGAAGAAGCTTCATTATAAGATGAAGGTTCCTGAAGAGTATTAAGAGAAGTAGCTAGAAAAGTTTTATGAGAAGGGGGGAAGGCAGAGAAAGAAACTAAATTACACCAGTGAGATGTGAGGGAAGAAGTGAAGGTATTACAGTAGTATTCTTGTAGGTAGGCAGGAGGTTTATGTGTTCTGGTGGAGTGTCTTGTGACTGGTGGGGCAAAGGAGATATCTGGTGATGGTTGATCAGATGTAAGAAGGGAACTGATATCAACAATAGGTGAAGTAGTGTCAACAATAGGTGAGTGAGAGGTAGGGGAAGGTGCAAAAGAAGATGGAGAGTTAGATGAATCTGTGCACAAATCATGAGTGGGAGAGGAAGAAGTTGAGTCAGAAGAAGTAGATGTTGATGTATTTGGTGAGGTGTGAATAGGAAAATTATCATCAAAACAATCAAGTGTGCCAGCAATAGTGAAGATAGGATCATTAAAGCAGCAATAGAGGAATGTAGAATATGAAAGGGGAAATGCCTTTCATGAAAAACGACATCTCTTGTCACCAGAACCCTATGAGTAGCAAGATTGTAAACTCTGTAACCCTTCTGAGTGGTTGAATAACCAAGAAACATAGCAGGTTGTGCTCTGGGAGCAAACTTAGATCTGTGAACTTTTGATGTAGAGATGAAGCAAAGACATCCAAAAGTCCTTAGGTGATCCAGAGAGGGTGTAGCTTGATATAATTTCTCATAAGGTGTAGCTTGATTAAGAACAGAAAGAGGAAGCCTGTTGATCAGATATGCAGAACATAATATGCTATCACCGCAAAATATATCAGGCACCTTAGAATGGAGGAAAAGAGCCCTAGCTGTCTCCAATAAATGTATGTGCTTGCGCTCAACCACACCATTTTGCTGTGGTGTGTCAGCACAACTAGTTTGGTGATGTATACCAAGCTTGAGAAGTAAAAGCTTCATGTCACCTTCTATCATTTCCTTGGCATTATCTGATCTTACACACAAAACTTTTGCATTAAAATGAGTATGAACATAAGAGAAGAAATTTGTCATAACTGTAACAACATCAGTTCTGTATTTCAGCAAATGGATCCAAGTAAAACGTGTGAAATCATCAATAATAGTGATGAATTGGTTACACCCTGAGTGTGTTTTGACCCCATAAGGCCCCCATACATCAATGTGGATCATATCAAAAGCTTTATTGGTTTTGATAGAACTGATAGGAAAAGGTTTCCTTGTTTGTCTAGCAGATGGACAAACTGTACAAATTATTTCTTTACAGCAGTTCTTAAGAATATAATTAGGAAACACATGTGTGAGATGATCAAAGGAAATATGACCAAGGCGTAAATGCTACAATTTAGCATAAGAAACAGCACTAAAACAAGATTTAGGAGCAGCAGGAGCTGAAGAATTCACTTGCACATGGTTAGCAGCTACATTGTAGAGTCCAACCTGTAGCTTACCAAGAAGCATGGAGCTCCCTTTCTGAGAAAGGTCCTGAACAAAACACTTGTCATAAGTAAATGATATCTGGCAATGTAAGTCTTTACACAATTTGTGTATAGAAATGAGATTGAACTGGAAGTCTGGTACATGTATGACATTCTGTAGAGTAATGTCTGGACTTAGAATCACAGACCAATATGTTGAATAGGTATATGTGAACCATCTGGGATAGTTATGGTATTATGTGGGCCAGTCATAACTTCATAAGTATTAAACCATGACAAATTATTGCAGATGTGGTCTGATGCTCCACTATCTAGGAGCCATTGTGTATTAAGACAAGAAAGAAAACATTGATTACCTGCCATCAAGGCATGGCCAGATGCAATATTGTCAACTCCAGTAGTAGCTCCTGCAGTAGCTCCAGAGGTAGAGGGAGTCTGATTGTTAAGAAGACTTAACAATGATTATACTGGTCCATAAATATGGTGTTCAGCTTGTCATCAGATGTTGAATCCAATAGTGGAATAAAGTCCAACCGATGCGGTCAAAACCAGGCTTGCCGCTGCGGTTTTGGCCCGCAACGGTTGGACTAGCAGCAGTTTTCATAAAAAAACTGCTGCGGTTGTGAACCGCAGCGGCAAAGCACAAACCGTTGCGGTTCCATGGCAAAACCGCAGCGGTTAATGGGAAAACCCGCTGCGGGTTTGCCTTCGAACCGCAGCGGTTTGTTCTTTGCCGCCAACCTCTTTGTATGCATTGGAACATTAACTGATGCGGTTGACACAAATCCCACAAGCACGTCGTATACAAGTCAAATTAATATATATATAAATATAAAATTTGGAGTACTAAAATCCAAAATAAACATCAATTATATTATTGTACCTAAATAACTAGCAAGTAGAGCAATAAGAACAAATAAACTCAAACTTGCGGTAAGGTAGTGTGCTAGCAAATCCCGAACCTCGTTTATCTCGGTTGTTGTGAAAGAACTCTCCCTTTGGTTGAATACCTTAAACATAAGGAAACACACATAATATCAGTTTTAGTTTGAGTAAGACCTTAGATAATTGACTCTTATAGTTATATATGTACCTATGGAACTATATATGACCTAACATGTGGCTAAATGCGGGAAACTAAGTGAAATGAGCTTCGAATTCCAAAATCGGCCCGAAATGGCCTTCATTTATACAAAATGGGTTTCAAAGCATATGAGTGAACTTTAATTGACTCTTATAGTTATATATGTACCTATTGGAACTATATATGACCTAACATGTGGCTAAATGCGGGAAACTAAGTGAAGTGAGCTTCGAAGGCAAAAATCGGCCCGAAACGGCCTTCATTTACCCAAAATGGGTTTCAAAGCATATGAGTGAACTTTAATTGACTCTTATAGTTATATATGTACCTATTGGATCTATATATGACCTAACATGTGGCTAAATGCGGGAAACTAAGTGAAATGAGCTTCGAAGGCCAAAATCGGCCCGAAACGGTCTTCATTTACCCAAAATGGGTTTCAAAGCATATGAGTGAACTATAATTGACTCTTATAGTTATATATGTACCTATTGGAACTATATATGACCTAACATGTGGCTAAATGCCGGAAACTAAGTGAAATGAGCTTCGAAGGCTAAAATCGGCCCGAAACGGCCTACATTTACCCAAAATGGGTTTCAAAGCATATGAGTGAACTATACTTGACTCTTATAGTTATATATGTACCTATTGGAACTATATATGACCTAACATGTGGCTAAATGCCGAAAACTAAGTGAAATGAGCTTCGAAGGCCAAAATCGGCCCGAAACGGCCTTCATTTAGCCAAAATGGGTTTCAAAGCATATGAGTGAACTATAATTGACTTTTATAGTTATATATGTACCTATTGGAACTATATATGACCTAACATGTGGCTAAATGCGGGAAACTAAGTGAAATGAGCTTCGAAGGCTAAAATCGGCCCGAAACGGCCTTCATTTACCCAAAATGGGTTTCAAAGCATATGAGTGAACTTTAATTGACTCTTATAGTTATATATATACCTATTGGATCTATATATGACCTAACATGTGGCTAAATGCGGGAAACTAAGTGAAATGAGCTTCGAAGGCCAAAATCGGCCCGAAACGGTCTTCATTTACCCAAAATGGGTTTCAAAGCATATGAGTGAACTATAAATTACTCTTATAGTTATATGTGTACCTACTGGAACTATATATGACCTAACATGTGGCTAAATGCGGGAAACTAAGTGAAAATGAGCTTCGAAGGCTAAAATCGGCCCGAAACGGCCTTCATTTACCCAAAATGGGTTTCAAAGCATATGAGTGAACTATAATTGACTCTTATAGTTATATATGTACCTATTGGAACTATATATGACCTAACATGTGGCTAAATGCCGGAAACTAAGTGAAATGAGCTTCGAAGGCTAAAATCGGCCCGAAACGGCCTACATTTACCCAAAATGGGTTTCAAAGCATATGAGTGAACTATACTTGACTCTTATAGTTATATATGTACCTATTGGAACTATATATGACCTAACATGTGGCTAAATGCCGAAAACTAAGTGAAATGAGCTTCGAAGGCCAAAATCGGCCCGAAACGGCCTTCATTTAGCCAAAATGGGTTTCAAAGCATATGAGTGAACTATAATTAACTCTTATAGTTATATATGTACCTATTGGAACTATATATGACCTAACATGTGGCTAAATGCGGGAAACTAAGTGAAATGAGCTTCGAAGGCTAAAATCGGCCCGAAACGGCCTTCATTTACCCAAAATGGGTTTCAAAGCATATGAGTGAACTTTAATTGACTCTTATAGTTATATATATACCTATTGGATCTATATATGACCTAACATGTGGCTAAATGCGGGAAACTAAGTGAAATGAGCTTCGAAGGCCAAAATCGACCCGAAACGGTCTTCATTTACCCAAAATGGGTTTCAAAGCATATGAGTGAACTATAAATTACTCTTATAGTTATATGTGTACCTACTGGAACTATATATGACCTAACATGTGGCTAAATGTCAGAAACTAAGTGAAAATGAGCTTCGAAGGCTAAAATCGGCCCGAAACGGCCTTCATTTACCCAAAATGGGTTTCAAAGCATATGAGTGAACTATAATTGACTCTTATAGTTATATATGTACCTATTGGAAATATATATGACCTAACATGTGGCTAAATGCCGGAAACTAAGTGAAATGAGCTTCGAAGGCCAAAATGGGCCCGAAACGGCCTTCATTTAGCCAAAATGGGTTTCAAAGCATATGAGTGAACTATAAATGACTCTTATAGTTATATATGTACCTATTGGAACTATATATGACCTAACATGTGGCTAAATGCGGGAAACTAAGTGAAATGAGCTTCGAAGGCTAAAATCGGCCCGAAACGGCCTTCATTTACCCAAAATGGGTTTCAAAGCATATGAGTGAACTTTAATTGACTCTTATAGTTATATTATTGGAACTATATATGACCTAACATGTGGTTAAATGCGGGAAACTAAGTGAAATGAGCTTCGAATTCCAAAATCGGCCCAAAATGGCCTTCATTTACCCAAAATGGGTTTCAAAGCATATGAGTGAACTTTAATTGACTCTTATAGTTATATATGTACCTATTGGAACTATATATGACCTAACATGTGGCTAAATGCCGGAAACTATGTGAAATGAGCTTCGAAGGCTAAAATCGGCCCGAAACGGCCTTCATTTAACCAAAATGGGTTTCAAAGCATATGAGTGAACTATAATTGACTCTTATAGTTATATATGTACCTATTGGAACTATATATGACCTAACATGTGGCTAGATGAGGGAAACTAAGTGAAATGAGCTTCGAAGGCTAAAATCGGCCCGAAACGGCCTTCATTTACCCAAAATGGGTTTCAAAGCAAATGAGTGAACTTTAATTGACTCTTATAGTTATATATGTACCTATTGGAACTATATATGACCTAACATGTGGCTAAATACGGGAAACTAAGTGAAATGAGCTTCGAATTCCAAATTCGGCCCGAAATGACCTTTATTTACCCAAAATGGGTTTCAAAGCATATGAGTGAACTTTAATTGACTCTTATAGTTATATATGTTCCTATTGGAACTATATATGACTTAACATGCGGCTAAAGGCGGAAAGAAAACAAAACTAAGTGAATTGAGCTTAAGAGGCCAAAATCGACTTTAAATTAAGCTACGTATATTAGTTATATATATATATATATATATATATATATATATATATATATATATATATATATATATATATATATACCTTCTCAATATCCCCGACTTCCTTGCAACTTGAGGCTATATCGAACATGAACCTCAACACATAGTAGCCACGCTCGGATCCCCCTGGTTGCTGAGCACACTAATCATAGAATTACATAAAAAAATCATGTAATTAACATACATGGTTGTTTTTTGCTAAAAGAAAGAAGTATGTAGCTTAACTAATATGTATTACCTTCATTGCTTTCTATTCAGGTATTTTTCCCATGCTCTTAAATTTCTTCAAAGAACTGTAGTTAAGTTAATTTCATGTGAGAAGTGGCCAAAGAATGGAATTAGTAAAAAGTGTAATGCTTATTAGCATTTTAAATAACAAATATACATACCTATTTATGCATGATTTGAGGAATAAATGTCGTGGTGGATCTTGAGCTATAGAATCAAAATGATATGTTGTGTTGTTTGAAGGACAAATCACAACGAGCGACCAATGAAGACTAAAATGCCAAAAAAGTTAGGAAGCAATCATGTGAGTACTTCTATTGTATATATAATGATAATTAAAGTGGTAAAAATAGATACAAGATTAAGAACTATACTCTTCAAAACAAGGGGCAAGTATGAACTTATGTTGTGCACGTAGAGATGTTTTGATACATAGCCAAATATACTCCTTCACCTCATTTGTGTTTTGCAAACAATTGTCGGCTCGGGTGAAATTTGGACATAACCACCCAAATTGCTCTTGTATGCTCTTGCGTCCACAATCATCTTGGAGTAATCTTTAAAGCACAACCAACTTCATAACATAAATATATTATTGTATATTTCAAATCATTTTTATTTACTTCAAAAGTACAAATGTTTTACCTCATGAAGACTTGAATCAAGGAAACATTCAGCATCTCTCCGCAAAGGAACAATTTCAAATCACCCTTAGACACCCATGTCGATGTACCCTCAAAGTAGTTGAATTGCGTGGTACCCAAATTCACCTCGAGAGGTGCATCATCCGACATATCACGCGCATTTGCATGTAGCCATATGCATGCCTTAGTGAGACACTCGATCTTTGCTTTCTCGATCGAAGTATATGTAGTTGGTTTTTCTTGGTGACTTGAATCTTGCATTCCTTTGCCCGAAATGGCCTTCTTTAGCCCGCTTGAACCCTTCTTCTCTGAACCCTTCTTCGCCTTCTCTAGAGGACGTGAGTCCGCCTTGCTTTCCTTGGGCTTGTTTATTCTCTCCAAAACCTAATAATCCAACGATAAAAACATTCAACTTAGTTAGTAGGTAGGTATGAAACAAATCATTATGAATATGGATTTAAGTTGCTTCAATTTACCTCGTCTGAAAACCTCACCCATGCCGATGGCCAAAACACATAACCACCACGAGCGTCGGTCAAGACATTTATATCAATTGACGGTTTAGGCAGCGGAAGAGCAAAGTCTTCGTAACCAGGAGTAATGGTGACTACACTAACCGCCAAGTGCTCATTGTCCACAGGCTCATGATGGACTATTGCTCGTTCACTTCGTGGTTGTGCATTTCCTACAACCACCACAATCAAACCCTCATCTTTTACATCTAGTAAAAGCTGGCAAGGCGTTTCTTCCTTCAAAAACTAAATGAAATTGAGGTTACGAACATGCAATTACAGAATATAACATGTTACTTAGTTTTAAAAATTATAAGGATAATAGTTACCTCTAACTCAAGTATAAATGGTGGGGATTTTTGTGTGTTAGGATGGCTAGCTTTGTCCTCCAAAAGACGATCCAGTTTAGGTTGATGTATCGCCGGTAAACCAAACTATGAGAGGACTGCGTTGAAACTCTCCGTGAGTTTCTCTGTAACTTTCTACGTGACTTTCTCCGTAATCTTCTCCCGAATAGCTTGTGTCATAGCTTCCATATCATGTGGTTGAGAGTGTGATTTTGTACCCACGGAGTAATCTTTAGAATACGCTTTTATCACACCTAGACGAATACCACCTAAACCCCTCAAACGTCCACTATGGTCCTTTCCCAAAGTCTCATAAAGGGCATCTTTGTTGCCTTGGGGAGTGAACTCGCCGCTAACCTCTTTTTGCTTGAGCCCCATCTATAGAGAAATTAACAACGTTAAGTTTAAAAAAAAAAATCAACATCATAAGCGGCGGCGGGGGGGGGGGCAAAGACTGCTGTGCGGGGCGGAGCAAGGGTGGGGGCAGTGTGCGGTGTGCGGGGGGTGGGGGCGTGTGCGGCCGGGGAGCGAGGGAGTGGGGGATGTGTGCAAGGGTGGTGGCTGTGCGGGGAGTGGGGGCGTGTGCGAGGGTGGGGGCGGTGTGCGGGAGTGAGGGGGTGTGCGGGGAGTGTGGGGGCGTGCGGTGGGGTGGGAGTGTGCGGGGGTGGGGGGAAGTGTGCGGGGTGGGGGCGGAGTGTGCAAGAGTGGGGGAAGTGTGCGGGGAGTGTGCGGTGGGTGGGAGGTGTGCGGGGGTGGGGGCGGTGTACGAGCCGGTGTGTAGTGGGATGGAAGTGTGCGGGGGGCGGTGTGCGGTGGGTGGGGGATTGTTAGGGGTATGGGCGGTGTGGGGGGGGAGTGTGCGGGGGTAGGGGGATTATTAGGGGTGTGGGCGGTGTCGGGGGGCGGTGTGCGGGGGGGGGGGAGTGTGCATGGGGGTGGGGGATTGGTAGTGCATGTACTTACAACGGCATTGGCTATCTTCAAGGTTCCCGGATCTGAAATGGTCATTTGATTGTTGATATCACGCATATGCAAGGAGCACCACCAATCAGCGACACGATCAACTTTGACAGACGGCGCGGCTTTAGAGCTAGAAGACGGCGTTGTGGTTGTATCGGTAGAAGGATAAAATTTCTCGTCAATCCACAACTTTCTCGCGCTCGCATAAGTATGGGAACCCATATGATGGTTGTGCTTCCTCTGTCTTGCACTGAGTGAATGTTTCTCACGCTTAGCCTATAAATTCACATAGGCAATTAGAAAACACATGTAATTGTATTGAAAGTGAACATGCAAAGTCGAACATATATAGTTTAAAGTGCAATACTTACCACCATCTCCGGCGTAGTATTTTGGGCAACAAATGCCTCCTAATCTTCTGGCTTTATGTGTCCCCAAATCTGATGAGGCAAAGAATCCGGTTGAAATGTATCTTCCTGCTCTCCCCCTTCCTTTTCTATTTCTTTTTCGGCCTCCTTGTCCGTCTCACCCTCATTTTGCTTTGATTTTTGAATTTTCCTCCTCTTTATAGTCCTCTTTCTCCGTTTCGTGATCCACCCAGTCACTAGTTTGCTTTTGAAAGCTCTAAATCTTTCGGCCACCGCGGATAGAAACGCCGCCTTTTTTTCCTCATTATGAGTAATATGGAACGTATTCTATAAAAACAAGAAACAAACAAAAAGTTACAAAAAATGTGTTTCAAAGCATATAAGTGGAGTTTAATTGACTCTTATAGTTATATATGTACCTATTGGGACTATATATGACCTAACATGCGGCTAAATGCAAAAAACTAAGTGAATTGGAGTGTAAAGGCCAAAACCGGCCCGAAATGGCCTTCATTTACCCAAAATGTGTTTCAAAGCATATAAGTGGAGTTTAATTGACTCTTATAGTTATATATGTACCTATTGGGACTATATATGACCTAACATGCGGCTAAATGCAAAAAACTAAGTGAATTGGAGTGTAAAGGCCAAAATCGGCCCGAAATGGCCTTCATTTACCCAAAATGTGTTTATAAGCATATAAGTGGAGTTTAATTGACTCTTATAGTTATATATTTACGTATTGGGACTATATATGACCTAACATGCCCCTAAATGCAAAAAATAAAGTGAATTGGAGTGTTAAGGCCAAAACCGGCCCGAAATGGCCTTCATTTACCCAAAATGTGTTTCAAAGTATATAAGTGGAGTTTAATTGACTCTTATAGTTATATACTACCTCCGTCCCAAAAAGATCTGAACACTTGTTGGGACACGTAGTTTAAGGTGATAAGTTGTAGTGTAGTTATCAAATATTATTATATTTAAAAAGTAGATGTGATAGGAGTTGGTGGGGTATTTTTTATTAGTGGAGAGAGAAAGTTGGGTAACTTTTTATTGATAAAAGATAGAGTGTGGGCCAAAGATGAGTTAAAGAAATAATATATTAATAGCGGGACCATGCCAAAAATGGAAGTGTTCAAACTAATCTGGGACAAACATAAAAGGAAAGTGTTCAGACTATTCTGGGATGGAGGGAGTATGTATCTATTGGGACTATATATGACCTAACATGCCCCTAAATGCAAAAAATAAAGTGAATTGGAGTGTAAAGGCCAAAACCGGCCCGAAATGGCCTTCATTTACCCAAAATGTGTTTCAAAGCATATAAGTGGAGTTTAATTGACTCTTATAGTTATATATGTACCTATTGGGACTATATATGACCTAACATGCGGCTAAATGCAAAAAACTAAGTGAATTGGAGTGTAAAGGCCAAAATCGGCCCGAAATGGCCTTCATTTACCCAAAATGTGTTTGAAAGCATATAAGTGGAGTTTAATTGACTCTTATAGTTATATATGTACGTATTGGGACTATATATGACCTAACATGCCCCTAAATGCAAAAAATAAAGTGAATTGGACTGTTAAGGCCAAAACCGGCCCGAAATGGCCTTCATTTACCCAAAATGTGTTTCAAAGCATATAAGTGGAGTTTAATTGACTTTTATAGTTATATACTACCTCCGTCCCAAAAAGATCTGAACACTTGTTGGGACACGTAGTTTAAGGTGATAAGTTGTAGTGTAGTTATCAAATATTATTTTATTTAAAAAGTAGATGTGATAGGAGTTGGTGGGGTATTTTTTATTACTGGAAAGAGAAAGTTGGGTAACTTTTTATTGATAAAAGATAGAGTGTGGGCCAAAGATGAGTAAAAGAAATAATATATTAATAGCGGGACCATGCCAAAAATGGAAGTGTTCAAACTAATATGGGACAAACATAAAAGGAAAGTGTTCAGACTATTCTGGGACGGAGGGAGTATGTATCTATTGGGACTATATATGACCTAACATGCCCCTAAATGCAAAAAATAAAGTGAATTGGAGTGTAAAGGCCAAAACTGGCCCGAAATGACCTTCATTTACCCAAAATGTGTTTCAAAGCATATAAGTGGAGTTTAATTGACTCTTATAGTTATATATGTACCTATTGGGACTATATATGACCTAACATGCCCCTAAATGCAAAAAATAAAGTGAATTGGAGTGTAAAGGCCAAAACCGGCCCGAAATGGCCTTCATTTACCCAAAATGTGTTTCAAAGCATATAAGTGGAGTTTAATTGACTCTTATAGTTATATATGTACCTATTGGGACTATATATGACCTAATATGCCCCTAAATGCAAAAAATAAAGTGAATTGGAGTGTAAAGGCCAAAACCGGCCCGAAATGGCCTTCATTTACCCAAAATGTGTTTCAAAGCATATAAGTGGAGTTTAATTGACTCTTATAGTTATATATGTACCTATTGGGACTATATATGACCTAACATGCCCCTAAATGCAAAAAATAAAAGTAATTCAGTTAAAAAATAAACTTACATAAGTGTCTTCCCATAATGATTTCTTCAATGCATCGGGCACATCTTTCCACCCCACCAGATTGCTCAGTTTGCGCACAGATAACCCTAAATGCTGCCCGTACTTTTTACGCCATTGACCACAAAGTTGACCCATATCATCATACTCGAGGGTCATAGGGGTGTTATAATTCAATCCCTTGGTCGCACCCCTTCCTTTCCGCTTCTTTGTTGCAACTTTACTTGGAGTTTTGGTACTAAGAACCTCTTTCCCCACATTTTTTTGTGGCACAATGACGGATGAAGTACAAGGATAATCTTCCCTAGCATTGTTGTCAATGGGGGGAGCCTTATCGGCTAGCTCCTCATTTATTTCAGCGAAGTGAAGTTCCCTTTCACGCAAGCGCGTCTCCTCATGATGCGCTATGTCTTCCGGGTCACCTTTATCGTTCTCCTTCTCCGCATCATACTCATCATCATCATCTAATGACTTATCATAATCATCATCGGTTACTTCCTCCACAATCACATCATCTCGGACCATGTTTGAAACTCCTGAAATTTTAAAAAACGATATTAGAAACGTGAAACAAGAAACAAACATATGGTTAGAAACCCTCGCTAGGGGTGTGCACCGGTCCAAAACCGGACCGGAATCCAAATTTTTTTTGGACCGGGACCGGAAAAATTCCGGTCCGGTCCGGTTTTGGACCGGTTGGACCGGAATTAATATTTTTTAATAAAAAAAAACTTTTTCTTAGATTTAAATATATTAATAAATTTAATATATTAAAATATAACAATTCTAAAAGCAATAATCTTAAAGGCAATAAATATGAGGTTTTAACTTTCTAACTTTTTAAGTTTTAAACTTTTTCTTAACCATTAAATTTTTTTTTTTAGAAAAAAAAACGGGAATTCCGGTCCGCCGGTCCGGACCGGACCGGACCGGAAACCCGGAATCTCAATTTTTCATGGACCGGGGACCGCGGTCCGGTTCCGGTCCGAATTCCGGTCCCGGTCCAAAAGTGCACACCCCTAACCCTCGCTACACATTCCCCCCCGCCGAACCGCACACTCCCTCTTTCACGCCCCCTTCACGGCCCCCTTCATTGCCCCCGCACAGCCCAACTCCTTCACCGACCCCCTTCATCGCCCCCCTACACAGCCCCCTTCACTGGCCCCCCCGCACGCCCCCTTCACTGCCCCCCTTGCACAGCCCCCACCCCCTCACTGCACACTCCCCCCCGCACACTCCCCCCCTGCACCGCCCTGCACAACCCCCCTTCACTGGCCCCTTTCACCGCCCCCGCACAGCCCCCTTCATTGCCTCCCTTGCACAGCCCAACTCCTTCACCGGCCCCCTTCACCGCCCCCTGCACAGCCCCCTTCACCGGCCCCCTGCACATCCCCCTTCACCGGCCCCCCGCATGCCCCCTTCACGCCCCCTCGCACGCCCCCACCCTCACTGCACACTCCCCCCCAACAATGCCCCCCAACACGCCCCCCTGCATAGCCCCCCCCTTCACTGCCCCCCTTGCACAGCCCCACCCCTCACTGCACACTCCCCCCCAACACTGCCCCCCAACACTTGCCCCCTGCATAGCCCCCCTTCACTGGCCCCCTTGACGCCCCCTGCACGCCCCTTCATCGCCCCCATGCACAGCCAACTCCTTCATTGGCCCCCTTCACTGCCCCCCCCACACAGGCCCCTTCACCGGCCCCCCGCACAGCCCCCTTCATGGCCCCCCCCTTGCACGCCCCACCCTCACTGCACACTCCCCCACCCCCGCACCGCACCCCCGCACCGCACCCCCTTCACTCCCCCCATTGGCTGCCCGAAATACATGTGAAGCGAGTTTAGTTGATTGTAATACATATATATATACTAATAAGAACTATACATGACCTAACATGCAGCTAAAAGCGAGAAATTAAGTTAATGTAGGTTGAAAAGCCGAAATTGGCCCGAAATGACATTGACTTACCCAAAATGGGTTTCAATACATGTGAAGCGAGTTTAGTTGATTATAATATATATATATATATACTAATAAGAACTATACATGACCTAACATGCGGCTAAAAGCGAGAAATTAAGTTAATTGAAGTTGAAAAGCCGAAATTGGCCCGAAATGACATTGACTTACCCAAAATGGGTTTCAATACATGTGAAGCGAGTTTAGTTGATTGTAATACATATATATATATACTAATAAGAACTATACATGACCTAACATGCGGCTAAAAGCGAGAAATTAAGTTAATTGAAGTTGAAAAGCCGAAATTGGCCCGAAATGACATTGATTTACCCAAAATGGGTTTCAATACATGTGAAGCGAGTTTAGTTGATTGTAATACATATATATATACTAATAAGAACTATAAATGACCTAACATGCGGCTAAAAGCGAGAAATTAAGTTAATTGAAGTTGAAAAGCCGAAATTGGCTCGAAATGACATTGACTTACCCAAAATGGGTTTCAATACATGTGAAGCGAGTTTAGTTGATTGTAATACATATATATATACTTATAAGAACTATACATGACCTAACATGCGGCTAAAAGCGAGAAATTAAGTTAATTGAGGTTGAAAAGCCGAAATTGGCCCGAAATGACATTCACTTACCCAAAATGGGTTTCAATACATGTGAAGCGAGTTTAGTTGATTGAAATACATATATATACAGTAATAAGAACTATACATGACACTACATGCGGCTAAAAGTGAAAAATAAAGTAAAATGACATTGCAAAGCCGAAAGCCGGAATTGGAAACAAATAAGTCGAGCCTATTGTTTACTTTTGCCACCTTCATTTGAAGTATCAACCATTATCCCTTCCCCGTGATCTGCACGCATGTAACTTGTCGCTAACTCCGCATCAGTGACATCGGAGTTCGGAATGGTGAAAGGCGGAGTGTCTTCAAATGCATCATACTCCTCCTCATCCTCAACATCACCAACTCCGAGTATACTTCTTTTTCCCGGAACAACAATTGACCACTTGTTATCAGATGGGTCAGTTGCGTAGAATACTTGCTTAACTTGTGATGCAAGCACGAATGGCTCTTCACTATCACGCAACCGACCCAAGTCTACAAGAGTAAATCCACAAGGGTCATCTTTTCTTATGTAACGCCGGTTATTCTCAACCCACTTGCATCGAAATAAGCAGACCGTGAAACCAGAGTAGTCAAGCTCCCATATATCTTGGACTCGTCCATAGTATAACAATCTAGCATCAATAGGAGACTTGTCTTTGGCACTTGCATACTGTGTAGATGATGCCTCTACTGAAACACCACTATTCTGGAGAGATCTCGACTTTTGATCTTGACGATCTGTCCAATACGTATATCCATTAACATCATAACCCTCATAGGAGTGCACAACTTCTCGAGGACCAAATGCTAGCCACTTCAGAGTTTCAGAAACATTGGAATCTACTTCACGCATTATTCGGTTATGGAACCAACCAATAAACGTCTTATTATGCAACTGCATCAATGCTCTAGTCCCTTTACCTGGATTCTGGTCACGCAACTCCTCCAAATGCTCATCCAAGTACGGATGCACCTGTACCATATGCTGCAATACAAATAAGTGTGCTTGTATGCGCCTTTCAACAGGAGGTACTATCATTTTGGAGCCAAGTGTACCTTTACCCGCGAGTCTGCCCTCGTGTCGAGATGTAGGAAGTCCAATAGGATCAACATTAGTTAAGAACTCAGCCACAAAATTACCGACATCTTCACTCACAATCCCCTGAATTATACTTCCTTCTGGTTGCGCTGGATTCCTTACTTTATCTTTCAAAGAGCCCATATGTCTCTCAAAGGGATAGCACCACCTCAAAAACACCGGACCACATAGCTTAATTTCTCGAACTAGATGTACAACCAGATGGACCAAAATGTCGAAGAAAGCAGGTGGGAAGTACATCTCAAACTTGCACAAAGTCTGTATCACGCTAGCCTGCAGAGCATCAAGCTTCGAGGGTTGTAACGTTTTGCTACATATAGTATTGAAAAAAGAACACAACTCTGTTATGGTATGTCTGACATGTTTCGGCAATATCCCTCGAATTGCAATCGGTAAGAATACTTGCATCATTACATGACAATCATGAGACTTCATGCTCGATAATTTCAACTCACCGTCTAAGGTAACAAATCTTTTCATGTTCGATGAGTACCCTGATGGAACCTTAATGTTGTACAAACACTCGCAAAAAAGACGCTTCTCAGCTCTAGATAGAGCGTAGCAAGCCGGAGGTAAATAGTTCCTATCATCATCCTTCACCGTTTTCTTTCCTTTTCTTTCAATTCCTACAGGCGACCCTTCTTCCTGTTCCTTTTCTTTTCCCTTTCGTTTTCCTTTTCCAGACACTTTCTCTTCTTTCTTTTTTTTCTTAGTGTCCCTCTTTTGAGCCCATAGTTCTGGTCGAAGCCCCTCACTTTCCAGATACAGTCGCACCCCTTTGCTATCCTTTTTCTTATGTGGAATATTCATAAGTGTCCCCAGAATGGCGTCACATACATTTTTCCCTATGTGCATGACGTCGAGACAATGTCTAACCTCTAGATCTCTCCAATATGGAAGTTCCCACAGAATAGGCTCCTTTTTCCAAAGTCCCTTATCACCAACACTCGCTCCTTTAATATCGTTTCAATACCCTTGACTTGATCATAAACCTCAATACCAGTCAATGGTCTACGAGCAACCCTTTCCTCAACTGTTCCATCGAATGCCTTCTTCTTATTACGATAAGGATGGTCGCGTCGAAGGAACCTTCGGGTGCGCATATAAACATCTTTGTGACAAGTAGTAATGTATTTAGATGCTGTGTCGTCCAGGCAAATCGGGCATGCTTTGTTCCCTTTGTTCTTGTACCCGGATAAGTTCCCATAAGCAGGATAGTCATTAAGAGTGAATAAAAGCATGGGACGTAATGTGAATACCTCATCAGCATGTGCGTCATACACAGAAACTCCTTCATCCCACATTTTTCTCAAATCATCAACAAGTGGCTGGAGGTAGACATCTATGTCGTTTCCAGTCAAGCTTCGCCCCGAAATAAGAATCGACAACATGATGTATTTGCGTTTCATGCACAACCAAGGAGGCAAGTTGTATATAACTAGAAGAACCGGCCACGTACTATGTTCAGAACTAAGATTGCCAAATGGGTTCATTCCATCCGTGCATAGGCCAAGCCTCAAATTTCTGTCCTCGGCACCGAAGGTCTTATGACAATGGTTGATGCCTTTCCACTCAAGAGAATCAGCCGGATGTTTGAGAAAACCATCCTTTTTCCTTCGTTCTGCATGCCACCTCAAGTTCTTAGCATCTTTTTTGATTGAAAACATGCGCTTGGATCGTGGTATAATCGGAAGATACCACATCACCTTTGCTGCAAGACCTTTCTTATCACCAACCCCTGCGCGCCTGTAACGCGACTTCCCACATCGAGGACCCTCAGCCATATTTTCATATTCATTTCGATATAACACACAATCGTTTGGACAAGCATGTATCCTCTGGTACTCTAACCCGAAGGGACACATCAGTTTCTTAGCATAGTAGTTCGACTTGGGTAGTTCATGGTCGTCCGGCAACATATCACCAAATGCTTGCAACAAGGAAGTGAAACAAGAGTCACTTATTCCGGTTTTCGTCTTGATATTAAAGAGTGTTATCATGGTCGTCAGCTTGGTGTACCTCGTACAACTGGGATACAACGGTTTTCGAGATGCCTTGTCCATGCACTCAAAAATACGAGGCCGTTTGCCACAATGATCTACCCCCGCCATCATCTCCTCGATATGATCCCCTTCATCATCATCATCTTCTACTTGAATATCCTCATACTCATCCTCGATGTTGTCATTCTCAATGACATCAAACTCACCTTCTTCATGCACATCGTTAACAATGGCATTTCGACCATCATACATACCCTCCTCACCGTGCCAAACCCATACATAGTAGTCTTGTCTAAACCCGCGACGAAAGATATGCTCCCTAAGCGACTCAATGCTACTAACGATGCTCACATTAACACAATCAACACAAGGACAATAAAACCCCTCTATTCCCTTTGCAGCCTGATGACTTAATGCAACATCACAAAATTCAAAGACCCCATCCACGAATTCACACGTGTCACGACTACCATACATCCATGCACAATTCATTTCAACCAAACCTAGCTCTAATTAAACACAAGCAACAAGGACCCAATGTCAATGACGAATTTCACTACATTATTAGAGTTTATACACGATATATATTTAATGAAATTAGACATACTTTTCAAGGGTCCTTATCACTCCAACCTAACCCATCCTTAGATGTCTAATCTCACTAGTGAATGTATTGCCTTCAGTTCGAATCTACGGAAAATCCGGCAACATTTCCCTACAGTTCTCCAAGTACACGATGTAGATATATATTTATTTATATCTACATATATACCCAGAGAACAAAAGTAGGGAAACGACGAGCCAAGATTTTCCTCTAGAATCGAACTAAAGACATACATTCACCACCTAAGTGAGATTAAACATCTAAGAACAGTCCCAAACCGGGGACTATTCAAGACTTACTCCTAATGAGTAAGTCTCGAACGGGTATCTAGGCATATGATATGATGATGCAAATATAGGTTTTTAAAAACAACAAAACATTTTACATCTAATCTCAATTCAACGATAGATATATACACATTTGCACATATAAACCAGTTTACTATGAAAGAAAGTTAAATATGAGTGATAACATACCAATGTAAAGGTTGTCAATAGAGAAATCGAGCTCAACACTCCGTCACTAGCTAGCTTCAATAATCAACAACAAAGTATAAAGTTAAGATTAGTATAAATTAGCAAATTAAACAACACTAAACCAAACTAAGCTAAACTAAACTAATTAAATAGCTAAACCAATAATCATATTCAACATTATACTTTGTTAGTTTAAACCTAACTAGTTAGTAAGTACTACTACAACAACTACAACTACAACAATAACTACAACCACTACAACTACAACAACAACCACAACAAAGCCCTAGTTTTGTAACCTAAAAATCAAACTAACTACTTTAAATAAAATCAAATAAACTCAAATCAATCAAATTTACAACCTTTAACTATAATACAACCTAATTTCACTGACAATTATTCATAAAACTACAATTAATTATAAAACTTAAAGCTTCAAATATGAGATTCAATAAAGTTGAGAAATTTTAGGTACCTAAGAAGAGGAGGAGGAATGTAGGTGTTAAGGGCATGGTGGAGGTGCGGCGGTGGACGTGCGGCGGTGGAGGACGCACAGTGCAGCCGCAGAGGAGGACGCCTGGAATTGCTGTTGTTGATGAAAAGAAAGGAGGGAGCTTCTAGGGTTTGTTGTTGATGAAGCGTGGAGGTGCGGCGGTGGAGGTGCGGCGGTGGTGCGTCGATGAAGCGTGGAGGAAATTGAGAAGGAAGGAGGGAGTGCAGGTGAGTTCGCACAAAAACTGTAATCAACTCGACCAATTTCACGTGGGACTTAGGAAAAAAAAAAACCAAAATAAACCGATGCGGTTAAGAAAACCGCAGCAGTTTCTTTTAACCGTTGCGATTTTCTATAGACCGCAGCGGTTTATGTTCCCCCTTTTCCCACCAAATTCTACGACAATTTACCGCTGCGGTATTCTTAAGGACCGCAACGGTTTTCTTGTGACATTTAGCGTTTTTTCCACTAGTGATCTTCAGAATTGAACCGAGTGGCTGCTGCATATCGTTTCTCTTTAGGCTTGTAGCCTGGTGGATAGCCATTGAGCTTAAAACACCTTTCAAGGCTGTGACCAAGAACCTTGCAATGTGTGCAATAATAATGTGATCCAGGCCTTTTATTACCAACAACAAGAGGTTTAGTACCAGGATAATATGGTTGATAAGGTTGCTTGTATCTATTGTTTCTGTCAACAGCAAAGGCTAAAGATTCTGTATTAACAGACTGTTGAGTCAACTCTCTGTGTTTTTCTTCTTGAGCAAAGATCCTATAGGCTTGAGGAACTTTAGGTAAGGGTTGTGTCATCAGGATATTCCCTCTAACAGTAGAGAAGATGTCATTAAGTTTCATCATAAATTGTATAAGCCTAAGATCTTGCTCTCTAGTAAGGATCTTTTGTGTGAGATTACAACTGCACTTATTACAGGTACAATAAGGAACTGGATTTGCATCATGCATCTCATCCCACAGTGTTTTGATCTTAGTGTAAAAGTCAGATACACTCATAGATCCTTGAACCAGATATGCTAACTTCTGCTCAAGAGAATATACTTGAGTCATTGATGATTGACCAAAGCGCTCTTCTAAGTCCTTCCAAACTTCAGAAGCAGTACTAAAATAAAGAATGCTTTTCTTGATTGTATGATCTAGATTAGCATGAATCCAAGACAAAACAAGATTGTTGCATCTCTCCCAGGGTTTATACTTATCAGAATCAGGTGCAGGAATCTCAAGTTTCGAATCAATGAATTTCAGCTTATTTTTAGTGGATAACATGATCAACATTGACCTCTTCCAATCGTTATATCCAGTTCCATTGAATTTAACAGTAACTATTTGATTCACATTCGTATCAGAAGGATGAATGTAAAAATCACTAGTAGGATCTTGATTAGGAGGCAAAGTTACAGATTCAGTCATGATGAAAAGAATGAAGAATTAGTTTGAAGATTTCAGAGAAAAAATGAGAAGTAATCAGAAGAAATCAAAGTTTTAAGATCACACAATTGAATCAAGAATCAGATGAAGATCAATTCAAGCTTATGAACATAATCAATCGATTTTCATAATCAAATGAATAGAAGAATGAATGTAGCAGCAAATTTTCAGATAAGATGAGGTTTTGAAGAAACCTCGATTCAGCAAGATGAATTGATTGAGAAAACCTCGATTCAACAACTCAAATTGAATAGAATTTCCAGCAGCTATCTTCAAGAATTTCAGTATCGATCAGAAAAATGAAATCAGTTTCAGTTCTTCTTCTACAATTACGAAGAAGATTTTCAGAGAAAGAATGAGCTAGGATTTTGCGTCTTCCTGCTCTGATACCATGAAGAGCTTGTTAAAGCTCATTATATTTCAGAGAAAGAAGAAGAATAGTAGAGAGAATTCAGGAGAGTTTTCTCATTGATTGAACAGAAGAAAATGAAAATTACAGCCCTAGTTTATGACCTCCAAGCTATTTATATTTACAAATCTAATGATTAAGAAAAGATAAAATAATTAATAATTAACAACAACTTGCTAACAATTGCTAATAGAATTAACTGACCCATAACAAACTTGTAGAAGGCTTCTAGAAGAAGTTGAGTCAGCTGCCAGCAGTAGTAGCTCCAATAATTGGTATGATTAATTCTTCCAGTTGATTTTGTTGTTGTTTCGTATTTAAATTAAAAGATTGCTTATATATAGTCTAATATGGCCCGTTTGTTGTAAGTGTGTATGAAGCAATGTACATTGTATTAGTTCATCTATTTACTCTTATGTAGTGTCAAGTAAGTATATATATATATGTATAAAAGCATAAATGATCTATCTAATTGTAATACGTAATATGATTCTTATGATTACTTAGGCTGGCCAATTTCAACTTTGGGATAGTTTTTATATAAGTTGTCTATACATAAACTGCCCTTGCTTTCTGGGGAATTTCTAGTAGCTTTATCATGACTGTTTATATTAAAAATAGAAAAGAAATCTTAAATTTGAGAAGACATGAGTGATTGAGTGGAATGTTGTGTGCAGTTCTAATAAAGAATTATTGTATCTCTTAATTGGTAGCTCAAACTTCATATATCATAAGACCTGTATCGTGTAAAAAGAATGTTTGAAGTGGCTTGATGTTTAAGCATATCAACTGTTATATGTTGTCGTTCAGTCAAAGAACTGGGATGTGCCCACTTAGAGAATATGAGGGGGAGATTAGACGGATGTCATTGTCCTATACACTTTGGTTCAACATTGAGTACATGGAAGCACTAACAACAATTTTGAGCTTTGTTTTACTTTTCAGTTGGTGGGTTTCCTACAGGATTAGAGTAGTTTGAGAAGATGAGAAAATATGAGTTTTACTTCTATGCTCTGTATACTTAAATACACCTAGAGTTGAGATTCTTTTCGTCCCAATGACCCTTTCTGTAGTTGAGGACTTATGGTGTATGTTATATGTTAGGGAAATGAAGAAAATAAGAAGGGTCACAAGATGAACTATCTTCTAGGCGTGAATCACTTTCCCAAAAGTAATATTCCGACCCTAATCCTAGCACGGGTACACGAAATTCACCTTCGAGATACAAAGAAGATCAATAGTGGTCACGCTAACTATGAGCACTTTCAAGAGGAAATGAATTCGAGAAAGATTTGAAATGATGAAGCAATTTCGATTTTTCCTTTTCAGATTTTTTTGCAAAAGAGAGAAGTTATATTTTCAACAACCTTCATCATATGAGCATTCTCATATATATAACGATACTATGCTGTTTCAGAAAACTGAAACGAATCGCAGAAAAAACCGTCAGAAAATCGCGAATCAGCGCGAGCAAAAAACCCGCCCAGTGAAGCATGTCGCGAGGTGCGACACTGATCGTACCATGCGATCAGTTCCTGACCTCTGAAACACACGTAACTCAACAGCAATGCCAAGATCGCGAGGTGCGAGGAATGTCGCGAGGTGCGACCCTTTAGACCTCTTTGGTGTGAAGCTTGTGCGTGTGCTGTCCTTTGTTTGGACTTCATCAGACTTTGTCGTAGCATATTATTACATACATTGTTTGAATTACAACTCCATAACCAAGCGACTCAAACAATATAACATGAATTAAACTAACACAATACTCTAAATCTCCAACAATCCTCCCCCATTTAGAGTATACCCAATAGTTATTGCACAAACATCATCATAACAAAGCAATCTTATGCATAAATGAAAGTGTACAAAGACTTGAACTTCCACTTAGTATAATACACATTCCAAGCATTCATATCCAAATGGTGTCGATAAACGATTGAACCATTAGCAACACATAATGAAAAACTTGAAGATATTACACACACAAGATTAACTACTCATTTCCAATATATACTTGACACTAATTAGCCATGTGTCCATATCAATTCATAAGTGCATCAAAGCTATGCCTCACTAGCTCCTTGAAGCGGCCAAACTTCGCACTTACATAGGTAAATCCCTTAGAAGCAACATGCTCCTGTGATAAAGCATAATGTCAAGTGACCTATTAAGATTATACAACCTCTTAAAACATCACAGATTTAAAGAACTTTACCTTGGATAATTATATTAGTTCTTTCAATCATCAAATAAAGAAATTAATCTTATTGAACTCAAGACCCAACGTCTTATTGGGCGTTAAGTTAAGATTCCCTTACTCGTAATTTCCAATAGGCACCAATCCTAAATCGATTGCCATCCTCTTTACCGTATCTCTAGCTAAGGCCTTAGTGAAGCAATCCGCTAGATTATACGCAGTCCTCACATAGTCAACTGTAATAGCACTATCTTTAATCAATCCTTGGACATAGCTATGTCTCACACAGATGTGCCTTGATTTACCATTGTAAACTTCACTATAAGGCCTTGCCAATGCTACATCACTATCACAATGTATAGCAATAGGTGATATTGGTTTTGGCAACAAAGGTATCTCAAACATGAGATTCCTTAACCACTCGGCTTCTTTGCTTTCCGATGACAGAGCGATAAACTCCGATGTCATTGAAGAATCTGCAATGCAAGTTTGTTTCTTGGAAGCCCAAGATATAGCACCTCCCCCAAGGAGGAATGCCCATCCACTTGTGGAGGAATGATCTTCTCTATTAGAGATCCAACTCGCATCCGAATACCCTTCTAAAACTGAAGGATATCCACTATATGACAAACCATAATCCATGGTTTTCTTTAAATACTTTAACACTCGACGAATAGCTTGCCAATGTTCCATACTAGGATTACTAGTATACCTACTTAATTTCCCTACCGCAAACGCGATATCCGGTCTAGTACTCGTCATAGCATACATTAAACAACCTATAACCCTCGCATACTCAAGTTGAGACACGGCATTACCATCATTTGGCAGCAATTTTTCACTTGGGTCCATAGGAGTGAAACAAGAGAGCAATCACTAACATTAAACTTCTTGAGCACTTTCTCGATATAATGAGATTGTGACAAGATCAATTTTCCATTGTCTCTCTTAATTCTTATACCTAAGATGACATCCGCCTCTCCCAAATCTTTCATGAAGAATTGTGAAGATAGAAAAGATTTTGTCCACTCAACTTGTGACATATCCGTTCCAAATATCAACATGTCATCTACATATAGACAAATCATGACACCATTACCATTGTCATCAAATTTGCTATAAACACACTTGTCTGAATTATTCAATTTGAAACCATTAGACAACACAACCTCATCAAAATTTTGATGCCATTGCTTTGGTGCTTGTTTTAGCCCATACAAAGATCTAATCAACTTGCATACTTTATGCTCTTGACCTTTCACGACAAACCCTTCCGGTTGTCGCATGTAAACCTCTTCCTCTAGTTCTCCATTCAAGAACGCTGTCTTGACATCCATTTGATGGATCACAAGCTTATGAATAGCCGCAAGAGCTATTAATAACCTTATGGTGGAGATCCTAGCAACAGGTGCGTATGTATCGAAATAATCAATACCTGGTTTTTGTGAGAAATCTTGAGCCACTAAGCGGGCTTTGAACTTATCAATAGTTCCATCTACTTTCATTTTCTTTTTGAAAATCCATTTACACCCAATTGGTTTACACTTAGGAGGTAGATCAGCTAGAACCCAAGTGTTATTTCCCATGATGTAATCCATCTCATCATCAATTGCCTCTTTCCAAAAAGCAGCATCTTGAGACCTCATAGTCTCATTAAACGTTAAAGGATCCTCTTCCACATTAAATATATATGGAAACTTAGTCACTATGGAACTCCTTGATCCTTCAACCAAATATACATGAAAATCCGGGCCGAAAGATTTCTCTTTTCTTGCCCTTTTACTTCTCCTAGGTTGTGATGATGTTGATGGAACATTCTCATCAAGAGTTTGTTCATCAACTTCTTGATCAATGTTAGTTTGATCAAGTACAACTCCTTGATTAATGTTAGTTTGATCAATTGCTTGAATATTAGTATTAGGAGTAATATCCTTTGGTCTTGGAATTGATGAGTATCTATTTTCATCAAAAATTGCATCTCTTGACTCCACGATAGTGTGAATTGACCAAATGTCATTTTGTTCTATAACATAGAACCTATAGGATTTGCTATGAAGAGCATACCCTATAAAGATGCACTCAACCCCCCCGTTCACCCAACTTTTTACGTTTGGGTTCCGGCACTTTTACAATTCCCCTACATCCCCAAACTTTGAGATAACTCAAGTTTAGTTTTCTTTTATACCAAAGTTCATATGGGGTAACCTCGTTCTTTTTCATTGGAACTCGGTTTAAAACATGACAAGCTGTTAACATAGCTTCACCCCAAAAACCATCACTTAAACTCGAATAGGATAACATAGAATTTACCATTACTTGCAAAGTTCTATTCTTTCTTTCCGCTATACCATTTTCTTGTGGTGTATAAGCCGCGGTAGTTTCATGTATAATGCCGGTAGATTGAAAATAACTCGGGTCATAGAATTCACCACCCCTATCGGTTCTAAATCATTTGACATTGTCACTTAGTTGCAATTCAACTTCATTTTTATAGATCTTAAACTTATCAAGGGCTTCATCCTTAGTAAACAACAAGTATAAATAACAAAATCGAGAATAATCATCAATAAAAGTTATAATGTATTTCTTGTTCCCTAAGGAAGGAGTACTATGGAAATCACATAAATCACTATGCACCAAATCAAGCAATGAAGTATCCTTTTCCACATTGTTTGGAAACGATTTTCTAGTTATCTTTGTTAACATGCATGTTCTACACTTCTCTATACTTGGATCAAAAGAGGGAATCAAATCATGCTTAGACATGGAATACAACTTCTTATAGTTAACATGACCAAGTCTATTATGCCATAGAGAAGAATTGTCATTAACAACAAAGCAAGTATCTTTCAAAGCATTCGAAATACTTAGTTTGAACATAATATTACAAAGATAACCAAATTTTACAAATGTACCACCCTTAGACAATATAAATTAATCAGCTTCAAACACCATTTTAAAACCTAATCGATTCAAGGTAGCACCGGAGACTAAATTTCTCCTAAGTTCCGGAGCATACAATACATCTCTTAAAATAAGAGGCTTTCCGGAACTAAACACTAATTCTACTTGTCCTACACCTAGAACTTTAGCCGTAGAATCATTGCCCATGTAAAGAACTTCTCCATTCTCAACCTCCTTGAAAGTCTTGAATAGAGACCGCTCCTTGCATACATGTCTTGATGCTCCCGAATCGATCCACCATGAACAATCATCCTGTACACAAAAGATTTCAGAAATCATACACACAAAATTCGGATTTGAATTAAGTGAAACTTGTGTACTCATACCTTGTTTGGCATGGGTTTGACTAGACTCGCCATTCCCACCATTCTTTTTGTTCATTTTCTTCTTCCAAATGGTGCAATCCTTCTTGAAATGACCGGGCTTTCCACATTCCCAACAACCTCGTTGAGCACCTCCACCAAACTTAGGCTTCTTTCCATTGTTGCCTTTGGTGAAATTGTGAGCCCTCTTCTTATGATTAGAAGACTCCTTTGATTTACCATCCTCCACCATGTTAACGGTGGAAGAATTAGGATTGACATCCTTTTGTCCATCTTGGACTCGAATGCCCTCTTCAATTCGAAGATGAGCACCCAATTGTTCAACATTCATATCATCTTTCTTATGCTTAAGAGAATTTCTAACATCCTTCCAACTAGGTGGTAATTTGTCAATTATAGAGAAAAAACAAAAGTCTCATCCATCACAATGTTGTGTTGCTTAAAGCTCTCTAAGATTCTTTGAATTTCATGGAATTGCTCCATTTTAAAAACATTGAAATTACTAGCAAGAAATTTCTTACTAGAAGCATCTTCGGCCATGTATTCACGTTCTAGTTCATCCCAAACAATCTTAGCGGATTCAACAAATTGATAAATATCAAACAAGGCATCGAACATACCGTTAAGGATGTGACCACGACATATGTAGTCATCATTCTCCCATTTGTGTCTCCTCCGAATTTCTTCAACAGTTTCATTTTCCACTTCCTCGGGTTTGGGAGTGCTCAAAACATACGCCACACTTAACGAAGTGAGAAGGAAATGCATCTTCTTCTGCCATCTTCTAAAGTCAACACCTTCAAACTTGTCAAGTTTGTGAAAATTTGCAGACGTTTCACGAATTGTAGTCATCTTGCAATTATTACTTTTGGATTGTTAGGGAAATGAAGAAAATAAGAAGGGTCACAAGATGAACTATCTTCTAGGCGTGAATCACTTTTCCAAAAGTAATATTCCGACCCTAATCGTATAGCACGGGTACACGGAATTCACCTTAGAGATACAAAGAAGATCAATTGTGGTCACGCTAACTATGAACACTATCAAGAGGAAATGAATTTGAGAAAGATTTGAAATGATGAAGCAATTCTGATTTTTCCTTTTCAGATTTTTGTGCAAAAGAGAGAAGTTATATTTTCAACAACCTTCATCATATGAGCATTCTCATATATATAACAATACTACGCTGTTTCAGAAAATTGAAACGAATCGCAGAAAAAACCGTCAGAAAATCGCGAATCAGCGCGAGCAAAAAACCCGCTCAGTCAAACATGTTGCGAGGTGCGACACTGATCGCACCGTGCGATCAGTTCCTGACCTCTGAAACACATGTAACTCAACAGCAAAGCCAAGATCGCGAGGTGCGAGGAATCTCGCGATGTGCGACCCCTTAGACCTCCTTGGTGTGAAGCTTGTGCGTGTGCTGTCCTTTGTTTGGACTTCATCAGACTTTGTCGTAGCATATTATTACATACATTGTTTGAATTACGACACCATAACCAAGCGACTCAAACAATATAACATGAATTAAACTAACATAATACTCTAAATCTCCAACATTATATTGGCTGGTGCCTTCTTCAAGTTCTATTTTACATTAAATTACTTATCTGTTCGTCAGATTTGGTCCTTTACCTATTGCATATTCAAGTCTACAACTGATGAGCACACCTTGGAGTTGAAGTGTGGTGTCGGCGTGTCGCTCTCAACAGGGTTAAATAGTTTAGTTTTATGGTTGGATGATTGGTGGCCCAGTCTGAAAGCCTTGGATTTTAAGGAAGATGAAAGTGACTGAGGGTCCATTTATATGTGTGTTTTCATTTGAGCTTAGACTCATAACAGAACTTGTTATTGTGGTAGTGGCTTACCTGGTTCTTTTAGGAGTAGGTTGTTATTCACAACACTCTAATACTCATATAAACTACAATGAATGTGTATTTTTGGAAGCAAATCAATATCAAGTACTTAAAGACTGCAGTTCTGAGCTTTTGCTTCTTTTCTTATGGGGGTGAGGGATTGTACAATATTTTTTTTTTTTTTTTTTTTTTTTTTTTTTGTAGTTGGATTGGGTGAGTATTTTTTTTGTTGGTGCGTAAATTGAATAGAGCATTGGCCTGTTAAGTAGGATATAGTAATAATGTATCAACAACACAAGGCAAAATAAAATTGTGTTCCAGAAAAATTACAAGCACTAGTCACATTTTGAAATTTTGGAAGTAAAACAAAGGAGCCAGCATAGAATGGAGAAGCAACTGCAGTCCTGTTTAACTAGTTTTGAGCAAAACAAATAAGAGCAGTTAGCATTTAGCAAGTTCTTAAGTGTCAAAAATGGCATCCAATCACGTATTTTTGCCACATTTCTAAAGCTCAAACTCTTCATCCCAAAGGGCCATCTCTACAGCTTCTTCTTTGTCATCATCAAGGGCAAAATACTCATTCCTCTTAACAGACCTGAACATATAAATCATGATCACATAGAACACCAGATTAGCAATCTCCTCAGCTGCATTGCTCATCCACTGATACTTATACGCCGAGATAGTTTGAGCGCAAACACCACAATCCTAGTAAAATAAAAATACCCAATAACAACAATGTAGAACTGCCTAAAAAGGACTTAGCTAATTTCTAGCAGCGTTTCCATCAGTCTTTAACGTCTCCCTCAACGATCCAATCGACCACACAATAGCGAAGATAATACCACAACAACAGATAATATCAACCAACAAAAACTCCTGATTCCAAGTTAACCGATCCTTAATAAATGGGCTGGTCTGAATCATCTTTTTATGATTTACTTCTTTACCTAATGCATTGAAATCTTATGAGAATTTATGCTGCAATAATTGGGTTACATTCATGCTGCGTCATATATCCATCGTTTCTTGTGTAACTAGCTGGACCCTTGTGATTGTTCCTTGATGCAAGTTATGAGCTGTTAGGAAAGATTGTGTTAGAAGGAAAGTTTACTCTCATTAGAGTTCTTTGCATATATGGTTTCCTCATGTACATCATATATATACTCGTGTAATCTCAATGCACAGCAAGACAAGATTTACCCTAACTCTATTCTCATCATGGTATCGGAGCCACGCCTCTGAATTTTTTTTTCTCTCATCAACGTCATTCATCATCATGGCTGGCGACGAACAGCCGCAGGAGCCTAACCCCACAAAAACCGATATCATGCATCCTTTTTTTCTTGGTACTGGCGATCGACGTGGAGACTTTATCACTCCAACGCGTCTCCATGCCGATAACTATGACGACTGGGCTGGAGATATTCAATTAGCACTTGAAGCGCGCCGCAAGTTCGACTTTCTCGATGGCACCATCACCGAACCTTCTGCCCCCTACACAGATGCGGATTGGCTTACCGTGAATGCGATGCTCGTCTCGTGTATGATGAATACCATCGATCCTGATGTTAAAGGTACGCTTACTAAATTTCGGGACGCTAAAAAGCTTTGGGATCACCTTTAAACACGGTTCGCAACCGTTAATGGCCCACGAATTCACCAGTTAAAATCTGCTATAGCACGATGTGAACAGACCAAAACGATGAGTGTTTCTAGTTATTATGGTAAACTGAATGTTTTGTGGGAGGAATTGAAAAAGCATGAACCTCTTATTTCTTGTTTCTGTTGCTCTAAATGTACTGCTGGTGCTTTACATGAGTCACGTAATGAAACTCAGCGTCTCCATGACTTTCTTATGGGACTTTATACGGATTATTATGGTCTGTTGCGCTCTCAAATTCTCTCTACCGATCCATTACCGTCCTTAGATCGCGCGTATCATCTCGTCATTCAAGACGAACGCGTTCGGTCTTCTAAAACTGCCGTGGATGATAAACAGGCAGAGGTTCTTGGGTTCGCGGTCCGAGGTCCTGCTGGTCGTGGCCGCGGTATGTCGGAGCGTCCAACTTGTACTCACTATCACAAGGTTGGCCACGACATATCTCGTTGTTATTCATTGTTGGTTTGTTCCCATTGCAAGAAGCATGGGCATGAGGTTGCAAGGTACTACGAGTTGATTGGTTATCCGGAAGGATGGGAGCCAAAGGGCTCGGGTCGTAGTTCTCGGCCACAACCCGCTCCTCCTTCATCTTCAGATCGCGGTCGTGGTGGTGTTAAAGCTCACGCCACGGCTGCTGTAGGTGTCTCTTCCTCTTCGGCGCCTTCTTCTTCTTCGGCATCATCCACTTTATTTTCTCCCGACCAATGGAAGGCTCTTGCGGGTTTATTTGGTTCTACAAATGTTTCTGATGAACGTTTGAGTGGTAAGTTTGATTCCACTTCTTGAATTATTGATAGTGGTGCCACTAATCATGTTACTGGTGAGGTGTCTTGGATGTTTGACTTGATTTCTATTTCTCCTTGTCCTGTTGGTCTTCCTAATGGGGAGTCTGTTGTTGCAACTCAAAAGGGTTCTGTGCATTTGTCTGCTCATATTACTCTCACTGATGTTCTTTTGGTACCTCGTTTCAGTTGTAGTTTGATTTCTGTTACTCAATTGACTCATGATTTAAACTGCATTGTACAATTTAACTCTTCTATGTGTGCTATACAGGACCACATGAGGGAGCTGATTGGAACGGGACGTAGAAAAGATGGACTTTACTACTTCAACGGAGATGCTATTGTGCCGCCGGTGTCCGTGAATGCTGCTTCTTCTGTTTTTGATCTTTGGCATCGTCGGATGGGCCATCCTTCGGAGAAAGTGGTGAAGTTACTTCCCCCTCTTTGTGGTCATCAGGGTAGTTTGAATAAGGCCCGTGACATTTGTTTTCGTGCTAAACATTCTAGAGACAAGTTTTATCTTAGTGAAAATAATGCTACTAGGATCTTTGAAAAGATTCATTGTGATTTGTGGGGCCCTTATAGGCATGTTTCATCTTGTGGGGCTCGTTATTTTTTGACTATTGTTGATGATTTTTCTAGAGTTGTTTGGGTTTATTTGATGGATGATAAAACTGAGGTGTTTCAAATGTTTATGCGGTTTGTGGCTATGGTTGATAGACAAATTTCTCAAACAATTAAAGTTGTGCAAAGTGACAATGGTACTGAATTTAATTGTTTGCTTGATTTTTTTCATGCCACTGGCATCCTATTTCAAACCTCTTGTGTTGCCACAGCTCAACAAAATGGGAGGGTTGAAAGAAAACATCAACATATCTTGAATGTTGGGCGAGCTTTAAGGTTTCAAGCTAATCTTCCTATTTATTTTTGGGGTGAAAGCATTCTTGCTGCCGGTCACTTGATCAATCGCACTCCTTCTTCTCTCTTGCACAATAAATCTCCATTTGATGTTTTTTTTGGTTTTTCTCTGGCTTATGAAGCTATTCGCACTTTTGGTTGCCTCTGTTTTGCTTATAATCATAAGACTAAAGGAGATAAGTTTGCAAGTCGTAGTCGGAAGTGTGTGTTTGTGGGTTACCCGTTTGGTAAAAAGGGATGGCGTTTGTTTGATTTAGATACCCAAGAGTTCATTGTGTCTCGTGATGTAAAGTTTTTTGAGGATGTGTTTCCGTTCATGAATTCGGATGATGTTGCTCATGTTCCCAAAAATTTGGTGTCATGTGATGATTTAGTGCTTGATGATTTTGTGGATGACTATCAATTTGATGTCATTCCTACCACCACCAATCAGCCCTTACCTTCTCCTCTTCAGCCCACAAATATTGAGCCCACCACTCTCCCAAATCCGGTCTCCCATAATCTCCCCAAACCTTCTACTGCTGCGCCTCTCCCTACCCAGCCCACCAATTCTTTTTCGGCCCATCCGCCTGATTCTCCTTCTCCCACAAATATTTCGTTTGATTCTCCCGCGTCCGCATCTGCTGGCCCACAAAATCTCAGCCCCCCTGTTAGCCTACCGCCCAGTTCAGACCCCCGCCCAGTTCAGCCCCACGTGTCCTCTCCCGAGCCCTGTTCGTTGGACTCCTCTTTGGGCCAGTCTAGCCTGCCTACTCAAACGGACTCCACTACTTCTTCTGCAGTTTTGGGCCGGGGTATGTGGGAAAAGCTTCCCTCCGTTTTATTGAAGGATTATATTACTCACACTGTTGTTGCGGAAAGTCCATCTTCTTCTGCTTCTCCTCCATCTTCTTCCTCAGGTACTCCTTATCCTATAGCTCATTATATAAATTGTACAAGTTTTTCTTCCAATTATCAGAAGTTTCTTGTAGCAGTTGTTTCTACTACTGAACCAAAGTCCTTTAAAGAGGCAATGAGATATGATGGTTGGAAAAAGTCTATGCAGGCTGAGATTCAGGCTTTGGAGGATAATGGTACCTGGACTTTGGAGGAATTGCCTCCGGGGAAGCGTGTTTTGGGTAGTCAATGGGTGTATCGCACCAAGTTTTTGTCCAATGGTGATGTTGAACGTCTGAAATCTCGATTGGTAGTTTTAGGCAATCATCAGGAGGCAGGTATTGATTATACAGAAACTTTTGCTCCTGTTGCTAAAATGACTACTGTGTGTGCATTTCTTGCTATTGCAGCTTCCAAAAATTGGGAGCTTCATCAGATGGATGTTCATAATGCCTTCCTCCATGGTGATTTGGACGAGGAGGTTTACATGAAGCTTCCTCCTGGATTTGAGTGTTCAAATCCTGACCTGCGAAAATCTCTTTATGGTTTGAAACAGGCTCCTCGGTGTTGGTTTGCTAAGCTTGTTACAGCTTTGAAAGATTATGGTTTTCTACAATCTTACTCTGATTATTCTCTTTTCACATTCACTCGGGGCACTCTTCAGATTAATGTCTTGGTGTAGACGACATTATTATTTTTGGCAATGATTCCGCTGCTCTTTCCTCTTTCAAAGCTTATTTGAGTGATTGCTTTAAGATGAAGGATTTGGGTTCTCTAAAGTACTTCCTTGGTATTGAGGTTGCTCGTAGTTCTGCTGGTCTCTTTCTTTGTCAAAGGAAGTACACCCTTGACATCATTTCTGAGGCAGGCTTGTTGGGTGCTAAACCCTGTGGTTTCCCTATTGAACATAATCACCGTCTTGCCCATGCTTCTGGTTCATTATTATCTGATGCTGCTGCCTATCATCGTCTTGTTGGACGTCTTATTTATTTGGCTGTCACTCGGCCAGATTTGGCTTATTCCGTGCATGTTTTATCTCAGTTTATGCAGGAGCCTCGCGTTGAGCACTGGGATGCTGCTTTGCGTGGGGTTCGTTATTTGAAGGGCACTCCTGGCCAACGTATTTTGTTACGCGCAGACAGTGAGCTCTCTTTAGCGGGTTGGTGTGATTCAGATTGGGCTGCTTGCCCTATCACTCGGCGTTCATTATCTGGTTGGATAGTTTTCTTGGGTCACTCTCTTATCTCTTGGAAGACCAAGAAGCAGCACACTGTCTCTCGTTCTTCTGCCGAAGCAGAATATCATTCCATGGCTTCTATCACTTGTGAGTTGAAGTGGTTGAAGGCTTTATTATTGAGCTTAGGTGTTCACCATCCCAAAGCTATTCCTTTGTTTTGCGATAGTCAATCTGCTCTTCACATTGCTAAAGCCCCTGTTTTCCATGAACGCACAAAACATATTGAGGTCGATTGCCATTTTGTACGTGATGCTATCAATGATGGTCTCATTCTTCCTTCTTATGTCTCTACCAAAACGCAGCTTGCCGATATCTTCACCAAGGCTCTTGGGAAGACTCAGTTTGATCTTTTGTTGTCCAACTTGGGCATTCTTGATCCATCCCATGCCCAACTTGGGGGGGGGTGTTAGGAAAGATTGTGTTAGAAGGAAAGTTTACTCTCATTAGAGTTCTTTGCATATATGGTTTCCTTATGTACATCATATATATACTCGTGTAATCTCAATGCACAGCAATACAAGATTTACCCTAACTCTATTCTCATCATGAGCAGGACTTCCTAAATTGCAGATTGATGAACTTGTTGTCCAAGCTGTCAAAGTGGATACAACTGAAATTGAGAGGATTAATGAAATCAAATCCTTCATCATGGTGTTATCTGACATCCATTACTCTCTTCAGGTCAGCTCTAGTTCTCTGTTAAGTCTGCCTGATTGCTGCACCAATTGTATGTGCCTGACTTGCATTCTTCTTGTTCTTTATGTTTAGCCTTAGGTTCCCAGACTTCAAAAAGCACTTGTTGTCCATCACCCTGAGTCTGAAATTCCGGTCAATGACCTTTCCACAACTTTGTTTACTCCCTGCCCCGGAAACCCGCGTCTAAGAACAGATGTTCCACATGAGCTTGGCCGTGAAATTTCTCTCAGAAAGATTGCTAAATCCCATAAATCAACACCATTTCCAGTTGTAAATAAAAATATATATGTCCGTCAACATATTCTGAGAGCACTAGTGGTGAAGGTCCAGAGAAGCTCAGGTTGAAGTACCCCGAACTTATTGGAACGCAATGCTCCTGTAGGTTGAAGAATGAAGCAGGCCATTAAAAGCTTCTCCAGCATGGAAAATGTCCCCACCAAAATGTTGTACATTGCTGGAACCACTTGATGAAAAGCACCCACAAGACAATACTAGCTTGCAAGAACTAGCTAGTACCTTCAATCAGCAATTATGCCTCGCTTCCAAGGAAATCAGCATTACTAATAAATAATAATAGTCTTACCTTCTATATTTTCTTTTTCTTGCCACCCCCCACCCCCCATCCCCTTTCACCTAAACATTTCCATTTTTACTCAAAACTCAATATGAGATTAATTATATTTATTCTGTGCTGGGAACACAAGGAGCAACTGTGCAACGGTAGATAACACTCCTTTGTGGAAGGGATCCGAAAGCGCAATTCACAAAGGCAAGCGCCTAGGTGAAAACACTTTAAAGAGGGAGTTGTGGACGAGGTTTGAAGCTGCAACTACAAATGAATGTCATCTAAATTTTTCTGGTTTGAACGATACTTCTCACCAAGGATTTCTTGAGAGGTTGGAAGAGGCTTCTTGTGACGAATCTATTGTACATACAGATATAGTTACATGACTAATGGAGTATTAGAAGACAAATGGACCACAGGACAAGATGTGGTGTTGAAAAATTGAGTATCTTTGGAAAACCAGGGTATTAGAACAGTGGATGACTTAATGATCGAATAGTGATGGCTTGTCGTGGAACTCTAGGTTGATATGGGAAATTTTGAAGGGGAGTCAGCTTACAGAATTCTATCAATATACATTTCGCAAGAGGATAAGTCAGACGGAGTTGCTTGGAGGCCAGGTATAATAAAACTGGGGAGATAAGAACTAAGGATGTCTATGCTTGTTTAATAAAAAAGGGAAGGGGGCTGTAGGAAAAAGCGGAGGACAAATGGTTTTGGGAAAAATTGTGGGCGATGAGTATTTTTCCGAAAAGGAAGGTTTTCATAGTGCATGACTATGAATAAAGCGATAGCAACTATAAATAATCTCAGGGCAAGAAATTAAACATACCAGTTAAGAAAGAATGTTGTCTTTGCGGAATTGAGGATGAAACTAAAGAACATCTTTTTAGAGATTGTGAAATTGTAAAAAGAGTTTGGAGAAGTTCTCCGTTGGGATTCCGGGTTGAAAATCAAGAAGGATATCGATTAAGTACATAGGTGAGAAACTATCTCACATATCTGTGGAAGCATGGGCAAGGCGAGTATAAGAGTAGTAATGGATTCATTGCTATTATTTGTGCCATTTGGATATATAGAAATGATGTGCTATTCCGAAGTAGCAAAGTGAATCCTTTGGATATGATTCGTGTTATTCACAAGTGTATGGAAGACAATGATGCTAGACAACAGTGGTATATTAGGTGGGGAGCAGTGGACGAAGTAACCAAAAATAGTTTAGAGGATGGAGTCGGCCAAAGTGAGGAGAGTTCTTGGGATGGATGTACTATTCTAGTTGATGGAGCTTGGAAGAGGAAAGAAATGGGTGACACAAAGCGGGTATCGGGTGGATTGGTATTATTGGGGATTCTACGTTTTACAAGGGAAATGAAAGGGTCATGGCAACCTCATCCCTCCAGACAGAAGTGTATGCTATGCTCAAGGGTGTGAAGGAGGCTTATGAACAAGGATTCAACAATATCAAAATATGCTTTGACTCTTCAGAATTAGTTAGATATGTAAAAGGAAATTGTAGACCTGTTGAAATAGATAATATAGTTAGTGATTTGAATTATCTGTTCAGAAAATTTAGGAACTTTAAGATTGTTAAAGTTAGTAGAAATGTAGTACATAGGGCTCATGAGTTAGCTTTGAAGGCTAGAGTAGTGAACAGTTTGTAATTTGTTGAAATAGTGTACTTATTGTAAAAAAAAAAACCTTTTCATTATTTTAATCTTAGGAGTAGTTATAGGAGGCATTTATGTTAACAAACTTTTAATCACGTGTATACCTCAAGAAAGAATCATGAGTATCACCTTTACAATAAATTACTAGTGATTAAAGACCTCTTTGTTATTTTAGTTAATTTTCAATTGTTGGTGTTAAGATTTTGAAAAAGTCATATGATAGAAGAGATATAATTAACTAAAAATAGCCATATTATTCTCAGCATCAGATTGACCACAAAAGATTGGAATTTATTTTGTCGTGGTTAAGAGTGTTAATCGAGTGAGTCAATTGTGAGCAGGGGTCGGCTCGGCTCGATCCAAAAGCTGCTCGACTCGTGCTCATTGAATTCGCCAAACTCCTACTCAACTCATGCTTGTTAAGATTTGTTGTAACTCAATTCAGAACTCGACTCGAGCTTGGTTTGCTCGATTAGCTAGACACAATTGCTCGACTCGAGCTCCAGAGGCTCAAGTACTCGAACCCAACCAAGCTCATATATAATAGTAGTAATATTACTAGGTCTATAAGGAACCTTGAATAAACTACTTGGGTAAGCGTAATGTTTTATTGACCTTAATAGCTCTCATCTTATGATAATTTATCGAAGTAGGACTAATGCTTTCCCTACTTTGCATCTTTCCACGGTTTTGCTGCTTTCTTCATCTCTCCTTTTTTCCCAATTTGATGCTTCTTTCGTTGATGAGCTACCTAATTTCATTCTAATTTGGATAAAAAAAAAAGAGTTATTTGATTCATATTTTCAATATCACAGGTATGTAAGGACTTTGTTTTTCTACTTGTAATATTTAGGTAATATGCGTATTTTTCTATATTAAATACAATAAATTCCTAGAAAAAATATATATAACCAAAATAATCGAGCTGCTCACGAGTTTCTCGAGTCGAGCAGGGTCATGTGCAACTCGTGCTTATTAAGGTTTGGAGTCGAGTTTTGACATAGCGTATGACCAAGTCGATGAGTTTGAGTTGCTCACGATCGCTGCTCAACTCGATTAGCACCCCTAGCCGTGGTTTCTATAATTTTATTTTCAAAAGAACTTAGAATTGTAAACAAAAAAAAAAAAAAATGAATAGGCCCTAAGTTAACCAAAATTCATATTACCAAGATTTGGTTGTCTTGTTTGTTACAATTAGCTTCGTAATTGATTATGATGTGTAATAAGGAATCAAAGGATTTCACAATTAGCTTCTCCTAAAATCCGATGACTAATAACTTGGCACTATGCAGGATACAGGAGTTCACTCACGGTACACCCGGGTGTACCATGAGCATGGTACACCTAGGGGTATTTTTGTAATAATTTAGAACTTCAGGTGCTCATTTGACACCAAGTTTGCTCATTTGGGCATTTTGCTCATTTTGCTCAATTTGCTCATTTGCTCATTTGCTCATTTGCTCATTTTGTAATAAAAGTGTTTGCTCATTTGCTCATTTGCTCATTTTGTAATAAAAGTGTTTGCTCATTTTCTTAAATAAGTAGAAATGTTTGCTCATTTGCTCATTTTGCTCATTTTACTCATTTGCTCATTTGCTCATTTTGCTCATTTGAAGAAAATAGTCTTAGGTGTACCATGAGCATGGTACACCCAGGTGTACTATAAATATTCTCCAAATACAATAATACTAACACACTTCTAAAAGAAGTTTGTTGATGTTGTACAACTAAAAAGATCAAATAAAGGTGTATTGGGTAATGGAGTGACACCATATAACTGATCGGGTTCCCGCCCATAATAACGGTCCAATTAGCGGGGTATTATAAGAGGAGGGTTTGAAGATATAATTTTTCTTTTCTAATTGACTTCTTATTTGATCTATTAACACGAGAGAATCCTTTCCACCTGATTATTCAAATGGGCGGATACATCATATTATATGTTGAGCTTTCATGAAATTGATGCGATGATTTGTTAAGATCACGGTATAGCTCCACGATGACGAAAAGTTAGATCGAGAATTCATTATAAGATAACACAAGTTTTACATAGACATAAGCTCGTTGAAATCACAATTACAAGATAATCAATCATAAGAATTCTTCGTTAAAATTTGGAAAAGGATGGAACCTCCCACAAAGTTTTTTCCACCACAAGTAGTGTAATTATTATTTTTCTAAAACTTGGAAATAAAATCAGCCGATGTAGTACATAGGGTCAGGTAACTTGAAGGTTCTCATCCCAGGATGATCCCCGATTAAATCGCTCCATTGGTCGCCCATGTTTCCAATTATTCTGTAACCCATTTTCTCTAGCTTTGTCCTGTGCGCTGATTTGTACTCCACGGCTTTTAGTTTTGACTCACTTTCTTGCCTTTTGTAGCACAATGAAATAGATAAATCAATGATTATACTTACATAGTGTTTCACTGATTTCTAGTATGATGTGTGGTAAAAAAATTGTGAGTATTCTTCTATATGTCTTCTATATACATGCTCTAAGTAAGAGCAAGTGGTGTTCAAGAATTATTATATGAATATACTACATGTCTTCCAGCCATATTTCGTGGGTTCAATCTCATCAGCATGTTGGAAGTTTGGATAAGTTGTACACCAAGTGCTTTATTTTATGTGAGTGTGATGTTGTAATTAACTTATCAAATTTATAAAGAACAATTGGTTATTCTGTATTGTTTTATCAAAATTAAGTTATTCAAATGTAACTGAGATGATCAGTTCAAAAACAATATGAAACAGAAAATTTGGATTGTCTAATATTCTTTTTTGTTGCTATATTTGGACGGTCTAATGCAAGTACTCCAACAAAATATGTTTTTAAAAGTGAATTTGTTTTTTTTTTTAATGTATATTTTAGTGGAAAAGGAAAGAATGATAATGTGTAACAATGTAAACTTACTTTAAGATCATCATGTCCCACTTAGTGTATCCAATATTCTTCATGTTGCGCTCTTTGAATTCTCTAAACTCCTCGTGAGATCCTGAAAGAAAAACAATTTTGACACCATATCGCACCAATTTTTTGTAGAAACTCAACACAGAGGGAATTGCTGGCGCTTTCGCTTCCTTTTGCCACTCGTCGAAAGCTGTTGCATTGTATGGATTTGCTCTGCATAAATTATTGTCATATCATATAATAAGCCAACCTTTTAATTTTATCCACTTTGTTTAATTGTTTTCTTGATTTGGGGAAGTTCGTTTCAAACTAGAAACAGATTAAAGGAAAAGAAAATTATATATTGGACAAGTTTGGTCCACTTTTCTGATTACTATAGCCGTGATTATTTGACCAGAAGGGAAAAAAAATATGGTAATTGGTGGTATGTCAATGTTACTTGATGTACCTAAATACTATTAAATATTATCATGAGTAAATGATTGGTCAACCAAAATACAACATTTCTATGGGAAAAAATCTTGAGACCCTATTGTGTACTATATCTTTCAGACCTTCACGCAGTGTAATATAAACATCAAGTGTTACTTCCTCATCTTAACCTTTATAATCCATTAACTAGGGTCAAGCTAGGGTGAGTCAATCCCACATGAAAATTAACAAGAGGTCTCAAAATGGTAAAAAGAACAACTATGAGCACATATGTTGAGTAAAATGTAGTTAAACCACCAATTTTTTGACTCAAGTCCTAAATCGTGAAAAGATATGAAGACATATGGCTTCAAATGTTGATTCTATACTAATATATTAAAAGGTGTAATTAACCAAGGAACGGCGCCATGTGGCGCTCTCCCTTAGGTTGTTTTACTATACATGATCCATATACAACGTAACAACAAAAAAAATAGTAAATGCATTGTGTAGGATTTGAACTCATTAATCCATGACCTTCAAGTTGTATACTAAAGTCTTAACCACTAAACCAAATGATATTTGGTGATATCATTCTAAAGTAAATTTTAAATAACGAAAACTATAAGTACCCAGTCGGGGCATAATAGCCCGGGACTACAAACTAGTTAAAAACGCAAAAGGTGGAGTGTCAAATTAGATGTGCCCATCTAAGAAATTAAGATAAAAATCCTAGGCATTAAATGAAATTTTAGACTAGTTTATTTTAGGAGTAACATACATCATAACCTAACGCTCTTAAGTACCAATAATGCATAGCAAAACATTGTTTATAAAAAAAAAAAAGAATTATCCTTCAACAAGCTAGGTTTGATGAGTCACCAACCTTATTAATTTCATAAGAAATTTTTAAAGGCAAATTGGCATATATATAATGCTAGCTTGACAGAAAGGCCAATAATTTGATTTAGAAAATCTTATATGAGAACGATTACAATTATGTATTATAAGATTCGGGATAAATTTTGTATTATATGGGGTGATTCCTTTATATATATATAGAGATATCACTTTAGACCTCTTACAATAGATTATTGTTACTCCATTTCACTTATTTTGAACATGATTTTTAATTTTTTGGTTTTAAAGAGCGCAAAATTCACTGGGTGGCGTGGAAGAAGTTGTGTAGGCTTAAGATGGGAGGGTTGGGGTTTCGAGATATGAAGTTGTTGAGCTGGGCTCTATTGGGTAAACAGGCTTGGAGATTGGTAATGAACACGGGTAGCTTGGTAGAACAAATTTTCAAGGCTCGTTATTTCCCTAGTTCTTCTTTTATGGATTCCGGGTTAGGTCATAATTCGAGCTACACATGGAGAGGGATTTGGGGGGCGAAATTGGTTTTGAGGAGAGGCTTGAGGTGGCGGGTTGGTGATGGTGAAAAAATCAAGGTGTGGAGTGATGCTTGGATACCGGGGACCCAAACTCGCAAGGTTCTATCCCTAGGGGTGATGCTAATGCTAACTTGGAGGTAGGGGCTTTCATCGATCCAATTTGAAGTCGTGGAATGTTGATCTTGTTAAACAAATTTTTCTTCCTTTTGAAGCTAACTGTGTCTTGAGTATTCCTTTGAGTCATAGGCTCCCGGAAGATAGTTTGTGCTGGTATTTAGAGAAAGATGGTAGATACTCAGTTCGATCTGCGTACAAGGCTATGAGTAATGATGTGTGGCAACTTAGTGAGGAAGGCTCTTCTTCTACGAAGGATGTGTGGAGGGTTATATGGGGTGCGTCGGTTTTACCCCGGGTTATATTGTTTGTGTGGAGAGCGTGCTTGGATGCTCTTCCTACTCGGCTTGGGTTGCATAAAAGGGTCCAAAGTATTGATGCATGGTGTAGTGTGTGCGGTGGAGCGGAAGAAACGACCTTTCATGCTGTGGTTGAGTGTGGTCTTGCGCAAGGGGTGTGGGAGTTGAGCGAGCTGGATCTTCATATACCCAGGGGCTGCTCTTCTATTGTGGACTGGTGGGCGGCGAGCTTAAAAGAGATCAGGGAGGAGGAGGTGGGGCTGCTCCTCACGCTATGCTGGGCGATTTGGAGTGCTAGGTGTAGTGCGACTATGGAAAGCGAGTTTGTTAACCCAAGCGCGACGTGGTCGTATGCGCTGAAGACATTCAAGGAGTGTCAAGATGCTGCGATGTCTGCTGCGACCTCTAGCGTGGTTGTACAGGCCCCCCATCAGACGAGCTGGGCGCTACCGGTTGAAGGCTGGTCTAAGCTTAACATCGACGCAGGCAGGCTGGGGGAAAATGGGTCAGGGCGGGGCATGGTATTACGTGATAGCAGTGGAGCTGTGGTGGGTTGTGCTGCGGTACAGTCGTACGTGGGAGAATTGGGAGATAAGGCTAGCAGAGGCTTTGGCGGTTAGAGAAGAAATCAAACTTGCTTTGAGGTGGGGTGTGTCGAAATTGATGGTGGAGAGTGATTGTTTGCAGGTGATTGAGGCTTTGAAAAGTCGAGCTATAGGCTTTAGTGATTTTCACTTAATTGTTAATGACAGTTTATTTTTGTGTTCTAGTTTTGCTGACATTTCTTGGTCTTTTGTTAAGCGTTTAGGTAACAAGGTAGCTCATGAACTTGCTCATTTGCAACCTTGGAGATCGGTCACCGTAGTTGGATGGATGATTTTCCGGAGAATGTTGTAAGGCTCGCTTCTATTGATTTAATAAATTAGTTCCCTTTGGGGTTCCCTTAAAAAAAAAAAAAAAAAAAAGAGAGTGTGTATTTGGGAGATAATTAAAATTTTCTTTGTAAGAGTGATTTTCATATTTTTCTTACTATTTAAGAAGGGGTGAAAAATAGTTCATCCAAGTATAGTACATAACTTTTTCTAAGGATAGAAAACATATTCATTTCTAAGGGAGAGAATGCGATATTTTTCTCTTTATTCCTTGTAATAATCCACCCTCACCCTTCTACTTTTATTTTTCATTTTCCCTCGAACTTTTTTAAAATTTACAATTATGTTATTCATGGAAAAATATTTTTCACGAAAATCATATTTCTATTCTAACCAAATATAGCCTTTTGTCACAGTTTACTACCTACTACATGTCTTAGAAAAAGGTAAACTATTTATGCAAATTACAGTGTTGGCTTTCCCCCCAAAATGATAGCTAATAATGTCAGAGATTACAGAAGACACAATGAAAATAAATTTTGATACTTGGGAAGAAATTTTATAATATAATGATACCGAATATATTTAATGTGATATACTTCATGAGAATAAGTAGGATAACATTTGTTTCAAGAAATTTTCTAAAACTAGTCATTAGCTGGGATAGGCTCCCGCGTGGATATACTAGATTCCTTGAGCAAATCCAACCTTTTTTTTTTTTTTTTATATATACGGAAAACAAACTTAGACTTGACCCCTAATTCAGGCCAACTTAATGAAAATCTGGGAGCAAATCCTATTTATAATAGAATTTTTTGTCAAAAACCACCTTATAAAACATGAAATTTGTGAGAAACCACCTTATATATATATATATATATATATATATATATATATATATTGCGAAAACAGACCTTTATCAAAATATTTTTTACTAGAACAAACCTTATGCCTTATTCCGATCATTGATCCAAGGTTCCATGTCATGTGCAAGGCAAGTGACTTTTTAAACCGAACAAAATCCATGACATGGTCAATGCCGGAACCTTAGATCAATGATCGGAACAAGGCATAAGGTTTGTTCTCGCAAGAAGATTTTTTGTTTAATGTTTGTTTTCGCAAAAAAATATATATAAGGTGGTTTCTCACAAATTTCATGTTTTATAAGATGGTTTTTGACAAAAATTCCTTTATAATATTCTGGTACTCCTATATCAAAATATACTATCATACTTCTTCCGTTCTTTTTCTATTGCAACAATAAGATTTTTACACTATTTACTCACCACCCTTTCACTATCTCTTGTGATTTTTACGTTAGGAAAAATATAGTCATGTGGGATCTTGTTAGATTCGTCTCGATTTATATTTTTAAAATATCAAATTTGTATAATTTTTACTAAAAAGTAATTAAAGATATTAGTAGTTAAAGTTGTGTATTGGCAAGCATGAAAACTCTATTGTTGCAATAGAAAAAGAACGGAGATAGTATATTACAAAATTTATCTCCAATCATTGAACTCCAAAAGTTTGGATTCTAAACTCAATTTTTGTGTGCTTAAGTCCTAATGGAGTGAGTGATGCACTGCCATGAAGGTCTGAAAATGGATTTTATAGATAGGTTTTTCTAAAATGACGATTTTGAGGGCACCGAAGTCATACACTCTTCATCCCTAATTACTACCTTCAGCTTTTGACTTGTGTAGAAATAAGTTTTATTGGTTGTGAGATTAATTCTCTCCCTATTTTGTGGGGAAGCATTAATCATAGAGCAAGAGGAATTGTAAGAAAGTAAATAATGTGAGTCATTGTTTTTTAGAGAACATTCCTTATTTAGCATTCCTAATTTAGCACTTGTGTGATTATATAATGCTTAGGTTGTAATATCAAAAATGAAATTCATTATTCACATAAGAAAAGTTTAGTTTAAGAAAAGTTTATTTTTTCTTACATTACATTTATTATTTCCTTCATAGTGGTTGTTTGTTTATCCCTAAAATATTATTTATTTGTGAGGTATCGATTTCATATTATCTAGTAGAAGTCAAATTTCTGCTGCGAGCTCCAACAATTGGTACCAGAGACAACGTCAAAATATTAAGTGGTTAAATTTCTTATTTTGAAAAATAATTATAATGGCGTATACTAGTGGAACGGTAAAAGTTGGGAAATATGAAATTGAAAAGTTCAATGGAAAAAATGATTTTTCCTATTGGAGGATGCAAATGAAAAATTTGCTTATATCACAAAAGTTGCACAAGGCATTGGCAGGAAAAGAACAAAAACCCGAGGACATGAAGGATGAGGATTGAGAAGAGTTAGATCTTGAAGCACGAGCAGCCATAATCTTGTGCCTTGAGAGGGATGTTGCATTCTTGGTAAATGAAGAAGCAACAGCTGCTGGCGTGTGGGCAAAGTTAGAGATAAATTTCATGACGAAAACTCTAACAAACAGGATCTATCTAAAATCCTTATACATGCAAGATGGAAGAAGGCGCCTCAATTCGGGAGTATATCAATAAGTTTGATAGGATCATATCAGACTTAAAGGATATAGATGTGAAGGTAGATGAGGAAGACCAGGCACTCTTGTTATTACTTTCATTACCAAAGTCCTACGAAAATCTGGTTCAAACATTGATGCTTGTGGGTGATACTCTAACCATGGATGAGACTAGAACATCACTTTTAACGGATGACCTTCGAAAGGTTGCTACAAGTGAGATTATGTCTAGTAATGGAAGAGAATACAATGAACAAGCTCAGGGATTGTTTGCAAACAGAGGAAGGACCAATGAAAAGTGAAGAAGCAAGGGAGGAAAGTCTAGATCGAAATCTAGACCTCTTGTGGAAAGACCATGTTTCAAATGTGGTGAGCTTGGTCATTTCAAAGTTAATTGCCCAAACAAGAGGGTAATATTCAAGAAGAACAACAACGTCAACTCCAGAGGAAAACAACATGAAAAACAAGAAGCTAGTTATGTCTCAAATGACGAGGATGATTATTGCAACTCGGTTTCAGAACAATGCAATGAGATATCTGGTAAATGGATGCTTGATTGGGGAGCATCACACCATATGTGCCCAAACAGGAAGTGGTTTACAACTTACCAGAGTTTGGATGGTGGCACTGTTTTGATGGCAAATGATCTTGCTTGCAAAACAATCGGGTTAGGTACTATCCGAGTCAAGATGCATGATGGAACAATAATAACCTTGAAGGATGTAAGACACATCCCAGATTTGCGGAAGAACCTTATTTCTCTTGGGTTATTAGAGAAAAATGGTTGCAAAATAGTCTTGGAGAATGGAGTTTTAAAAGTTGTCCGTGGTTCCTTGGTAGTGATGAAGGGGATTCGTCATGGTAATCTTTATCCTCTTTTGGGAACAACTGTTACAGGTGATCTAGCAGTTGGAATCGGTGGAGGCAAAGACCAAATAGAATGCACAAGAATATGGCATATGCGCCTTGGGCATATGTCAGAAAAGGGTCTATCATTGCTTAGTGGACAAGATTTGTTGAAGAACATGAAGAAGCCACAAATGGAATTTTGTGAGCATTGTGTGTATGGAAAAGCACATAGGGTGAAGTTCTCTACAAGTAAGCACAAGAGCAGAGGGTTGTTAGACTATGTGCATACAGATGTTTGGGGTCCGGCTAAAGTTGCTTCCAAGGGAGGTTCCAGGTACTTTGTTACATTTGTTGATGATTATTCTAGATATGCTTGGATTTATTTTCTCAAGCATAAGAATGAGGTATTCGACATTTTCAAGCGGTGGAGAGCGATGGTTGAGAATAGAACAGGTCGAAAGCTAAAAACTGTACGATCTGATAATGGTACAGAATACACAGAGGGAGCTTTCAAGGAGTTTTGTGACCAGGAAGGCATTGTGAGACACTGGACAGTCAGAGACACACCACAACAGAATGGAGTCGCAGAAAGATTGAATCGTACACTACTTGAGAAGGATAAGTGTATGCGCTCTAATTCTGGTTTAGGCAGAGAATGGTGGGCAGAGTCGGTTGCTACAGCTTGCTACATAGTGAATCGGTCCCCACATTCTTATTTAGATGGAGACACACCTAATAGGGTGTGGTCAGGGGAACATACAGATTACAAGAGACTTAGAGTCTTCGGATGCACGACATATTATCATGTCAAGAACAACAAGCTTGATCAAAGAGCTAAGAAAGCAATCTTCTTAGGGTATCCAAAAGGGGTTCAAGGTTATCGTCTTTGGAGTATAGAAGATTCTAAATTTGTAATCAGCAGGGATGTGACCTTTGATGAAAGATCTATGGTAGCTTTATCGAAAGTTGTGATGCCTAATGATGGTGATGTTGGAATGACTACAAATACTCAAGTGGTGGAGATAGAATCTAGAGACCAACCAGATTCCAGTCATGTTCAAGTGGAGCAACCTGGTGTTACTCGATATGAGGAGGAGGATGATCTTGAACATAAGGAGATTCAGCAGGAAAATGTACATGTGTTACAACAACAGCAGCAGGATTCTTTGGCGACCACTAGGCCAAAGAGGAATTATAAAACAATTCAGAAGTTTGGGTCAGACAAACCTCTAAGGCATTACGGTCAGGTAAACTTGGTTGAATATGCACTCTCGGTGGAGGATGATGAGCCGGTCACCTTCAAACAAGCTATCAAAGACAAGGATAGAGAGAGTTGGTTGGTTGCTATGGAGGAAGAGATGCAATCTCTTCATAAAAACAAGACATGGGAGGTAGTCCCATTGCCCGTAGGAAAGACTTCTATTGGATGTAAGTGGGTGTATAAAAGAAAAGAGGATCCTTCCAAGACCGATGGTATAAGACATAAGGCTAGGCTAGTGGCCAAGGGTTTTGCACAGAAAGAGGGTGTTGATTACAATGAGATATTTTCTCCAGTGGTAAAACACACTTCTATTTGGGTGCTATTAAGTCTTGTTGCTCATGGTGATCTTGAGCTGGAACAATGTAAAGACATCCTTCTTGCACGGTGACTTGGATGAGGAAATCTATATGTATCAACCTGAGGGATTTAAGGTTGAGGGTAAAGAGAATCAGGTATGTCGCTTAAGAAAATCACTTTATGGATTGAAACAATCTCCTCGACAGTGGTATAAGCGATTTAATTACTCTATGTTAAAGCAAGGGTTTTCCTGAAGTAATTATGATTGTTGTGTATACATTCGTAAACTTTGTGGAAGTGATTATATTTATCTCCTATTGTATGTGGATGACATGCTTATTGCTTCGAAAAGCAAGGTGGAGATAAATAGGTTAAAAGCTCAACTCGGTGAAGAGTTTGAGACAAAAGATTTGGGCGCTGCAAAGAAAATACTGGGTATGGAGATCAGAAGAGAGAGATCAAATCGAAAATTGTTCTTGAGCCAGAAAGGCTACATTGAGCGGGTTATTGAAAGGTTTGGGATGAAAAGTGCTAAGTCAGTGGTAACTCCATTGGCTCCACATTTTAGACTCTCTGGTAAACATTCTCCCACTACAGCGGAAGATAAGACATACATGGATAATGTACCTTATGCTAGTGCAGTTGGTAGTTTAATGTACGCCATGGTGTGTACACGTCCAGACATTTCACAAGCGGTTAGCGTTGTCAATAGGTTCATGGCGAACCCGGGTAAGGCACATTGGGAAGTTGTGAAATGGGTTTTAAGGTACTTAAAAGGTACCATTGACATAGGTTTGTGCTTTGGTGAAGATACATGTCAGATAAGCGGCTTCGTTGATTCAGATTATGCCGGTGATTTAGATAAACAACGATCTACTACTGGTTATGTGTTTAAAATACATGGTGCTCCAGTTAGTTGGCGATCAATGTTACAAGCTACAGTGGCTCTATCTACGACAGAGGCCGAGTACATGGCTATGGCAGAAGGAGTTAAGGAAGCATTGTGGTTATGGGGACTTCTAAATGATTTGGGGTTGAAGCAGGAATGTGTGAATCTTAGTTGTGATAGCCAAATTGCAATTCATTTGGCTAAAAACCAAGTTCATCATGCTCGAACCAAACATATAGATGTGAGATATCATTTTGTGCGAGATGTTATAGAAGAAGGCAATATTTCTCTTATGAAGGTGCATACAAATGAGAACCCTGCATACATGTTAACCAAAGTTATTTCAGGAAGCATTGTTTGGAATTGCTAAATATTGTCCCATGTTCGGTATTACATGGAAAATAAATGGAACTACGATTGGTTTGATCCTGGTCGAAGGGTACGTAGGCAGTCATTATCAGAATGGTGCAAACGGATATGTATTACGCAATTTGTTCGTCCAAAATTTGAATGTCTTCAAATTATGAACGAGGTGGAGAATTGTAGAAATAAGTTTTATTGGTTGTGAGATTAATTCTCTCCCTATTTTGTGGGGAAGCATTAATCATAGAGCAAGAGGAATTGTAGGAAAGTAAATAACGTGAGTCATTGTTTTTTAGAGAACATTCCTTATTTAGCATTCCTAATTTAGCACTTGTGTGATTATATAATGCTTAGGTTCTAATATCAAAAATGAAATTCATTATTCACATCAGAAAAGTTTAGTTTAAGAAAAGTGTATTTTTTCTTACATTACATTTATTATTTCTTTCATAGTGGTTGTTTGTTTATCCCTAAAATATTATTTATTTGTGAGGTATCGATTTCATATTATCTAGTAGAAGTCAAATTTCCGCTGCGAGCTCCAACAACATGTACTTAGAGCCCAGAGATTTGGCATATTTTTGCCAAGACACAACTTTGAGAAAGTGTTGACGTCTTATTGACATTTTGTGCAAAAAGACAAATGACTGACCCTGAACTTTGGTACTAACATATATCAAAGCTCAGTAAAATTGGTACCAATACCAAAATAACACTTACTTTGCTACCCAAGTGTAAGTAAACTTTGGTATCAACTGTAAGTTTTGGTACCACTTATACTTACTTTGATATCAACTTTGAGCTTTGGTACCAGTAATACCAAAGTAACTCTTACTTTGGTACCTCCAAATTCCGAAATATTGACCTCTCGAACTCTGGTACTAGTAATACCAAAGTAACTCTTACTTTCGTACCTCAAGATACTAAAATGAGAGGCCATTTTAGCCTCTTACAATGAGACGACTATCCAAACTCCACAACTTTAGACATTGATATATAATTAATATATATCATAAAAGACGCAATCATGAACAATATCATAAGGTAATATGGTAGTAGATAACGTAGTAGGAGTGTGAGATAAGAATTAAATATGTTTTTTTCTGTGTTTAGTGTCAACTGATGATAAGATTAGAATACCCCTCAAAAAAGAAAGAATAAGATTAGAACAAGTGATACATTTACTAACTCTCCCTTCTGTCCTCACTTTTATCCTTTTCAATTCATTAGAGGTAGTATTGTCTTTTCGTTTCCTTTCTTATCACTCACCATCACCCTAAACGAACCCGATATTGGCTTGATTACTATTTCTATCTTATGAACAAAATTCAATCACATTAAATCAAACTATCATGTTGCTTAGCAGTTAGCAAGTGCATATATCTATTATATACAACAACACATGGGGCACCAAAAAGGAGAAAAATGAAAAAAAGAAGAGAATAATTACAGATTAACTGCTTTATTTAAACTAAAAAAGGGGGAAAAAGAAATTTAAGTATCACACTTAAGCTGAAAAACAACCGTTATTTGAAAAAAAAAATGCAAAGACAGTTTCTCTACACAATTAATTTAATTTTTTATATGATTTCGCACGCATTGCGTGCATATAAGGCTGGTATAATAAATGCAAACTAATTTGATAAGACTTTTCAAAGATGATAATATATCTAAAATATGAAATTAATGCAGATCTAGATATCAAAGTTAACATTCTTACCCAAATCCAACTGCCGGCCTGGCATAGTAGGGCAAATTAGAGAGGGAAGTCTCATCAATGTCAAATACCCAAACATCCTTGCCATCTTTGTTGAGCGAGAGGCTCTTAATATAGTCATAAGCAGCAGAAGTAACAGCCAAACAATCCTTTCGATATTGAGATCCCATCATATAATGTCCTACATATCCCTCACATTCTTCCGGGACTGTCCTCCAGTCCCGGAGATTGTACGTCTCGACGGCCAGCCGCCAGCTCAAGCAGTTTAGGCCGGGGATTAGGTGGCCGGCCGAGCCAGAATGGGGCATGAGGAGATTAATTGGGTTTGGATATGCATGAGCATTGGCGTGGGGGAAGTGGGAGATTACTAGAACTCCTAGGAGAAATATTAGAGAAATCCCTCTTAGGAGTCCCATGCTGTGTTGTATGGGTTAATTTGTGTTATGCAAACTAGTGGGGAACGTATCCTTTTTTATAAGGATAATGGTATGAATATGACCCTTGTTTCGTTAGCAATTTACATAGAAGTATGTAAATATGTAATTATATGCCCACAGCCACTATAGGTTAAATTTTGGGCCTTGGTCCTCAATTATTTGTGGCGTTGCACATAAATCACGTGTTTACAGTATAGAGTTATAAAACATAGATATTATGAGCAGTAATTCAGTAAAGCTTGACGACAAAGTACGGCATGGAGAATTCTCAAAAGGGTAAATTATTTAATGAGAGATTCAACTCTAGAGGATAAAAGATATTGAAAGAAAAAAGAAACTTGCTAAAAATTATGTCCCTGTTGTGAGAAATATAGAGAGATAGAAGCTATAGAAATATATCAGAGAGTATTGTAATTCGTATTGATGTAAAACTGATTTCTTACACCGGTACTTGTAAGCAAAAACTCTACTGTTTACAATTACAGATTCAACATTGGCGGAAGAAGTTTACGGTGGGAAGAAAACTTACATGACATGCATTAAATGCATGCAGGAAAGTGGACTTCACAGGTGAACAGTGGAATCTAGCATTCCACTATTTCTCAACACTCCCCTTTGAATGTCCACTGATAACTCATAATAGACGTTGTCTCATTAAGAACCTTGTTAGGAAAAACCCTGTGGGAAAAATTCATAACTAGGGAAAGTGTACAACTATTATGTATTCTTATATGCTTAAAATTAAGTGCCTCATTAAAAACCTTGTCAGGAAAAACCCAGTGGGATAAAAACCTGATCGAAGGAAAAAGAGTGCAGCGCATATAATACTCCCCCTGAATTTATCATAGATCACGAAGATGCCGCATTCCAATTTTTTAGACTAATTCTTCAAATTTCTTCGCCGGAAGGGATTTGGTGAATAAATCTGCAAGATTATCACAAGATTGGATTTGTTGGATGTTTATCGTCCCTTCCTTTTGGAGGTCATGGGTGAAGAAGAGCTTTGGTGATAAATGTTTAGTTCTGTCTCCTTTGATGTACCCTTTGCTTACTTGGGTCATACATGCAGTATTGTCTTCGTAGATGATAGTTGGATTTGTTGTTATTGTTTCCATCCCACATTCTTCTTGGATATTCTTGATCATTGACCTTAGCCATACATATTCCCTTCCAGCTTCATAAAGAGCAATTAATTCTGCATGATTTGATGATGTGGCCGTCAAAGTCTGCTTCGTGGATTTCCAAGATATTGCAGTACCTCCATAAGTGAATAGATACCCGGATTGAGACTTATCCTTTTGTGGGTCTGATAGGTATCCAACATCTGCATATCCAATGAGTGACGCATTTGGTCTCAACTGGTAGAATAATCCAAGATCTTGTGTTCCTCGAAGATAGCGTAACAAGTGTTTGATTCCATTCCAATGTCTCTTCGTTGGTGCATTGCTGTATCTAGCTAACAAGTTTACTGAAAATGCTATGTCAGGTCGGGTATTGTTAGCTAAGTACATTAAGGCACCAATCGCACTTAAATATGGTACTTCAAGACCAAGAATTTCTTCATTTTCTTCTCGTGGTCTGAATGGATCGTCTTTCTCATTTAGAGAACGTACTATCATTGGAGAACTTATTGGGTGGGCTTTGTCCATGAAAAAACATCTCAGAATTTTTTCTGTATAGTTGGATTGATGGACAAAAATCCCATTTCTCAAATGTTCTATTGGCAAGCCAAGGCAAAATTTTGTCCTCCCGAGATCTTTCATCTCAAACTCTTTCATCAAGTACTTTGCAGTTACTTCGAGTTCTCTGGGAGTTCCAATAATATTCAAATCATCGACATAAACAGCAATGATGGCGAATCCTGATTTAGATCGCTTTATGAAAACACAAGGACTGATTTGATTATTTTTGAATCCTTCTTTTAATAGGTATTCACTAAGACGATTATACCACATTCCTCCAGATTGTTTTAACCCATAGAGTGACTTTTCAATCTTATTGAAAACATCTCTTTGGGCATGTGATTTTCTGGTAGTTTTAGTCCATCAGGGGCTTTCATATAAATATTTGTGTCAAGTGACCCATATAAGTATGCAGTCACTACGTCCATTAACCTCATTTGCAATCCTTTTGAAACTGATAAGCTTACCAGAAATCTTAGTGTAGTTGCATCAACTAATGGAGAATATGTCTCATCATAATCAATCCCTGGCATTTGCGAGAAGCCTTGGGCTACTAGCCTTGCCTTATATCTAGTAACTTCATTTTTCTCATTTGGTTTCTCACGAATACCCATTTGTACCCAACTGGTTTTACATCTTTTGGTATTTGGGTTATTTGACCGAATACCTCACGTTTTTCAAGTGATCATTTCAATTCTGCTTGTATTGCTTCTTTCCATTTTGGCCAATCTTTTCTGCGGCGACATTCATCTACTGTATTTGGTTCTATATCATTTTCATCGTATGTCATTTCAACCGCTATGGAGTAAGCAAAGATTTCATTCAAGACAACATCTTTTCGATTCCATTGTTTCTTTGTAAAAACATAATTAATTGAAGTTTCATTGTTGTCTATGCTTTCATGTTCATGTTCTTCTGGAACATGCTTATCTTCATTTTTGTTTTCCTCATGAATTTCATCATGCTCCTTTGGAGGATTTATATTAATTTCATTTGTTGTTTCTCCTTGCTTTTTTATTTTTCTCGGTTTCGGATCTTTAGAACCGGGTGGTCTACCACGTTTTCGACGTGCTATTGGCTCATCTTCAATGGGCTTATTGTCACTAGGAATTTCAATTCGTGCAAGGGCATTCTCAGCATGCACATGTGACTTTGTCACTTTCTTAATATCTGTGAATTCATCAGGCAATTGGTTTGCAATACTTTGCAAATGAACAATTTTCTTGACTTCTTGTTCACATGAATTTGTTCTCGGGTCCAGAAACGACATTTGAGATGCGTTCCATGTAATTTCTGTTTTTATATTTTGTGGGTCCACTTTCTCTCCCCCTAAGGATGGGAATACTGACTCATTGAAATGACAGTCAGCAAATCGAGCCGTAAATAAATCACCAGTTGTTGGCTCTAAATATTTGATAATTGATGGAGTTTCAAATCCAACATATATTCCCATCCTTCTTTGTGGACCCATTTTAGTACGTTGGGGAGGAGCAATAGGTACATGTACAGTGCACCCAAAAATTTTCAAATGTGAGACATTCGGTTCTCGACCTGATACTAATTGTAACGGTGAGAATTTATGATAGGCTGTCGGCCTTATTCTTATCAATGCTGCTGCATGTAATATAGCATAACCCCAAATAGAAGAGGGCAATTTTGATCTCATTATTAATGGTCTTGCAATTAATTACAGTCTCTTGAGTAATGATTCAGCAAGACCATTTTGTGTATGTACATGAGGCACAGGGTGCTCAACAACAATCCCAATAGACATGCAATAGTCATTAAAAGTTTGGGATGTAAATTCCCCAGCATTGTCTAATCTTATTCTCTTTATTGTATGATCTGGGAATTTAGTTCTTAATCGAATTATTTGAGCCAGAAGTTTTGCAAATGCAACATTTCTACTTGACAAAAGGCTCACATGTGACCATCGAGTAGATGCATCAATTAATACCATGAAGTAGCGGAATGGTCCGCATGCGGGGTGAATATGCCCACAAATATCTCCCTGTATTCTTTCTAAAAACATTGGAGATTCAGTGGCAATCTTATTTACAGATGGTCTAATTATCAATTTACCAAGTGAGCATGCAGAGCATGATAATTCATTTGACCGAGGAATTTTGACATTCTTTATAGAGTGTCCAATTGAATTTTCAATGATTCTATGCATCATTCCTGTGCCAGGATGGCCAAATCGGTCATGCCATAGAGTAAATAATTCTCTATTATCTAACTTCTGGTTAGATATCATATTAATTTCAATTGGACGTATATCTATGCGATATAGTCCCGAGGAAATTACTGGCAGCTTTTCATAAATGTATTTCTTGCCGCATTTTTCTGCCGTGAGGCATATAAATTCCTCTTGATTCACTGTCATGGTTTCCAAATGGTAACCATTTTGACGTATATCTTTGAAACTTATAAGGTTTCTTTGAGATTTACTCGAATATAATGCGTCATTGATTATCAATTTTGTCCCATTTGGAAATATAATACAGGCTTTCCCAGAGCCTTCAATTAACTTGGCTGTCCTAGATATTGTGCTAACATTTGCCTGGAATATTGTGAGTTTTGAAAAATACTCTTTATTTTTCAATATGGTGTGTGTTGTCCCACTGTCGAGGAGACATTGTTCTTTGGATCCAACTTCTGGCAAATCCATATCTTCATAAAGAATAAATATGAAGATCAGTATAAGAAAATGCATATTTTATTAATAATCAAAAGAGGGAATACATGAAAATGATTATTGAAGTAATTAAAATAAACTAAGCATATTAATGCATTGCAAAGTTGTTTTCGGCTTCAGCATTATCCATAAAAAAGTCTGAAACATCAAGGCTGGGCATGGATGTATTAGCTTCATTAACAAAATTTGCTTCAACATTTTTCCCTTTGTTCTTTATTGAAGCCTGGTATAGATCTACCAAATGTTTGGCAGTACGACATGTGCGGCCCCAATGCCCAGTCATGCCACATCTGTGGCAAGTGTCATTTCCTTTATAGGATGACTACCTCTGATTTCTAGATGATTGTCCCCAATTTTTATCAGAATTTTTAAAATTGTTATTTCTTGGGGAAAATCGACCTCTGCCACGTCCACGCCCTCTGCCACGGTAATTAACACGTCCTCTCCCACGACTATTGTAATTACCGCGTCCACCTCTATGTATAGCATTTGCTTCAGGTGGATCAGAGCTTTCTATTGCGTTTATTTCATGTGTGGCTGAAGACCCCGTAGGTCTAAGATTATGATTTTTCAGCAGAAGATCATTATTTTGTTCAGCCACAAGTAGTACTGATATTAGCTTAGAGTACTTTTTGAAAGCTCTGAACCTGTATTGTTCAGCCAATATTATATTAGAAGCGTGGAAGGGGGAGAGCGTTTTTTCTATCATCTGCTCTTCTGTGATGGGATGATCACAATATTTCAACAATGATACAATTCTAAACAACGTTGAATTGTAATCACTGACTGTTTTAAAGTCCTGGAATCTCAAATTGAGCCAGTCAAATCGTGCCTTTGGGAGGAGCACATTTTTGTGATGCCCATATCTTTCACTCAGGCTATCCCATAGTTCTTTGGGATCCTCCACAAGTAGATATTCAGTTTTTAAACTTTCATGTAAATGATGCCTGAGAACGACTAAGGCTTTTGCCTTTTCTTGCTCAGTCGCCTTTTTAACTGATGTAGTTGCATCACCTTGTTGGGTTGTCACACCCTTAATTGTATGTTCCAGTCCTTGGGCCTTTAAATTCATTTGGGCGTCCACTGTCCATTCTAAAAACTTTTGCCTAGATAGATCTAGTATGTTAAATTGTCTTTTCAGTAGATCTCCCATTTTAACTACAAACATGTAAATATTTAAAATTAGTAAATGATAACAAATCACATATATTATCTCCCCCTGATTTATATCATTATAATGATACATAAACAGTACAAACAAAAGAAAAAAAAAATACGAAAATAGCGTACAATATAACGAAGCAAAAAAAATGCCAAAAATGGAAAAAATACAATGAGTGAGAGAAACAAAAAAAAACTGCCTAAAAACGCACTTAAAGACACAAAAAAATTTGCCAAAAATGGAAAAAATGCAACGAGGGAGATGAAAAAAAATTTGTCTCCTACTTGTGTATGAGGAGATAGATCATGAATGCCATAAGAAGCAAAAAGAAACCGGCTATAAGGAATTAGTATAGCCGTATCATCCTAAAATCCTCCTCAAAAGAAGAAGAGGAAGGTGGAGGACGGTTGTCGTCGGCGTGGAACATGGTGGCCGGAAGGTTGAGGAAGAAGAAAAAAATTTGTGAGTGTAGAGGAAAACGTTGGAAGAAGATAAGAGATGTGTGGTAAAAATGGGGCGGGTAATCCGCTTTTATATAGGGTTAGCCCTAACTGTGCAGTTCATCTATAGTTAAAAATATACAATACAATAAAATTTTTAGATTGGCAAATATATATTAGAGCATGTTGGTAAAATGGCAATATAATATATGTAACTACAAATGCAAAAAAAATAGAAGATTAGAGACAATAATATATAATAGTATTCTGAATGCTTGTTGCCTGCATACATATAACATTATTGCACATATAAGAGATAATAATTTTATCACTTCACTAGGCCGTCCATATAGGCGGCAAGTTCAAAAATTAACCCGTCCATATAGGTGGTTCAAAAGCAAAAAAAAAAAGAAATAACATAAAATAAATGTCCTTGCCCTCCATGAAGGTGGCTTTATTATTAATTTATTTATTTTCTGGGTTAGTGGCATGGTGACGTTTACTACTAGTCCCTTCCTGTTCATCCCTATCTCTTTTATTACTTGGTGGGGGTTGATTTCAGTTGATTGTATAGGAGGGTTATTATTGGTGTTGGGAACAGGGGTTTGTGGGTTTTCTCTGGTATGGGTATTTGTACCGTCGTTAATGTTACTAGGTCGGGGCTGTATTACAGTTCCCCTCGCTGGGTTGGTAGTGAATGGCATATTGTTTTGCTCTATCCAAAAGTAATTACCCGAGACAGAGACATTGTGTAAATCAATGTTAATCCCGTTACTTTGTTGATCCATGTTCGGATAGTAAAGGGTTGGGCTTGGAGAAAAAAAATTTAGAACTTGAAACAGAATGGATGTATACCTTTATTTTTCGGTAGCAAACTCGTGCTGACAACGTGTTGTGAGAAATATGGAGAGAGAGAAGCTATAGAAATATATCAGAGAGTATTGTAATTCGTATTGATGTAAAACTAATTTCTTACACCGGTATTTATAAGCGAAAACTCTACTGTTTACAATTGCAGATTCAACATTGGCGGAAGAAGTTTACGGTGGGAAGAAAACTTACCTGACATGCATTAAATGCATGCAGGAAAAGTGGACTTCACAGGTGAACAGTGGAATCTAGCATTCCACTGTTTCTCAACAGTCCCAATTAATTGCCACATTTTTCACAACAAAAAGGTAGCATTTTTTTTCCGTTTTGAAGAATAAAATTCATTAATTAAAAGTCATACTGCATTTACAATCAATAAACAAAAACTAGCAAAATAAATGCATAAAAGTAGAAATTGGGGCTTACCATCACGGAAAAGGATAGCAGTAGTCCTAAATTGGTTAAAGAAAGACTAGGGTCCTTCATCAACTGCAGTTGCTCCTCGTTTTGTTCGTTTGAAGGTCCATAATTTTCTTCTTCTTTTTTCATTTTTCTTGTTAGATCTTTACTTATTCTTTAGTTTTTTTCTTCTTTTTTCCTCTTCTCTTCTTCTTTTAGCATGATGTTCAAGTTGATCTTCACTTAATCTTCAGGTATATTTTTTAATATAAATTTAAGCAAGGGCCTGTGAATCAAAGTGTAGCAGATGAAGTTTGGCAAATTTGAAGATTAGCGATGAAGAAAGGACCAATTCAATTTCCAGAATATAAGAGTTAAGGTGTTAGTAATTTTGTCTTAGTTTTAGATATATATTATGAGATAATTCTAAGGATTTTTTTACTGCACTTCATTTTCCTTTTTTTAACTTCTTAGTTTTAGATTTGTAAAGAGTGAATGTAATAATTATGAAGGAATTGGATGTACCATGATCTACCCTTGTCCTTTTGTACATTTCGAATGTTAGATTCTATGCTTACTTTGAGATCTGTTTGTTGAGTCATGTAGTGTTTTGATGATTGTAAACAAATGATGATTATCTAACTAACATGTGTGTTTGAGATGTGCATATTACATTAACATGAAACAAGTCATGGAAGGTCAAATATATCACATCATGAAGGACTTCCAACAAGTGAAGTTCCTAAAAGAGTTCCTATAAGGAACACAAACAGAGTGGTTCCTAGGTACATCCTAAGATGAACATTGAATATGAAGTTCCGGAGCAGTTCCTGAGTGGGAGCAGCAAGATGACGTTTCAGATTTGTAACAAGAAGTTCCTGAGCGGGAGCTATGAGTGCGAAGTTTCAAAGATGGAGCTATCAACATGCGGTTCTGGAGTTGGAGCAGCATGAAACATGAAGGCAGAAAATATGAGTTATTTTCTAGGATTCATGTAAGTATGTGGAAACGTGAAAGGTAATGGAACAAGGTCAAAAGGAACTCGTAAGGTCAAAAGGAACTAGTGGTACTTAGAGTCAAAAGTATATAAGAGTCAGTAAGTCTGATGCATATTATTATCTTAATCTATAGGAATTTATTTAGAGTTTGTTTCTTAATAAATCTCTACTTGGTTAATTATTTTTAGATAATATGCATTAGTTGTTTTAGGATAAGTTTAAAATAAAAGATAAGTTTTAAATAAAATAGTTTTAGTAAAATCGTTTTTTTAGAATCTGATTTTAATTTATTTAATTTTATCTTTTCAGTTTTTGAAAAATATATAGCCTAGATTTATAATACGTATAATGAGTTTTGTTGAAGAAATTGTCTGTCTATTCCTCTCTAAGGAACAAACGTGCTGGTCCTATTAATCTAAGTTAAAGGAACGAAGTAGCCGTTAAAGGAACTAGGTGTGTAAAATATTGTGCAACGCTTAAAAGGAATCTGTTGAGTTTTTGAAGGCTATATTTTAGGAAAATTATTCTAAGTGGTTCAAATCTGATATTAAAGGAAATATCTTTTATGGAAAAGATTTTATCTTTATTCCAAAATAAAATCATTTTCGGATTTAAAAGAAAATCCTTTAAAGATATTAATACTATTGCATAAGTAAATGCTAGATTTTAGGAAGCAGTATCATTTCCATCTCCCACGTTCAACTGAGATCGTGGAGATCATGGGTAACAAAAGGAACGTGTTCCTCTAGTTGAGCAACATCATGGGAAAATGGTTTAACCACTAACACATGATTAATCCCACGTTCATTCTAAATGACTGCTATAAATAGACAAGTTCAATTAAGTTTTAAATTGTCTGACTGGTGTCTTTCCATAGTGTCTGACTTATGTCATTCTATAAGGTCTGGCTTTAGGAATAATGTTACAAAAGAATTATGTTTTTCTATTTTCTCGTTTTGAGTCAGTTCCTAAGAGTTTCAAGTTCCTATGAGTGCCATGTTCCTTTATAGTTCTTGAGTTTCTACATACTATAGTTAAAACTATATTATCAAATGTCTGTATTTGAGTTTAGGGTTAATGGATTTGAGTGAACTATTGTAATGGGGACTTGATTACGAGTTTGAGTGAATTTTTGTATCAAGTTCGAGTTAGGAACTTGAGTAAGTTCTTGTGTGTATGCGTAGACTTAGGGTGAAGTCTATCTGGGGGTGAAGGGTTTGAGTAAACCATTTGTAAAGAGTTGTCGGAACTCTTGAAAGACTTATAGTTATGTCTAGAGTATAGAGTGGAGATTGTGAGAGAGTTAGATTTCCTAGTGGAACTTGTCAGAGAGTTGGAGTTCCAAGGGGAACTTGCGTATGTAATAGGTTAAAACAGAGGAGGTTTCCTATTATATAGTAAAGAGTTTAAATCCCGAAGAGGTCGTGGTTTTTTTTTCTTGTGTTGAGACAAGAAGTTTCCACGTAAAAATCTCTCTTGCACTTTCAGTTCCTTATTGCTTATGTTTTAAATTCTGCATTATTTGGCCAATAAGTTCCACACTACAATTCACCCCCCTATTGTAGTGTTCCTATAGAAATAATAATTGGTATCAGAGCCGGAACTCAGTGATAAGCAGGAAACTCTGCTGAGTTAAGTTCTCGCAAGAAGAGGGAACCCGTACGAGAAAGAAACTCCACCCTACGTCATTCAAAGGAACAACCGAAAGCTGACTATTTATTATCAATTAAAAGTCACTCAAGGATTATCAACAACCCCTTTGATGTAAGTACTATCTCTTACTTGAGACATTCTTTAGACGCATACATTAATTTGGAACTTGTTCCTTATAGTATTTCTAGTAAAATTGTTTTATGTGGCTTTAATGTTTTTATAGCAATTTTGGATAATTTTAAAACTGTTTTCTAAAGACAAAATTAATATTTCCAAATTGTTTTTTTTTTAATATCAAAGAATCAGTATACTAGAAATGGTTCAAGGAACGAGTCGTATGGAACAATGCATATTTGTTACTCTTGGAACTTGGTTTCCCATCTTTAGGGAAATCCATTATTTTTGGCATGTTATATTGTGCTCATATTATTCTTCATTTGCCAAATGATAGTGTTATTATGTATCATGAATATTTGAAAGATATCTAATGTCGATACATGATGTTCCTTGCTAGTAGTAGTAGATATGTGCATAATGAATATGGATATTTTATGTTGCTCTTACTAACAAGAAAGGACCCAACATATATTTGGGTATCAAAATCCAAGAACTTGCTTATTTTGCAGGTCATGTGAAAGGAACCTACATCTCTTGATGTAGAGGTTGTTTCTAGAAAGTAGATCTAGACATGAGTTCCTCTCACTACAAAAGCTGGAAAAAGTATGTAAAAGGTGAAATAAATTTCTCAGGAAATTGGGTAATAATCTTTACGTACTACTATATATATTGGTCATTATTATTCTCAAATATGCTTTTTAATATCACTTATTAATACATGATTGTAGAAGGTTATGGAAGAGAAGTTATTTTACGAGTCTTACATACAAATGAATTATTTCAATCTAACTTCTCTTCAAGTTTTATGCAACTATAATTATATTTTGTGGGTTTGACTATGGAGATAACTAACATTGGTAAAGGAACTTGCTGATGTAATAAGAGAATGATCGTCAGTTCCTCTGAAAGGAACAGATGTAGTGGCACAACTAAAATGATCCAAAGGAACTCTAATATAGTCATAGGAACATAGTAATTAAGCATGAATCAACAGTTAACTGATATTCACGTCCTAATGATAATAGAAATTTTAGGCTAAAATTTAGGAAGGTTTTAGGAAAAAGATTTTGTCTAAATTAAATCATTTTAAAGAAATTTTTTTTTGGTTATGGAAAGATTTTAATTTTTAAAAAAATTAAATCTTTTATATTTAAAGAAAAACTATCTTAGATATTATTAAAAAAATTGAAATTAAACTTTTATTTAGGATAAGAGATCATGCTTAACAAATTCCTAGAATTTAGGAAAATGGGATACTGGATATAACACGTTCAATTGAACGTATACAAAGTGGCGCATGATGTGCTTGTTCCTCAAGCAAAGGAACAACGTGTTCTAAAGCCACAAATCTATGATCATATTATCTAATCTCACGTTCAATCCAAATGACTATTATATAAGAACTTAATTAATGAAGTTCTAAGTGTGCCTGACTAAGTGATTAAGTGAGTTAAGTAATTATAGTCTCAGTGCCTTTATTCTATTATAATAGCCAATTGTCCCTATTGTCTATTTATTCTATTTCATTTAAATTAAATGCATAAAATCAGTTTCTCAAATCAAGAAACATTGACTCTTGATTTGAAGGAAGCGATGGTAAACTAAGATAAGTGGAACTATTAAATGGTATAGGAACATTCCAACATTTGGCACAAGTTTCTAATTCTTTTGAAATCAATCTTAGTTCACTTGAACAAAGCAGAAGTTCCTTTTCATTTGAGACTATAATTTTTTAAGGAACATTATTTCATTTTATGCTCTAACTATATTATCTCTTTTTACTAACCTACTAACATCAAAATGCACAAAGTATTTCTTTTTGGGTTTGCTTTACAGATTATATTTCTTAGTTTATGACAACCCAAAATGAAGGAACAAACAATATTTAGTGAGGGGGAACAACTCGTAAGATATAGCTTGACAACGAGTGTTCCAAGCCTATGATGATAGACAAATCAATATACACTCACTATATGCTTATGATGAAGGAACTGCAGCTTCATAAACCAACGTAAAATTGTAAGATTGTTTAATAATCAAATGTTGGTAAGTCAAGTTATTGTTCCTTTGTATATAATTTTATTGTCGAGTAATTGAAGCACTTTTTGTTTAAAGTTTTTAAAAGTTCACTAACTCTGGTTGGTTTGCAAATAAAATATGCGTCATCAATAAAAGCTAGAAATGTCATACTTGAAGGGAATTATGTAGGAAACACATACTTTGTGGATCTTGGTTCCTAACAACTACATGACATGACTAGTCATTATTGAAGATGATCTACTTATATCTTTAAAAATAATAATATTCTAACTTCATCGTGGTTGACAAACTTAGACCAAAGAACTTGATTATAGGTATATCTTATGTCTAGTTCTCAAAGGATGAAGTTTGCTAACTGTGTCCATGAAGAAAGTATGTGATTTTATCATCTTTCAAAATCATAAAATTTAGTGTGCACCATAAATTCTTTAGAATTTTTTCATGAGCATTTTTATGGCATCTTAAGTGTTTAGATTAGAATTTTGAAACAGATTTGTCTTGATTATAGTTGATGGTTATTTAAGGAACACTTGATTCTTTTCTTTAATAACAAAGATGAATATTCCACAAAATGTGTAATCATTGCTAAGAAGAATAAAAGTTTAAGTGGTCATTAATTATTATATTCGAGATCTAACCATGGAACCAAGTTCTGAACAAGTTTGATGATTCTGCAGGAAACAAGGTACCGACTACAGGCTTTCAAAGTGAATAAAATCATAACCAGAAAGGAACTTCTGGACATAAGTCGTCAATACTGCTTCCTAATAATCAACAAGGTTATGGTTACATCTTTGATCAACAAGACACCCTACGAACTAAAAAAGTAGAAGATTATACTAGGGAAGTTTGATGATATAAGTGAAGAGACAATGTTCCTGTGATGCGCCTTCAATTGCAAAGCATACCAAGTTTACAACAAAGAAAACAATGTGCATAGTAATGAGTGAGCATATTATTAAAACTAACTTGTTTGTTCCTAGTAAACATGTTAAAGATGGTTTTATGTTGAACTAACAAGTTCTTATGGAGCAATGAATTCCTAACATAAAATATGTCACTATGAAAAGCAACAATGGCTAGCTATATGACCTCATGAAGAATAGCTTAAATATAAAGATCAAGTTCAAATTCCTAAAATAGAAGTTCAACTCAATCAATATGTGAAAGCGAGTTCCTATGCAATTAGTAGGAACATGCAGTTCCATACTTCCAGTAATCGAGTTCCTTGTCTCTAACTGTAAGATAAGAAGTACCCCTGCGATTCATTCACTGTGACATCGACAAAGGAACTCTATACAGGTTAGTTGTTTGAGAGGAACAACTAAACAAAGGTATTGACTTTGAGGAAACTTTTATTCATGTAGTCAGGTCATAAGATAATTGTATATTATTTTCTCTTGTTGCTTACATGGGATTTAGGTTGTTCCAAATAGATTTTATATGTGTTCAAAATAAATATTTTTTTAAATCTATGAGGAACAACATCAAGTTTCATCTTGAAAAATGATTTCAAAATTCACAATAATTTTTGTCTTCAAGAGGATTTGACTTAGTAGTTGTACTTAGTTAATAATATTTTTGGTACAACTAACTATTTTATGCAAGGGTTTTTGCTAACCATATAAGCAAATGTGAATGTGAGCATGATAAGGGAATACAACTACTCTCTTGGAAGATACTGATGCAAGGACAAAAACATGTTAAAGAACTTTTGAAGAATGATGAGTATGAGTCGAGCTGGAGTGAAAGTTTCCATCAGATGTGAAGACATCAAAATGATGGAACTAGCAGTTCAGGAATTCAAAAGTAAGTCATCAAAATCATTCCTGTACCTGAAAGTTAATATGCATGGTGAAATATGACTTAAAGTATGTTGTTCCTATTCACATTTTATCATGATTAATAAATTAGATTATTAAATTATTAATATGAATGCATAAGTTTTATAAGTCTTGCTTTACGTTATGTGAATATATGTTCTTTATAATTTCACCTATTCATGGACTGTTTAGAGGAAAAAGACATAATGAATTCTGACTTGAGTGTAAACATAATCTTTTCCAAAAGTTTTGTCGAATTGGGCTCTTACACATATTAAAATTGAAGTGATTATACACACACTAGCGTAAATATGTTACACTTAATTTTTGTGTCGTAAAGGCATATTCACTTGCCTACGAGTGTTGGAGGTCTAATAATAGAACTATGGATGCTATGAAACATGAAAATCCTAAGTTGCCAAAGGTACAATGAAAGAACCCTTGATGGAACAAGACAGGTAAATTCCCATAATATATTTCTTTAACTTTTAGAGGGAACAAACCTATTTTTAGCCAACTATCATCAGTTCACACCACATTTCTTCAAATACCCTTTGATTTATTAATCCTTAATTCCATTCAAATCTTGTCACTTCAAATCTCCTAATTCCCATGTGCTCTAATTTAAATTCATGACTTTTTATGGTTTAACGATGCATAAAGAGTGATAAATGGTAAATACATTTTGAGGGGGAAGCTATGGAAGAAGTGAGAAGCAAGTGTTTTGTGATTTATCAATTGATGCTCAAAAGGATATATTATTAGATAGAACTAATCATATAAGTTCCTAATGATGAAGGGATGGCAAGAAACTCAGGGGGAATAAGGAAGAAATCGATATAAATGTGACATTCTAGGAAAAATGCAACAACTTGTAATAAAACTCTTGTTTTAAAAAAAAAAAAGAAAAAAAAAACAAACAAGGGTGATCAAATCTGTATTATTTCCTAGTAGTCAATATTTGATATGGTTGTGAAGATGATTACTCATGAATTTGATGATTTGAGAAGAGGAACATAAGCAAAAGAATGGAAGAACTTGATTATAAAGATGAATTCGTTCATGTTTCTTCACTCAATGAGTTCCTCACAATTGGTTGGTTGGTTGAGTAAAAGCGAAATTGATAGATATATATCATAGTGAATGTGTGTGAGGTTTGACAGAGATTTCAAAAGTGTGAGGTGAAGTGATCAACTCTAATAATTGTTGAGAACCTCATATTAGAAGTGTAAACCATAGAGCACACAATATATCTCAAGTTCCCTTTACTCAAATTGTTCCATAAACTTCTTTCATATTTCTTTGAGCCGGATATTACAATGTCCTATCTCTTAAATCCATTCTTAACTTCTACACTTGATTTTTGATTGACTTTTACTTTCTTATTTGTCAAGTTCCTTCGATGGTTTTTGAAGTTGGGTCTTTGGATTGTGAGTTGGAAATTTGTGTAGCACATGCATCCTAAGTTTGAAAAATTGAGATTCTTGAGACTTTTGGGACTAACAAGTGTTTCACCATTATGGTGGTAAGTGTAGCATATAACAATATGTGTCTATGATTTCCCTAAAACCTTTGTGTGTAAGATGATCCTTTTCGATAATGACAAAAGGGGGAAGAATATGTATGATGCTTATGGTCAAGTATAGTTAAGTCTAAATCATTATATGATGAAAGTTGCTTGTATGATGTGTTTATCTATGTTGATATTTTCTTCATACACTAGGGGAAAAAAAGGAAGGGCTGCGCTGGAAGGGTTGTGTTATTGGAAAACGCAACCCTTCATGTAGGAAGGGCTGCGGTTACCCCAAAAATCGCAGCCCTTCGTATACGAAGGGCTGCGGTTAGTCGAAAACCGCAGCCCTATAAGTAATAAAGGGCTACGGTTTTCGGGCTAACCGCAGCCTTTTATGGGCTTTTTTTAAAATTTTATTTTGAAAGAGAATTCGGTCTCGCACGTTGGGCTTAAAAGTTGAGCGGGCTAGGTTATTTCTCACAATCTCCCTTCCTCATTCTCTCTCCTCTCTCACAATCTCCCTCCCTCATTTTCTCCCCTCTCTCTCCTCTGCTGGAGAGTTCGCCGCTATGATGCACGCCGGTGGTCCGACGCAAGCCGCTCATCCCCTTCGTCGGTGGCTAGGATCCCCTTCGTCGGTGGCGAAGTGAGGTGGTCTCCCTCTCACAAATCTTCGCCACAAATCTTCTCTCACAAACTCCTCTTCGCCGACCACAAACTCCTCTTCATCGACTACAGCCGCCAAATTCCGGCGACGCTCAACCGCCAAATTCCTGTCCTCATTCTCGGTTCTCGGATCTTCTGTCCTCCTTCGTCTCGCTAGCATTTGCGCACACCACCACACTTCGTCTTTCTCGGATCTCTTGTCCTCCTTTGTCTCTCGCCGGCATTTGCGCCGAATTCCGGTGACGCTCAACCGCCGAATTCCTGTCCTCATTCTCGGTTCTCGAATCTCCTGTCCTCCTTCGTCTCTCGCCGGCATTTGCGCACACCACCACACTTCGTCTCTCTCGGATCTCCTATCCTCCTTCGTCTCTCGCCAGCATTTGCGCCGAATTCCGGCGACGCTCAACCGTTGCTGCGGTGATTATAGTCGTTTTTTTTTTCTTTGTCAATTTTTTGGGTTTAGTCGGTTTTTTTTTGTATTTGTTGGTTGTTGATTGTAGTTTTTTTGTCATTTTTTGGTACGAATTATTTCGTCCTTGTGTTTGTCCCCTTGTCCAACAAGTAAGCTGTAGGCTTAGCTTCCTTGTCGAGCAAGTAAATTAGTATCTTGAGTGTTCTTCAGATGGAGACTTGTGCAACAATGCCTGAATTATAGCTTAATCCTTAGCCTTGGCTTCGCTCCCGAACCTGCACAAAGGGACCCACCCTGGAGGTTTGGGTGGTGGTTCCCCTCCGATGCTTAAGTCAGTTATCAGGAGTTGTAAGAGAAAGTAGAGATAGAAAGAGAAAGTGAGAGAGAATTTATCAGAGTAACTTTACACTGTTTGCATTGAATGTGTTTTCTCCTGATTTCAGGGGTATTTATAGTGATAGCAAGTTGACAGCTAACCTTAAAAACTGACCTACAATAGTGGCCTCCGATTGACCGAGGAATCCAGATCATGACACGTGGCAGACCATGACTGGGGGATGTCTATTAACCACTCTCCTTTAGCCATTTAGACCGCTTTGGCTCGACTATTGGGCCGAAATTCAATCCTTTTACCCAACTGAGTATAGCCCAGAGATTAAGCCTTATTTTTACTTTAAATAGGATGACACGTGTACGGCTCTGATGAGCCCATGTGTCGTTAAGGGAGCCGTAGATGTTAGGCTACAACATTTGCCCCTAAAAGGGCTTTCAGTGTTGGCCCATCTGACGGTTAATGCCCTTTTACCCAAGGTAGCTTTTTGTTGGCCCGTCTGACGGTTAAGGCCCGTTATACAGAAGGTAGTGTATTCAAAACGAAGGAAATGACGCGCCCTTTCTTGTGTTATACCGGTCATATTAGACCGTGGGACTCCCATTTCGGTCATTCTTGACCGGCTGCGCAGGTTTCTTATTCCTCTATAAATATCCTTGGTGTGAAAACATTCAATCATTTAACACCTTGAACAAATTTTTCTAGAGAGAGAGAGCTCTGCAGTTTTCTAGAGAGAGAGAGAGATCGTCCAGCTTCAGCATCCTTCACCGAATTTCCCAGACGTTCTTAGCAGGTATCGTTTCTTTGATCCTTTTATTCTTCTTTATTCTTTATTTTTTCTTAGAAAATCAATAAAATGGAATCATCTTCGTCAAATAATCCTAGCCGACCAAGAGCTTGTCTTGACCCTAGAACCGATACTTCTTCTTCGGCACATTCTAGAGTTGGGCCTCTTCTGGCCGAGTACATATTTTTTCATAGTTTTGGCCGAGAAAGTCGACGACCCAGTCTTTACTCGTGCGGGGGTAATCTGGCGCGCGTCAAGCAAACGACCCGTCTAAGACGAAAAGCAATAATTCCATCAAATAGCTCGGATATGGAGGAATCGACTGGACGAGTGCCAGATGAGGCAAGAGAGGTCCAAAGTGCTCAGTCTTTGGACAGGCCTCCGTTTGACCATGATGCAGAGACTTCAGAAATAAAAACGAGACCAAGATTTCGCCGGGACGCCGATACGGAGGAGATCGGCGAAGGTAATAATGGTAGCGATCCTGAGGCTGCCGAAGAATCAGACGAGGCCTCTACCACCTCGTTAGAGATTAGAAAACGTTTAGGTCCCCTTTCTGATCCGGGCTTCATTTTAGTTAACCGTAAGTGGTTAGAGAAACTAGGACCAGACCCTAATTTCTTGTCGTCTTTCATGCCCATGCTGGGCTTCTCCTTTGTCATTCCTAATAAGGACGCGACGATCCTGAGTGCTCCCAGGAGCCATTTCGCCGTCTATAAACTGGCCTTAGATGCTGGATTGAGGTTTCCTCTTCACGACTTCGTAGAACAAGTGCTGCAGCACTACCACATCGGCCATAACCAGCTGGCACCAAACGCTTGGCACAATATCCTGACGTTTATTGCCGTCTACGAGCTACGCGGCCTAGCCCTTTCCCTTCAAGCCTTTACCCATATCCATTATGCGTCTAAGGTACCTGGGGCTATGGACGGAGCATGGCTCAAGATCGGCAAACCGTCCGAGGCTTCTTTACAGCTTGGGGGAAATCGTCAAAGATGCACGATTGGAAAGCCGATTTCATCTTTTTACGGGCGTCCAGCGACTATGTCACAGAGAGCTACAGATATTATAATAGATCCGTCACTAATACCGGACGGAAGCGGTCTTGGCTGGAGCTGGAGGACGAATATGACGAGGTGGTGGTGGAGTACTTCAGAGTGAAGGAGTACTCCAGACCCGGCCAGCGATCTTTTAAGGGACCGTCTAACTGGATACCCTTTAAGAAAATGTTTTACCAAGACGACTTCTTGGTCGCTGCCGGCTTGCAGTTGGCTGAGGATAAAGGTATATTTAAAATCATCCAAGTAAAACTCTTCGGCCATAACTCATATGACAAACACACATATATTTTTTTTTTTTTTTTTGTATTTTTAGACTCGGCCAGACAACGCCTCAAACCATCTTGGACGGGGGAAATCAGCATGTCCCAATTAACAGATAATCTGTGGAAGGAGTATGCAAAGAGCAGCGCCGAAAAAAGGGCGGAAACATTGGTAATTTTTTTTTTTTTTTTGACGAGGACCATATGAGCTCGTCCGGAATTGGCATCCAATTCTTGGACGTATGTCACCCCAAGAAGGAGAGCGTCCAGACTTGGACGGTCACCTCCTTGGCCCCACGCTCGTCCAAGAATTGGTGTCCAATTCTTGGACGAGAGTCACCCGAAGAAGGAGAACGTCCAGACTTGGACGGTCACCTTCTTGGTGTCTTGCTCGTCCAAGAATTGGTGTCCAATTCTTGGACGAGAGTCTCCCAAAGAAGGAGAACGTCCAGACTTGGACGGTCACCTTCTTGGGACCATGCTCGTCTAGGAGATAGTGTCCAATTCTTGGACGAGAGTCACCCAAAGAAGGAGGACGTCCAGACTTGGACGTTCACCTTCTTGGGGCCATGCTCGTCCAAGAGTTGGTGTCCAATTCTTGGACGAGAGCCACCCAAAAAAGGAGGACGTCCAGACTTGGACGTTCACCTTCTTGGGGCCATACTCGTCCAAGAGTTTTGCACCAAATCTTGGACGAAGGTCAGCCAAGGAAAGAGATCGTCCAGACTTGGACGGTCACCTCTTTGGGACCGTACTCGTCTGGATTTTTGCAATAGTAGTTATTTTTTATTTTTTGGACGATCAATCTGATGCCTTTACTTTTTGCAGAAAAATGCTCCTACAAACAAGCTTCCACCTGGGAAGTCGTCCTCGTCCAAGAAGAGGCCCACTACAGCCGCTGACCAGCCTTCAGCGAAGAAGCCTAAGGGCTTTACAAGGAAGAGGGCGGATAAGGCGGCTCCTACTGCCGAGAGTGGGGAGAAAAGAATGCCTCCCCAACAAGCCAAGGCTCTTAAGAGGGAGCCTTCGACTGCCGGATCGGCCGAGGAGGGAATGGATGCACACGCAGCTGTGCCGCTCTGCGTTTTGCCGGCCGACTCTGCCGAGGTCAACCCAGAGTCCGCCTTGGCTTTGGTTGCACCGGGATCTGATGCTACTGCCGAGAACTATCCAGGGTTCAGCGGCTCGGCGGCAAAGCTGGTGACACAGATGCCTCTAGCTGTTAGGACGGCATCAATTTCGTCTGGTGAGTCGTATTACCCCAACATAGTTAGGACGATGCGGGTCGGTGGACAGTCCATGAGTCCGTCCAATAGACAAGCCATCGTCTTCCCTATCAAGATAACTGACTCTCCCCCTCTTTCAGATAAGGGCAAAGGCCCTGCTATTCCCCCAACTCCTCCCACTGCTGACTCGGACGAGGAGTCCTCTCCTGGCTTCGCCAAAATGTCAAGGCTGGAGAAAGAGCGGGCTGAAGCGGGAGCTCTTCAAATGCTTCCCCGAATCCTACATCAAGGGATTAAGGGGAGCGTCCGCCGGGCATATGGGCTACATGTCTCGACTTCTTTGCCGAGGTAGTGCTTTATGACTGCCTTGTTTTATACTTGTATAAATTCACTTTGCAAATCGTCTAATAACTTGACTGGTTTTCCTTGCCCCAGCTTCTGGCTCGCAGCATGCTAACTGAAGATTGGGCGAGGGAGCTTAGAAAGGAAAATAAGCACCTCGTCCACCAAGCTACAACGGCAGGGGACAAAGCCATTCACGACATCGAGATGGCTAACACCCTTCATCGCCAGTCGCTGGAGGCCTTGGAGAAGAGATCGGCAATCCTGGAGTCTAAGAACAAGAATCATCTTGTTAAAATCAACCAGCTATATTCCGAGCAGGATCGTCTAAAGATGATCATAGACGCTCTCTCTGCCGAGTTGAAAGGCGAAAGGGATGTCGCTCTTATTGCTGCCGCTGAGCTGAGAAGAGAGAACATGCACCTAAAGGCAAAGACTGCCCGTCTGGAAAGGGAGGCGGCCAAGTCCTTCGACGATGCCAAGGAAGGGTTGAAACAAGTCGTCAAAACGACCAAGGACTGGGCCGTCAAAGCCTTTGGGATGCTAGCTGAGGAAGCTGAGGTCCCCAGCTTTGTTCGTCGTTTGGAGTATCAAGAGAGCGTTCATTGGGCTATGGTATGTGCCGAGGAACCTCCGGAGTTTGAAGAATCAGACGACGAGGCTGCTGCTGAGGTGGAGACCCCAAAAGACGACCAAGAAACCCGCTTTGAAGACGAAGCCTAAGCTTAGGTTTATTTTCATGTTTCTTAGCTTGTTCGCTGCTGTATCTTTTAACTCTTCAGCTCTTACGTTGTAATTCTTTACCAATTATATATGAAAGAGTATTTTTCCCAATTTCCTGCCTTTTATCTTTCTGAATTCTAATTTTGACCAAGTATAATATCACCTTCGTCCTGAACAATCGGACGATCTGCTTTTCCTGAAGATTACCAAGTAAAAATGTGACTCGTCCTGATATTATTGGACGGTCTACAATATTTAGAGCCTTTGATAATTACATATGCATCTAAGTACCAAAAGAGGCTCGTCTGGGATTGCCATCCTAGGATTGAACGATTACCAATTTTTGGACGAGGGATACCCAATGAAGGAGAACGTCCATACTTGGACGATCACCATCTTGGGGCCATCTTCGTCTGGAATTGGCCTCCAATTTTGGACGAGGGTCACCCAATGAAGGAGAGCGTCCATACTTGGACGGTCACCTTCTTGGGGCCATCTTCGTCTGGAATTGGCCTCCAATTTTGGACGAGGGTCACCCAATGAAGGAGAGCGTCCATACTTGGACGGTCACCTTCTTGGGGCCATCTTCGTCTGGAATTGGCCTCCAATTTTGGACGAGGGTCACCCAACGAAGGAGAGCGTCCATACTTGGACGGTCACCTTCTTGGGGCCATCTTCGTCTGGAATTGGCCTCCAATTTTGGACGTGGGTCACCCAATGAAGGAGAGCGTCCATACTTGGACGGTCACCTTCCTGGGGCCATCTTCGTCTGGAATTGGCCTCCAATTTTGGACGTGGGTCACCCAATGAAGGAGAGCGTCCATACTTGGACGGTCACCTTCCTGGGGCTATCTTCGTCTGGAATTGGCCTCCAATTTTGGACGAGGGTCACTCAATGAAGGAGAGCGTCCATTCTTAGAAGTCCAATTGACCTGCTCTCCTTAGCTCGTCCTATAGGCTTCTATTGTCCCCCCGTTCTTGGGCTTAGCTGAATCGTATATTGAAGGGGAGCTGAAGTCCAAGAAGGAGAGCGACCAGCCTTGGCTGAGCCTGCTGAAGTTGATGGGCGAGCGTGAGAGACATGTTCAAATAATGTTTTAGCCGGCTTCCTTGAGGGAGCAACACTCGTCATTAAGTAGCGATCCCTTATTAGGGTCTGGACTACCTAGCTGTCCGTATTTTTGAAAGTAAGTATCCTTTACTAAGGGCTTATTTTTACTAAGTGCTTATTTCAGGCCAGCTTTCTCTCAGAGACTTTGACGTTACTCTTACTAGAGGTTTTGTCAATTTGACGGCCATATATGCATTATATATTTGGCCGGCCTCTTTGAGGGAGTGATGTTCGGCGTATGTGCGAGCAATTCTGACGTTCTGCCATTGTTTGTATTTTTGTCCAGGTTATTGTCACTTTTAGACGAGTAACTGATTTAATGCCCCAAAGTGAAGTAACTTGGTGAAAATAAACAAAAAGATAAGATAGTAGGAATTGTATTATATGGATTTTGCTTGGCTGAAAGCCAAGATGCATGTATACAATTCTTTTCTTACTAATATGTGCCGTGGCACTTTAGAGTAACTACAAATTACCCTACTTATATCTGACGAAGATCTGAGCTAGACGTGGTACTTCTTTAAGTTGTCTGAATTCCAGGTACGCTGAATAGATCTTCCATCTAGACCTTGCAGACGAAAAGTCCCACTGTGTATCTCCTGGACAATCAGATAAGGTCCTTCCCAATTTGGTGTTAGTTTTCCCAACTCTTTAGCTCGTCCAACTGCTTCCGTCTTTCTCAGAACAAGATCCCCCACCTTTAGCGGTCGTCTAACAACTCTTTTGTTAAACTCCCGAGCCATACGCAGTTTGTATAATTGCATTCTTAGCAAGGCATTGCCCCTGACTTCTGGGACTTGGTCCAAGGCCGTACGCAATGCGGCTCAGTTGGCTTCCTCTATGTATAACATGACTCGTAGGGTGGGCTCCTCGATCTCAATGGGTAAGACGGCTTCAGTACCATAGACTAGCATGAAAGGCGTCTCGCCTGTAGAATTCTTAGCAGTTGTTCTAATGGACCATAACACCAATTGCAGTTCTTCAACCCATTGCCCTTTGGCGTTGTCCAGCTTCTTCTTGATTCCATTTGATAGAATCTTGTTGAAGGACTCGACTTGCCCATTAGCTTGTGGGTGGGCGACTGCTGCAAAGTGAGCTTTGATTTCTCTTTCTGACAGCCATTCTTTCAGCTTAGGCGTTTCGAACTGTGGACCATTATCAAAGACGATTGACTGAGGCATGCCAAATCGAGTTATAATGTTCTTCCAGATGAATCCCTTGACGTCGTTTGTTGTTATTCCTCGCATGGCTTCAGCTTCTATCCATTTAGTGAAATAGTCCACTGCTACAATCACAAACTTCTTTTGCCCAAGGCCACGGGAAAAGTCCTAGGATATCCATGCCCCATTTGGCAAAAGGCAGAGGGAACAAGATGGGGGTCAAATAGTTGGACGGCTTCTGATGCACATTTCCATGCTTCTGACAACTGTCACACTTCTTTGCATAGACTAAAGCATCCTCCTTTAAGGTAGGCCAGTAGTACCCCGTCCTTAAAGCCTTCTCGCCTAAGGCTCTTCCCCCAATGTGAGAGGCACAAGCTCCTTCATGGAGTTCTTTCAGAATCTCCAGACCATCTTTTCTGGTGACGCACTTGAGCAGAGGCCGGTTGAACGACTTCTTGTAAAGTGTCTCGTCCCATAGTTCAAACCACTTGTCTCTGGCCTTCACATACTTGGCCTCTACAGGATCCGAAGGCAATCGCCCTGTCTTCTTGTATTCTATGATCGGCTCCATCAGACATTCCCTCGGCTGAGAAACATAATCTCCTCTTGGTCGATGCTCTTTTTGGGTTTAACTTCCCAAAAGACTGTTCTTGGCACATCACCCTCAGCCGAGATGGCCAATTTCGAGAGAGCATCTGCTTGATGATTTTCTGACCTTGGTACTTGGTCGAGGACAAATCGTTTTAATGGCTCAATCTCATCCTTGATCAGTCGCATATATTTGCCCATTGATGCTTCTTTGCCTTCAAAATCTCCGTTGACCTGACTGACAACTAAGAGAGAGTCCGATTTTGCCTCAATCTCTACAGCTCCAGCCGCCTTGCACATTTTGATTCCAGCCAAGAGTGCTTCATATTCAGCTTCGTTATTGGACGCTTTGAATTGGAATCTTAATGCATATTCAAATTTGTCCCCTTCGGGAGATTGACAAATGATTCCTGCCCCACACCCATTGGATCGTGGACGATCCATCAACCATGAGCGTCCAATGCTTCCTTCCTTCAGCTGGATCAGATATTGGCTTTATGGTTGGCCGAGTAAGCTCAACTATAAAATCAGCCAAGGCTTGCCCCTTAATGGCCTTCCTTGGTTCAAATGATATGTCAAACATGTTGAGCTCAACCGCCCATTTTAACATTCGCCCAGCGGCTTCCATCTTCTGCAGAACTTGCTTCAAAGGTTGATCTAGATAGACGAGTATACTGTGCGCCAAAAAATAGGGCCTTAACTTTCTGCTGGCCATGACAAGGGCCAATCCAAACTTCTCAACAGGAGTATACCGGTTTTCCGCGTCCTTGAGCACGTGACTCACGAAGTATATTGGGATCTGGACGGATTCTCTTTCAGCCAATAGGACGGCACTCACAGCTTGAGTGGATACAGCCAAGTATACAAACAATTTTTCCCCCTCTGCGGGACTGACCAACCTAGGCGGTGCTGAAAGATGATCTTTGACATGCTTGAAGGGCTTCCTCCGCTTCGCTGTCCATTCAAACTTGGCTTTTTTCTTGATCGTGGCAAAGAAGTGATGGCACTTGTCGCCCGACTTAGACAAAAATCGTCCAAGGGCGACCAAGCAACCCGTCGGCCCGCTGTACCTCTTTTACCTTCGAAGGAGACTTCATGTCTAGAACAGACTTGAATCTTTTCGGGGTTGGCTTCTATTCCCCTCCGATCCACCAAGAAACCTAAAAACTTCCCCGACAAAACCCCAAAGACACATTTGTTTGGGATTCAGCTTCAACTTGTATTTCCCGAGAGTTTCAAAAGTTTCTCTCAAATCACCAACATGGCTTTCTTCTTGACGGCTCTTGACTATCATATCGTCAATATATGCCTCCATATTTCGTCCTAATCTATGGCTGAAAAACATTATTGATCAATCTTTGAAAAGTGGCCGGGGCATTGCGTAGGCCGAATGGCATCCTCACCCACCATACAGCCCTTTTTCGTAATGAAGGACGTTTTGTCCCGATCCTCTCGGCCACATTGGGATTTGATGAAAACTCGAATATGCGTCCATGAAGCTCAAGCAAAGCATGGCCACTGTGGAGTCTACTAGACGATCCAACTTAGGCAAAGGGAAACTGTCTTTAGGACAAGCCTTGTTGAGGTCCGTGTAGTCCACACACATTCTCCAGGTGCCATTAGGCTTTGGCACCATAACCACATTTGCTATCCGATCCGGATAAAAGGTTTCTTTGATGAACTTGGATTCCAACAACTTCGAACTTCTTGGTCGACCGCCCGGTTTCTAGCCTGGTCCCAAATGCCTCTTCTTCTGGCGAACCGGTTTCAAATTTGGATCAACATTCAACCGGTGGACGGCTACTTCCGGATCAATTCCCGGCATTTCCTCGACACAATAGGCAAACACATCTTGAAACTCTTTCAACAAGTGGACTAGATGACCCTTCAAACCAGGATCGAGCGAAGATCCAATTTTGATGGTCCTTTCGGGCGAGCTTCATCCAGGCGTACTTCTTCGAGGCTTCCACTGGGCTCTGGACGTTCTACTTGTTAGCCCCATGATGGCCATGACCTCTTCAGACGAGGAGGGATCTTCCTTGATGATTTCATATTTCCTCTTCTTGCTGGGGAGATGTTCAGACGCCTTCCTTGAGGGAGCAAGAGGCGTCTGAGGGCTCTCAAAGGTCAGCTTTAACGAGGTGACCTGATCTTTGACAAATCCAGATGTTTTCCTCTCGCTAGCCATCTTCGTCTGATCTTTCTCTATTCCGGACGTTCTCCTTTCGCTAGCAACCTTCGTCCGATCTTTTTCTATTCCGGGCGTTTTCCTTTCGCTAGCAACCTTCGTCCGATCTTTCTCTATTCCAGACGTTTTCCTTCCGCCAAAGAACTTGCGTCCCGGTCTTGCTTGTCGACCTTCCATGATGATGGTTTCGTAGTAGTTAGGTAACATTCCCTAGCCGCCTGCTGGTCTCCATACAAGGAGCCAATCTTGCCATCATCACACTCATACTTCATCAACATCAGGTGAGTTACTATTACTGCTTTGATATGATTCAGAGTTGGTCGTCCAAGAATGACATTGTAGGCTGTCAAGTCTCGGACCACCAAGAACTTGATAAACAGAGTTCTTGAGGCTTCCTTCTCTCCCACTCGAACGGGCAAATTCACAGTTCCCATGGGATGGATGACTCCTCCCCCAAACCCTATGATGGGATGGTGAACGGGAACTAAGTTCTTCTCCTCAAACTTTAGTCTGGACAGGCAATCAGCACTAATGATGTCCGTCGAACTTCCGGTGTCGATCAGGATCCTTCTGACTCTCAAGTTTGCTATTTTCATTTCTACGACCAAGGGATCATCATGGGGAGTCCTCAACCTGCCCCGATCTTGTTCACTAACTACCACCCTTGGGAAGGGCTCAGCCTTCGTTTGATCAGCTAACAAAACTTGGCCGAGCTCCCTAAGGTAGTTTTTGTGCCCTCTATTAGTTGGTCCCCCAACGCAAAATCCACCTGAGATTACGAGAACAACATCTTCGTCTCGTGCTTGCACTCTCTTTCTTCTTGTTATGCCAATCATCTTTCCTTGGAAACTTCCTTCCCCCTTGCGGCATATAGGAATTCATCTTTCCTTTTCGGGCTAACTCTTCCAAAGCTCTCTTGAGGTGCTTACATTCATTAGTCTCATGACCACAATCCTTGTGGAAGTGACAATACTTGCTCTTATCCCTATTTCTATAAGGGGTTTTCATCTCAGCTGGGGCCTTCAACTCATATTGATCCTTGATCTCCATGAGAATGGAGTATTGGTCTTTGTTAAACTCAATAGGATTGGATGAGGATGGCTCGGCCTCCTTTCTCTTGCTCCTTCTATACGAAGTGGTGGTTGCGGCTATTGCCCAGGTCTCGGCCTTTTTGGGGTTGCTCTTCTTTGGCTGAGCAACCTCTTCAGGCTTCTTAGACTCGGGATGTTTTGCTTCAAAGACACACTTCGGTAGCGTGGATAAACGCTTCCGCTTCTCTTAAAGCCTCGAGCAAGAGTGGAGATTTTCTTCTTAACAAGATCAAACTTGAAACTTCCTGGCCTTAGACCCCCGATGAAGGCGTCAAAGGCTACTCCAAAGATTAAGATCTTGGATCTCGAAGTGCTTCTAGGTTAAATCTCTTAACAAAACTTCTAAGAGCCTCCTTAGGTCCCTGGACGACCTTGCCTAGGTGCATGCTTGTCTTTTGCTCTTGCTTGTTGGCAACAAAGTGACTAGTGAATAAGAAACTGAGTTCAGTAAAATTGTTGACTGAATTAGGGGGAAGATTATTGAACCACTTCTGAGCTACTCCCTTCAAGGTAGCTGGGAAATTCTTACACCAAGTAGCATCGTCCACTCCTTGGACATACATCCGATGTTTGTAAGCGGACAGGTGATCATCGGGATCGGTTGTTCCATCAAAAGGCTCAATGGTTGGGAGTTTTACCTTTGGGAAGGGGGCGCCTCCATGATCCCGGCCGAGAATGGGGTAGGCCGGTTGATCCGGAGGGCTCCCACTGTCCCTCGATGGGTATGAACTCCTTGCGATATTCTTTCATTACAGGATTGGATGAAGTGTTTGCGAGGCACCTGGACGCCTATAGACCATGGGCTGAGCCACTGTCTTCTCCCCGTCGCGGATGAACAAGAGAATGACTTAAACTTCGTCCCTCCCCTGCGGGCGACAACCTCAAAGGAGGGTCTCTCAAATATGGTGTAGATCCTGTCGCCGATCGCCGTAATGCAGCAGCTTTCTTTGCTTCTAGATACTCTCGGCATCTGTTTCCATGCGGTGCCCGCTTGGACGAACATGGTCCCGAGTCCTCACCACCAAGTTCCAGTCCATCTTTCTTCGTTGATCATTATCCTCTCGGCGCTTTCCTCTTGACGTCTTCCTAGAGGGCTCCCGGCGAACATGGCGACTAGGACCCGGACGATCTACTTGAGAACGTCCTCTAGGACGAGGTGGATTGTTAGCAAGCGCTCCGGTTGTGATGAAAAAACAGCATATTGCTTTTAATCTGCTTCCCGGACGACCGCCGCCATCTTAGTCCGAAAGTCATTCAAGACATTCTCCAGGTGGGCGGCAGTCACTAGACGATCCAGATTCACTTGGATGACCGGTTGCTGGCTTGGTCCAGGAACATTGACAATGGACGGGGGTCTATCTCTTCCTCTAGGTGGTCTTTCATGCTCCACCGTATCTTCGACATTAACTTGAAGGCTTCGATTCCGGGCAATGTTGGACGATTGACAATCAGTCATCGTTGCGTCTCCCCACAGACGGCGCCAAATGTTTTGTCCCCTTGTCCAACAAGTAAGCTGTAGGCTTAGCTTCCTTGTCGAGCAAGTAAATTAGTATCATGAATGTTCTTCAGATGGAGTCTTGTGCAACAATGCCTGAATTATAGCTTAATCCTTAGCCTTGGCTTCGCTCCCGAACCTACACAAAGGGACCCACCCTGGAGGTTTGGGTGGTGGTTCCCCCTCCGATGCTTAAGTCAGTTATCAGGAGTTGTAAGAGAAAGTAGAGATAGAAAGAGAAAGTGAGAGAGAATTTATCAGAGTAACTTTACACTGTTTGCATTGAATGTGTTTTCTCCTGATTTCAGGGGTATTTATAGTGATAGCAAGTTGACAGCTAACCTTAAAAACTGACCTACAATAGTGGTCTCTGATTGGCTGAGGAATCAGATCATGACACGTGGCAGACCATGACTGGGGGATGTCTATTAACCACTCTCCTTTAGCCATTTGGCACTGCTGGGCTCTGACTATTGGGCCAGAAATTCAATCCTTTTACCCAACTGAGTATAGCCCAGAGATTAAGCCTTATTTTTATTTTAAATAGGATGACACGTGTACGGCTCTGATGAGCCCATGTGTCGTTAAGGGAGCCGTAGATGTTAGGCTACAACAGTCCTCTTGATAATTGTATGATGATGTTTGGAGTAATAATAATAATGTTTGAAATTTTCTGGTTGTTCTTTATAATTTCTGGTTGTTCTTTACAAAAAATTATATACATAAGTATAATATATTTTTGGTATATTTAGGACTCAAAAAATGCCAAAAAAAAAAAATTCGGTTCATGAAGGGCTGCGGTTTAAAACCGCAGCCCTTCACTTGTAGTGAAGGGCTGCTACGGAAAGGGCTGTTGGCCAAAAACGCAGCCCTTCCGTTTTTTTCCACTAGTGATATACATGCATAACTTGTTAGTTAAGGGGGATGAATGTACATCGTTTATTGTTTAATTTGTGATAAGCATCATTTGTTTGTCATCATCAAAAAGGGGGAAATTGTTGAGTCATGTAGTGTTTTGATGATTGTAAACAAATGCTGATTACCTAACTATCATGTGTGTTTGAGATGTGCATATTACATGAACATGAAACAAGTCATGGAAGGTTGAATATATCACATCACGAAAGACGAAGTTCCTAAAAGAGTTCCTATAAGGAACATAAACAGAGCGGTTCCTAGGTACATCCTAAGAGGAACATTGATTATGAAGTTCCGGAGCAGTTCCTGAGTGGGAGCAGCAAGATGACGTTTCAGAGTTGAAACAAGAAGTTCCTGAGCAGGAACTACGAGTGCGAAGTTCCCTAACAAAACTAGCACAACGAAGTTCCAGAGACGGAGTTATCAACATGCGGTTCTTGAGTTAGTAGCATGGAACATGAAGGCAGAAACATGAAGGCAGAATATATGAGTTTATTTTCTAGGATTCATGTAAGTATGTGGAAACGTGAAAGGTAATGGAACAAGGTCAAAAGGAACTCGTAAGGTCAAAAGGAACTAGTGGAACTTAGAGTCAATAAGTCTGATGCATATTATTATCTTAATCTATAGGAATTTATTTAGAGTTTGTTTCTTAATAAATCTCTACTTTGGTTCATTATTTTTAGATCATATGCATTAGTTGTTTTAGGATAAGTTTTAGTTTTAAAATAAAAGATAAGTCTTAAATAACATAGTTTTAATAGAATCCTTTTTTTTTTTGGAATCTGATTTTAATTTATTTAATTTTATCTTTTCAGTTTTTGAAAAAGAAAAGCCTAGATTTATAATACGTATAATGAGTTTTGTTGAAGAAATTGCCTGCCTGTTCCTCTCTAAGGAACAAACGTGATAGTACTATTAATCTAAGTTAAAGGAATGAAGTAGCCGTTAAAGGAACTAGGCGTGTAAAATATTGTGCAACGCTTAAAAGGAATCTGTTGAGTTTTTAAAGGCTATATTTTAGGAAAATGATTTTATGTGGTTAAAATATGATATTAAAGGAAAGATCTTTTATGGAAAAGATTTTATCTTTATTCCAAAATAAAATCATTTTGCGGATTTAAAAGAAAATCCTTTAATGATATTATTTGATAAGAAGATTTAATTTTGGTGTTATTAATTAAAATAGTTTTTAATTAATAACAAATTAAAATACTGTTGCATAAGTAAATGCTAGATTTTAGGAAGCAGTAACATTTCCATCTCCCACGTTCAACTGAGATCGTGGAGATCATGGGTAACAAAAGGAACGTGTTCCTCTAGTTGAGGAACATCATGGGAAAATGGTTTACCCACTAACACATGATTAATCCCACGTTCATTCTAAATGACCGCTATAAATAGACAAGTTCAATTAAGTTTCAAATTGTCTGACTAGTGTCTTTCCATAATGTCTAACTTATGTCATTCCATAAGGTCTAGCTTTAGGAATAATGTTACAAAAGAATTGTGTTTTTCTATTCCTCGTTTTGAGTCAGTTCCTATGAGTTCCAAGTTCCTATGAGTGCCATGTTCCTTTACATTTCTTGAGTTTCTACATACTATAGTTAAAACTATATTATCAAATGTCTGTATTTGAGTTTAGGGTTAAACGGTTTGAGTGAACTCTTGTAACGGGGACTTGATTACGAGTTTGAGTGAATTTTTGTATCAAGTTCGAGTTAGGAACTTGAGTAAGTTCTTGTGTGTTTGCGTAGACTTAGGGTGAAGTCTATCTAGGGGTGAAGGGTTTGAGTAAACCATTTGTAAAGAGTTGTGGGAACTCTTGAAAGACTTAGAGTTAAGTCTAGCGTATAGAGTGGAGATTGTGAGATAGTTAGAGTTCCTAGTGGAACTTGTGAGAAAGTTGGAGTTCCAAGGAGAACTTGCGTATGTAATAGGTTGAAACAGAAGAGGTTTCCTATTATAGTGTAGAATTTAAATCCCGAGGAGGTCGTGATTTTTCTTCTTGTATTGAGACAAGAAGTTTCCACGTAAAAATCTCTCTTGCACTTTCAGTTCCTTATTGCTTATGTTTTAAATTCCGCATTATATGGACAATAAGTTCCACACTGCAATTCACCCCCTCCTCTTGTAGTGTTCCTTTAGAAATAACACTGTTAATTTATGCTTGAGTTGTTTTGTATATTTCCATTCAATCAGAACTTCTATTCATCACCTTGAAATTACTTAAAATCGCCCCAACTACCATGTAAATGTACCATTATACCCTTGACTTTAGAATTTCAAATTTTCACTTTATCATTCACCATTTTACAACTCTCTCTCTCTCCACCACTAACCACCAATCGCTACCTCCAACCCAACGCCATCACCACCGACGACAACAATGTCTTCCGACGAGGTAAATTTTTTTTAACGAATTCCATGGGCCTAATGTGTGGCCTATTTTCTACTAATAATTGAGAAATTTGAAAATTATTTTGTTAAATTAATAAGTTAAACCGGTAAAAACTATTAATTATAATTTTTTTGACCCTCACATATTTTTTTACTAAAGTCGAGACTAGTATAGTTTGGCTGCAATAAAAGATTTCAATCCAGTACGCTTTTCCTTAGCAACCGCAAAAAATATTCAATGACAATTCAATGACAATTTCAATTTCAATTTCAATTTCAATTTCCGTCACCAAAAACAAAATGATTTCAATTTCAGCCGGGACAGATGCATTCTAGATCACAATTAATTAAGGACAGACTTGGAAGTTGGAACGATAAGATTTTAGATTTATAGGACAAAACTTCAAAATGTTGTCTGTACTCGTATTTACAATTATATTGGCTCATCAGATCTTTGACGACGTCGGCATACAATAGATCACGGAAAAGGACTTGTAATGCATGAGAAACGTTGAGTCTTGCGTGCCCCACCCCCAACTCCTAAGCACATGATAATAGATTCATAAATCCTAAAAGGGGAAATTGCCAATTAATCGTACATCAAGAGTCGTCATGGTGAATAAGATGTCACTAATATCATGTCATAGAGGTTAAATACACAGTCGTAATGTATGTCAAGTGGCGTTATCGTAAATAAATATTACTAATATCAGTCGTATAGGTTAAGTATTAAGTTGTGTTTTTTTAAATAAAAAATAAGTCGCTGCTAAATATTTGACCCCTACCACTTAATATTAGTGATATCTTTTTTAATATAGGAAAAATTGATTTTAATAATCCAACATTTGGGCCATTCGCTCAAATTAATCCCACTTTTTGATTATTATTTAATAATCCAACCTTTTAGCTGTATCTGCTCATAATGAACCATGACCTGTTGAAACAAGTTGGTGACCAGTAAAATGGGTTAATTGTAACACGTGTCTTTTTCTAATTCGTTGTAACTTAATTAATCAATTTTGATTTTATTTAACCCAACCAAAACTAATTTAACCACTAAACTTACCCACCAACCATACCACCAACACAACCAAAAAAACCACTAAAGCCAACACCTGCACCCCTACTGTCAAGAATACCACCAGTCCACCACCACTTCCACCCCTTTCTGACTCAACCACCAAGAAACCACCTTCTCCAGCCTCCATTTCTCTCTCCTTCCCACCATAAACCAACACCCAACCCCACCCAACTACTACATAGTGCATCACCTCCACCACTAGACTCATATGCCCCGAATCACACCAATTCTGGAGCAGGCGGCGGAGTAGGGTGCTCACGGGCAGCAGAGCAGGACGCTTACCGGGGGGTAGGGTAGGGTGGGGAGGAAAGTGGGTGCTTGCAGGCGACGGAGTTGAGCGCTCACAGGGGGGTGGGTAGATCTTTGCCGACCCTTTATGTCGGTGCTATCTCTGTGCTGCGATATGCCTTGTTTTCGTCGCGTTTCTCGGGGGATGGTGATTCGAAGAGTGGGGAAGGCGGGATTCGAAGGGAGGGGGAGGAGCTGCTGCGGGATTCTAAGAAGAGGGGGAGGCGCTGTTGTGGGATTCGAAAGGGGATGCGAGGGAGGGGCGTGGGGGGTGGGGTGAGGGTGCCCACAGGTGGGGGTCGGGGAGGACATGCGAGGGGTAGGGGTGCTCACGGTGGGAATAGAGGAGGGGTGGGGTGGGGGTGCTCACAATGGGGGTAGGGGAGGGCGAGGGGAGGGGTGGGGTGGCGGTGCTCACAGTGGGGGGTAGAGGAGGGCGGGGAGGGGTGGGGGTGCTCACGGTAGGGGTCGGGGAGGAGGGGGGTGCTTGGTGAGTACCGAAGGGTGGTAAGGGGGTGGAAGAGAGATAGGGAGGGAGGGGTTAGAGAAAAAAAAATATGGAAAAAAAATAATTTTACAACAACTTCAACATGTTACCGGTTTCATGGTTCATTATGAGCGAATACAGCTAAAAGGTTGGATTATTAAATAATAATCAAAAGGTGGGATTAATTTGAGCGAATGGCCCAAAGGTTGGATTATTAAAATCAATTTTTCCTTTAATATAATGTCCCTTGAAGTACAAAATTTGTACATCAAAGAGATGAACCGGCGGCTCCTTAAAAAAAAATTGGTAGATTTTTTTTTTTAATTTTTTTTTTTTGCCAAAGGGTAGATTATTATTACTGTTATTGATAATGTTATTATAAAGTTTTATTTAAATTGAACAAAACTTAATTGAGTCGAACTGAATTAGTTTGAAATTAAGTCCGGATGAACATGGCATAAATTTCTCTTAATAATAATATGTACGCGTACCATAATGTTGAAAAGACCTCAATCCTGTCAAAAAAAAAAAAAAAAAAAAAGAAATTTTGTCAGAAACAACCTTTTAAATAAAAATCTGGCAAAATAAGACCTTAAAAGTATTTTTTTTTACGAGGAACAACCTTGACCCATTTTCCGGGCATTGACCAAGTATTTTGCGGCTTCGACTCGCTACAACCAAGCATGACAAGGCATGTAACCCACATTTCAACCCCATTTTCCTTCATATACTGATAAAGTCAACATCGGAAAATACTTGGTCAATGTCGAAAAATGAAGAAAAACAGGGTTGAAACATAAAAGATGTAGTTCACGTGCCCTCCACATGTTTGGTTTTTATGAGTTAACGTTGAAAATGCTTGGTCAATGCCGGAAAATGGGTCGAGATTATTCCTTGTAAAAAATCTTCTTCTTAAGGTGTTCTTTTGCCATATTTTTTTAAAAGATTGTTTTTCGCAAAAACTTGTATTGAAAAGGTTGTTTCTAATAAATTTTCCTAAAAACAATATTGGGTCACCAAAGGAACTCATTTTTTAATAAGCTAATAATCAGAAAAACAAAAATATCAAAGTACAAAACCAAAAAAAAAAGAACTCATTTTTTAATGAGTTATCAGGAAAACAAAAATATCAAAGTACAAAACGAAAAAAAAAACTCATTTTTTAATGAGCCTATCAGAAAAAACAATAATATCAACAACATTTCATTGTCATCCTTCTAGGTTTGCTCCACATTCATCACGAGCAAAAACAACGTCTGTTTCACACCTGTACCTCGCCAAATTAAAAACTAATACTTCACTAACAAAACTTTGAAAAAAAAACATATATATATATATATTTTTTTTTTTATTAGGAAAGAATAACTTAGACTGAGCCCCGTCGTCCGGGGGCCAGCCTAAAACATCCTTACAGATGATAAGAGAGAAATCAATTTCAAACAGAGGGAAGGAATACAACAAATTAGAACAAATGTGGCCTCTGTTAGCTATAAAGTCCGCTGCTCTGTTAGCCTCCCTGAAAATATGGTCAAATTGGTAGCTTGAAAAGTGGTGAAGATCAGCCCTTGCATCAGCAATAATGTTAGCAACTTCCCACGGAACATGCCAAATGTTCTTGATAGAATTAATAACAGTAAGATTGTCTCATTCAATAATAATATTTTTGATATCTTGCGAGATAGCAGCCCTAATTCCTTCTCTAATACCCCAAGCTTTAGCTTGGAGAATTGAGGGGGACAACCCAAGAGCCTTGGCTCCTGCAATAATCACCGACCCATTCTCATCGCGAATAACAAAACCAAAAGAAGCACTACCATTCCGAAGTTTGGAACCATCAAAATTCATTTTACAAAAACCCGCTCGAGGGGGGCGGGCCGGGGGACCAGATAACCTTATCCCCCGAGCGAGGCACTCTAGGGACACTAGGGAAGAGCCCTTTACCACCCAAAGGATGATTATGGGCCTCTCTCTCCGCTTTAAGCCAACCTGACACAAATTTATTAATAACAGAGGCGGTTGTATAATGAGAAGAGGTCTCATCATTAAAATAAGCTTATTTCTGAAATACCATATAAACCACCAACCGATAGCTAACAGAGTAAGATCATCAATAGACACAACAGAGTGACAATAGTTGATCATTTGACTAAAAGACAATTCTTTTTTTTGAGACAAGTCTAGAAGAGCAGGCCAATTATACCCTATTTGAAGTTGTGCAAAAGTATCAATCATGAAAGGGCAAAAGAAACGCAAATGCACCGTAGACTCAAAATGAAAATTACAGAAGGCACATTCCTGAGGGAGAAAGACATGACTTCTTTCCAGACGCTGCTTAGAAGAAAGATCATCATTACAAGCTTTCCACAGGAAATTTTTTACTTTCGGAGGAATATGAAGTTTCAAAATCCGCCCATAATCTACTTTAAGAACATTATTATTAAACCTACCTTGAGCTAGGAGAGCACCATATTTAACCGAATATTTCCCATCCGCTGAGAGCCCCCACACCAAAGAATCATGAAAAGGATGAAGAGGAATAAAAAGAGAATTAACCTTGTAACAGCCCGCACTTCCGAGCTGCTAGGTAAACAAACTTAGCATTCACAAATCTCAATTAACACTTAATAAACCTGGATTTTACATTTACTCGCAGCGAACATAATCTACAAATCACTCCTGGACCCGTGGGTTATGGGCCCACAACAATAACTCAAAATATAAATACAATTACATGAATTGATCAATCGAATCTCAGATATAATACGTTAAAACACCATAACATTCTTTTCTATAAACTATATAATCTCCACCATAGCTCATCCGAAAAGCATATCTTATAACACCATGATCCTTAAACCACACCGGAGCTAGATTCCACATTTTCTGCAAAAGTCACTAACATTGAACGCTGCCCCCACCAGGACAGGTTCCAAGAATAAAATCAGCGAAACTGAGTACACACTGTCCAACCAAAAATTCTCTCTTTGGTGGCTTAAAACATATTCGACCTGTTAAGTGTGAACTTATAGAAAATAAATGCGTAATAAAGAAATGACTTTAACATGTGAACTTCTATGCCTCATAGATCAATGTACTTAATTAAAACAAAATCCCGAAAGTATATATATTTTCATCAAAGATTCCGAATAAACAATAAATTTATACTTCTCAAACATTTTATATTTGCTTAAAATACAGAGATACTCCGCTATAGATACCAAGGATGCAAACGTAATATGTCAAAGAATATACTAAGTAACTTCCCAAAGGTTTTCCATAAATTATCTTGCTATATCAGCATCATTATCAAACATAACTCAAACTTTTCTCAACACTTTAGCATCAAAATATTTAACTCAGGGAAGGAATACGAATGGAGAGGGGTAAACCACTTCTCCAGACTTTCGAGGGACGTCTCCCCACCTTTCTTATACTCTGCTTGCAAGACTTTTAGGTCATGCCCTACACAACTGAGCAATATCGTCTGCTCCGAAGCAATACCCGCTCTAACACATAATGAGCAATACCCGCTCGATGAATGTTGTTTATCACTGCTTACGCAACTACTTCCCCTTATAAAACAAAACTTATATTCATACAGAATTACTTATGCTCAACACTTGTACTTATATACATATATTCAAATACTTATACTTAAATACTTATACTAAAATCATAAGGCTCAAATGCTTTTACTCAACTTACACATTAATTTATATCTTTTAGGTTTTTTTTGTTAGAAACAACCTTTTAAAAATTACTTTTTGCGAAAGACAACCTTTTAAAAAAATTCTGGCAAAACACAACCTTAAATTTATTTTTTTTGGCACGAGACAACCTTTGGCCAGATTTGAGGGTTGACAGGCCGGATTCCGGCGTTGACCCACCCCCTGCCCAGCGCCCCCTCCCCCGCCATTTCCGCAACCCCCTCCCCAACCCCTCCCCCCGCGTCATCTGGTGTTGCGATTTCTGCAGCCCCCTCTTCCGCGTCGTCTGGTGTTGCGCTAGTGTTCGAAGGGGAGGGGTGGGGTGGGGGTAAGGGATTGGCGTCGTCTGGTGTTGCGCCGGTGTTCAAAGGGATGGGTGGGGGGTAGGGGATCCGCGTTGTCTGGTGTTGCACCGGTGTCCAAAGGAAAGGGGGAGGGGGAGTGGGTTGGGGGCGGCGGTGGAGTAGAGGGGGAGGGGTGGGGGGTTGGATTGGGGTGGAGGGGAGGGGGATGGGGTGGGGGCTGGGCTGGCAGGGGTTAGGGTTAGGTGAACGCCGGAGTCCGACCAGTTAACCCTAAAATCTGGCCAAAGCTTGTTTCGTGCCAAAAAAAATTAATTTAAGGTTGTGTTTTGCCAGAATTTTTTTTAAAAGGTTTTCTTTCGCAAAAGGTAATTTTTAAATGGTTGTTTCTAACAAAAATTCCTATCTTTTAAGTACATTTTGTCATTCCAAGTTCCATTAAACAATTCTAAAATAATTAGCAGTATTCAAAATCCTAAAATCTCGAAATACTTTTATCTCCATGAAATTCATTTAAGAGTAAGCAGATTGTCGTTTATAGCATATTTAAATTTCTCAAACTGGATCCTCCGAATATAATTTCTAACAATCCAACCATAGGTTCCATAGTTCTACCATATAACTTCCCAATCATGACTAAGTTCGTATTCGGTGGGGAATGTTACCCTAGAGCCGTGCTCCCAGAATCACTCAAGTTATCAGTAGGATTGTGTAGACAGGCTGGAAGATGTTCCCACTGTGGAAGTGGCACAACAAACATGTTATGCAGCAAATCTAATTGCAGGTTCAATGCAGAAGGGTCATGACTCATTGGTAAAGCGGAAAGCAGCAAAGGAAGCTAGGATGAGAGCGCTGCGGATTGTCCGGTGCCATTTGCGGAAGTCATTGCCTAGTGCTGATGTGAGATCCTTCAACAGCCCGTCGTCAAGAAAGCCAACGGTTAGCTGTCACCAGTGTGCAGGTTTACCTTGTCTTCATCATCGTGTTCATTGTAAGCGTAAGTCAGGGAGTTCTATCCCTTGTGATGTATCCCCTCCCCCTTTTAAGAAATCTAGTACTAATGTGGTTTTTGATAAAGTCTGTAGTAGGTTTCCTTTGTCAACCCATGTAATGATGAGTCAGTACTCGTCTAAAATCATGGGTTGACTTGTTTGTTGTTTGAACTGTTTACCCGTTATCAAAAAAAAGAAAAAAAAAAAGATTAAATTCATATTCAATACATCAACTCCGAATTGCCAGAATAGTAAGCGTTTCCAACTTTATTTCATTACTATTTCTTATTTTTATACCCATTTGTTGTAATACTATCTATAACTTTCATAGCTCACGGACATGTATGATTAAAAACTAATAAAGCAAGTACACGGTGTACGATATAGCACAACTAGTAAATACGGGTCGAACCCACAAGGATGTTGGTGTTAAGTTGTATTGCCCACTTAATTATATGAATTTTTTATTATGGAAAATAAATACGCTTAAGCCAAACTAATATTAGACTAATACTATAACTATAATCAATCTACCAATAATGACTAAGCACTAGCAGCACAAACTATAGACTAAGACTAAAATAACTTAAGAAAATGACGAAAGCAAATAAGCTACTGGAATTGCAAAGACAACAATAATAAAACATGAATCATGATAATGGATATTGGAATTTAGAATAAAACAAAACCAAGACTTTACAAGAATTTCAGCAGTATTATTCTAAGCATCATGAGATGGAATTATAGAGGAGTAAGACAACAAGTAATATCAAGTGTACGTGAGCTGTTTCCTCTCCTCTCTCCCTCTCCCTCTTCAATTCTCTTTCTAGGGTTTTTAATTTTCTTGACCTCCTTGGCTGAAAATAGCCTAATTTCTTTGGAAATTAGACTATTTCCGACCCTTTTCCTTAGATTTTAGTGTTTTTTTAGTGTTACTATCTTCTTTATTGCTTTCTTCTATTCAGTTCTCTCCATCTGTGAGAGTTTTTGTCCCCTTTTTTGGTGGCTGTTTCTCATCTTTGTATGAGTTTTCTTATTTTCATGGTGTCAATAATTTGGAAGATGTTCTGGATCCATAAGGGTTTAGGTTTTTTCAGCAATTCGTCATTGGGAGAAATTATCTCACAGAATCAGATTGTGAAGGTCTCTACTTGGAAAGATGCAAAGACATCGAAGTACACTGCTCGCGTCAAGCTTGAAGCGGTGGAGTTGGAGCTGTGCTCGAGTATGCTTAAAATTAATTGGTTCCATTGTGAAAATTGTTGCAATTTGCTAAATCTGTATTTTTTAGATCTTAATTATCATTGTATGTGCCGTTTGGCTTATTATTAATGATATATTTTCTTCCCGTCAAAAAAGAAAAAGTAATATCAAGCGTTATAACTAAAGGAAACTAACAGAACAAAACAAGGAATTAGTAATACTAAGACTGTAAAAGAAATAAAAGTACTCAAGCAAGCAACCAATTAAGTTCTAGAAGAACAAGAAAGATGAACAAAATTACCAGTAAAATTGCAATTGAATGAATATCAAAAGAAAGAAAATAAAACCAGACCAACTGTAGTTGATGTGCGCCGCTGTCATCGGCGAATCAAAACAGACAAAGTTGACTTGAAAATTTAACCTAAAGCTATTGTGTGTTAAACTGAGAATGTCTTTTTTGTTGTATCTTCCTCTCCCCATTCCTCCTTGCTGCTGCCTCTTTTATGGGATTGAATAGCAATCCCTAATACTCTTTGCTCAGTTAGTTATGTGGGTCATGCCCAAAGTTGGTTTATTTTACACAAATAAGGGCTGCTATGTTGTAGTGCAATTTCGACCCACTAAATGATTGATTTAGCTCTTTTCTATCTCACACAAAGTTGTAGGGCTCGAACCTCATCTTTCCGTAGCCACTTAAATCGTCTCGTTTCGACTCCGTATGAGTGAGATATGGCCAAAATACGACAACACCCCTGCATATTTCATAAAACACGAATTAAACCCATCTTTAGACCTTTAGTATAAATGGGTCATCACTTAATAAATAAAATAGATATAAATACATCTTTTCAGCACTAAAATAATAAACAAGTGACCAAACCCAAACTATTACAAAATTATAATATTTAGCCCATATAACTTAACAGACGACACTAAAAATATCATATTAGAGGGTATAAATATGCAAAAATAAGCACTCATCAGGACATCTTACTCCGAATTATATGCCATGATCCCATACTCAACGACTCAAATAGTCATTTTAATCATCCCAATATTTAACTCAATGTCCTCATTAATCTTAAATTTATAATTTCTTTGTAATCGAGTCACAATTCGAACCCCCAAGTGCCTACAATGGCAGATTACATCCTCCTTACTTCCAATTCTTTAGTCTTATCCTTCACATTAGAAAATTCATCTATTAACCTCTATAACTTACCCCATTCCAGTATTTATAAGAAAACATTCCCCAACTCGGATAGTATCACACCCATAAGATATAACTTCTCGTAACTCTAACTCAAACAAAAGAGTTCCCATTTACTATTGACACAACAATTTTGAACCATCTCTTAGATTTCGATCCCTTATACCACTAATATGCCATTCGTATCTCCAATCTTATTTTCCAATATTGAGGTCCATAGATCCCTGATGTGTCCTCAATGAGTTCATTGCTTTTAATACCTTTGAAGTTTTAGTAATAATAATCCTAGTAAACCATTAGTTGACGTTAAACTCCGAAACTTACCTCAGATTCACTTAATTTCCAGTCTTAACGTTCTCACGTAATAACTATCTTTGACTCCTCAAACACCTACATCATAACCATATTAGCTTTACTAACCCATTAACGGGTACATTTTGTACTCACTTCCGAATCACAACTTTTTTTACCAACCCAACATCCTCGTATTACACTTAGTATTTTTAAAATAGAATTTCAAAATCAATCAATTCATCTCGCATACATTCCAACATAGATTTCCAAATCAATAAGACATAATTCCTCAAAAGATTTCTTCCGACGATTATCTTCTAATTTAAATAACTTAACTTTTAACAATATGTCCTCGAGATACGACCTTTTGTATTATATTAATACTTCTGATAATCTCCTTTACTAAGGTTCCTAATTGTATTTTTGAAATCAGCATGCAAATCTTTAGATTAGAGATCGCTTAAGAAAAAAAATAACATTCCTAAAATCTTATTGACATAAAACAAATAAAAGATCTTGTAAAGTCCATATATCTTAAAACTCTTCAATAATATTTCACTAAAAATGTACCCGAAATCCATGAGCTTTCAGTCCTTATATTTAGGTCACTTAACACAAAGTGCGTTCAATCAACTTAATTTTGGAAATGATACATACTGTTGTAGCCTAATATCTACGGCTCCCTTAACGACACATGGGCTCATCAGAGCCGTACACGTGTCATCCTATTTAAAATAAAAGTAAGGCTTAGTCTCTGGGCTATGCTCAGTTGGGTAAAAGGATTGAATTTCTGGCCCAATAGTCAGAGCCCAGCAGTGCCAAATGGCTGAAGGAGAGTGGGTAATAGACATCTCCCAGTCATGGTCTGCCACGTGTCATGATCTGATTTCTCAGCCAATCAGAGGCCACTATGGTAGGTCAGTTTTTAAGGTTAGCTGTCAACTTGCTATCACTATAAATACCCCTGAAATCAGGAGAAAACACATTCAATGCAAACAGTGTAAAGTTACTCCGATAAATTCTCTCTCACTTTCTCTTTCTATCTCTACTTTCTCTCACAACTCCTGATAATTGACTTAAGCATCGGAGGGGGAACCACCACCCAAACCTCCAGGGTGGGTCCCTTTGTGCAGGTTCGGGAGCGAAGCCAAGGCTAAGGATTAAGCTATAATTCAGGCATTGTTGCACAAGTCTCCATCTGAAGAACACTCAAGATACTAATTTACTTGCTTGACAAGGAAGCTAAGCTTACAGCTTACTTGTTGGACAAGTGGATAAAACATTTGGCGCCGTCTGTGGGGAGACGCAACGATGACTGATTGTCAATCATCCAACATTGCCAGAAATCGAAGCCTTCAAGTTAATGTCGAAGATACGGTGGAGCATGAAAGACCACCTCGAGGAAGAGATAGACCCCGTCCATTGTCAATGTTCTGGACCAAGCCAAGAATCGGTCATCCAAGTGAATCTGGATCGTCCGGTGGCCGCCCACCTGGAGAATGTCTTTGAATGACTTTCGGACTAAGATGGTGGCGGTCGTCCGGAGAACGGATTAAAAGCAATATGCTGTTTTTTCATCACAACCCGGAGCATTGCTAACAATCCACCTCGTCCTAGAGGACGTTCCCAAGTAGATCGTCCGGGTCCTAGTCGACTGTTCGTCGAGAACCCTCTAGAAGGACAGAGAGAGGAAAGCAGCCGAAGATACCGATCGAGAAGAAAGATGGACTGGAACCTAGTGGTGAGGACCCGGGACCATGTCCATCCTAGTGGGCACGAGAATGGAAACCGACGCCGGGGAGTATTTAGAGGCAAAGAGGGTGCGGCTTTGCAACGATCGGCTACGAGGATCTACCCCATATCGAGAGACCCTCCTTTGAGGTTGTCGTCCGAGGGGAAGGCCGAAGTTTAAGCCACTCTCTTGTCCATCCGCGACAGGGAGAAGACCGTGGCTCGGCCCATGGTTTACAAAGGCGTCCAAAACCAGCCCAACACTTCATCCAATCCTGTAATGAAAGAGTATCGCCAGGAGTTCATCCCCATTGAGGAACAGTGGGAGCCCTCCCGGATCAACCGGCCTACCCCATTCTCGGCCGGGATCATGGAGGCGCCCCCTTCCCAAAGGTAAAACTCCCAACCATTGATCCTTTTGATGGAACAACCGATCCCGATGATCACTGTGCGCTTACAAACATCGGATGTACGTCCAAGGAGTGGACGATGCTACTTGGTGTAAGAATTTCCCGGCTACCTTGAAGGGAGTAGCTCGAAGTGGTTCAATAATCTTCCCCCTAATTCAGTCAACAATTTTACTGAACTCAGTTTCTTATTCACTAGTCACTTTGTTGCCAACAAGCAAGAGCAAAAGACAAGCATGCACCTAGGCAAGGTCGTCCAGGGACCTAAGGAGGCTCTTAGAAGTTTTGTTAAGAGATTTAACCTAGAAGCACTTCAGATCCAAGATCTTAATCTTTGGAGTAGCCTTTGACGCCTTCATCGGGGTCTAAGGCCGGGAAGTTTCAAGTTTGATCTTGTTAAGAAGAAAATCTCCACTCTTCTTTGAGGCTTTAAGAGAAGCGGAAGCGTTTATCCACGCTACCGAAGTGTGTGCTGAAGCAAAACATCCCGAGTCTAAGAAGCCTGAAGAGGTTGCTCAGCCAAAGAAGAGCAACCCCAAAAAGGCCGAGACCTGGGCTATAGCCGCAACCACCACTTAGTCCAGAAGAAGCAAGAGAAAGGAGGCCGAGCCATCCTCATCCAATCCTATTGAGTTTAACAAAGACCAATACTCCATTCTCATGGAGATCAAGGATCAATATGAGTTGAAGGCCCCAGCTGAGATGAAAACCCCTTATAGAAATAGGGATAAGAGCAAGTATTGTCACTTCCACAAGGATTGTGGTCATGAGACTAATGAATGTAAGCACCTCAAGAAAGCTTTGGAAGAGTTAGCCCGAAAAGGAAAGATGAATTCCTATATGCCGCAAGGGGGAAGGAAGTTTCCAAGGAAAGATGATTGGCATAACAAGAAGAAAGAGAGTGCAAGCACAGACGAAGATGTTGTTCTCGTAATCTCAGGCGGTTTTGCTGCGGGGGGACCAACTAATAGAGGGCACAAAAACTACCTTAGGGAGCTCGGCCAAGTTTTATTAGCTGATCAGACGAAGGCTGAGCCCTTCCCAAGGGTGGTAGTTAGTGAGCAAGATCGGGGCAGGTTGAGGACTCCCCATGATGATCCCTTGGTCGTAGAAATGAAAATAGCAAACTTGAGAGTGAGAAGAATCCTGATCGACACCGGAAGTTCGACGGACATCATTAGTGCTGATTGTTTGTCCAGGTTGAGGTTTGACGAAAGGAACTTGGTTCCCGTCCACCATCCCATCATAGGGTTTGGGGGAGGAGTCATCCACCCCATGGGAACGGTCACGTTGCCCGTCCGAGTTGGTGAGAAGGAAGCCTCAAGAACTCTGTTTATCAAGTTCTTGGTGGTCCGAGATTTGACAGCTTACAATGTCATTCTTGGACGACCGACTCTGAATCATGTCAAAGCGGTAATAGTAACTCACCTGATGTTGATGAAGTATGAGTGTGATGACGGCAAGATTGGCTCCTTGTATGGAGACCAGCAGGCGGCTAGGGAATGTTACCTAACTACTCTGAAACCATCATCATGGAAGACTGATAAGCAAGACCAGACGCAAGTTGCTGGCGAAAGGAAAACGTCTGAAAAAGAGAAAGATCAGACGAAGGTTCCTAGCGAAAGGAGAACGTCTGGGGTAGAGAAAGATCAGACGAAGATGGCTAGCGAGAGGAAAACGTTTGGATTAAAGCTGACCATTGAGAGCCCTCAGACGCTACTTGCTCCCTCAAGGAAGGCGTCTGAACATCTCCCCAGCAAAAAGAGGAAATATGAAATCATCAAGGAAGAACTCTCCCCGTCTGAAGAAGTTATGGCCATTATGGGGCTAGCAGTGGAACGTCCAGAGCCAGTGGAGGCCCCTGAAGAAGTATGTCTGGATAAAGCTCGTCCAGAAAGGACCCTCAAAGTTGGATCTTCGCTCAGTCCTGGTTTGAAGGGTCGTCTAGTCCACTTGTTGAAGGAGTTTCAAGATGTGTTTGCCTATTGCGTCGAGGAAATGCCGGGAATTGATCCGGAAGTAGCCGTCCACCGTTTGAATGTTGATCCAAATTTGAAACCGGTTCGCTAGAAGAAGAGACATTTGGGACCGGCTAGAAACCAGGCGGTCGACCAAGAAGTTCGAAGGCATTTGGAATCCAAGTTCATCAAAGCAACCTATTATCCAGACTGGATAGCAAATGTGGTTATGGTGCCAAAGCCCAATGGCAGCTGGAGAATGTGTGTGGACTACGCGGACCTCAACAAGGCATGTCCTAAGGACAGTTTCCCTTTGCCTAAGTTGGATCGTCTAGTAGACTCCACGGCTGGCCATGCTTTACTGAGCTTCATGGACACATATTCGGGTTTTCATCAAATCCCGATGTGGCCAGAGGATCAGGACAAAACGTCCTTCATTACTGAAAAAGGGCTGTATGGCTGGCTGAGGATGCCATTCGGCCTACGCAATGCCCCGGCCACTTTTCAAAGATTGATCAATAATGTTTTTCAGCCGCAGTTAGGACGAAATATGGAGGCATATATTGACGATATGATAGTCAAGAGCCGTCAAGAAGAAAGTCATGTAGATGATTTGAGAGAAACTTTTGAAACTCTCAGGAAATATAAGTTGAAGCTAAATCCCAGCAAATGTGTCTTTGGGGTTTTGTCAGGCAAGTTTTTAGGTTTCTTGGTGGATCAGAGGGGAATAGAAGCCAACCCTGAAAAGATTCAAGCTGTTCTAGACATGAAGTCTCCTTCGAAGGTAAAAGAGGTACGAGGCCGACGGGATGTTTGGCTGCCCTTGGACGATTTTTGTCTAAGTCGGGCGACAAGTGCCATCACTTCTTTGCCACGATCAAGAAAAAAGCCAAGTTGGAATGGACAGCGAGAGGCGGAGAAAGCCCTTCAAAGATGTCAAAGATCATCTTCGCCAGTTGCCTAGGTTGGTCGGTCCCGCAGAGGGGGAAAAATTGTTTGTATACTTGGCCGTGTCCACTCAAGCCGTGAGTGCCGTCTCGTTGGCTGAAAGAGAATCCGTCCGTATCCCAATATACTTCGTGAGTCACGTGCTCAAGGACGCGAAAAACCGGTATACTCCTGTTGAGAAGTTTGGATTGGCCCTCGTCATGGCCGCGAAAAGCTAAGGCCCTATTTTTTGGCACACAAGTGTACTCGTCTATACTTGATCAACCTTTGAAGCAAGTTCTCGAGAAGATGGAAGGCTGCCTGGGCGAATGTTAAAATGGGCGGTTGAGCTCAACATGTTTGACATATCATTTGAACCAAGGAAGGCCATTAAGGGGCAAGCCTTGGCTGATTTTATAGTTGAGCTTACTCGGCCAACCATAAAGCAAATATCTGATCCAGCTGAAGGAAGGAAGCATTGGACGCCCATGGTTGATGGATCGTCCACGATCCAATGGGAGTGGGGCGGGAATCATTTGTCAATCTCCTGAAGGGGACAAATTTGAATATGCATTAAGATTCCAATTCAAAGCGTCCAATAACGAAGCTGAATATGAAGCACTCTTGGCGGGCATCAAAATGTGCAAGGCGGCTGGAGCTGTAGAGATTGAGGCAAAATCGGACTCTCTCCTAGTTGTCAGCCAGGTCAACGGGGATTTTGAATGCAAAGAAGCATCAATGGGCAAATATATGCGACTGATCAAGGATGAGATTGAGCCATTAAAACGATTTGTCCTAGACCAAATACCAAGGTCAGAAAATAATCAAGCCGATGCTCTCTCGAAATTGGCCTGCTCGGCCGAGGGTGATGTACCAAGAACAGTCTTTTGGGAAGTCAAACCCAAAAAGAGCATCGACCAAGAGGAGGTTATGTTTCTCCGAGGGAATGTCCGGATGGAGCCGATCATAGAATACAAGAAGACAGGGCGATTGCCTTCGGATCTCGTAGAGGCCAAGTATGTGAAGGCCGAGAGACAAGTGGTTTGAACTATGGGACGAGACACTTTACAAGAAGTCGTTCAACCGGCCTCTACTCAAGTGCGTCACCGAGAGAAGATGGTCCGGAAGTCCGGAAAGAACTCCATGAAGGAGCTTGTGCCTCTCACATTGGGGGAAGAGCCTTAGGCGAGAAGGCTTTAAGGACGGGGTACTACTGGCCTACCTTAAAGGAGGATGCTTTAGTCTATGCAAAGAAGTGTGACAGTTGTCAGAAGCATGGAAATGTGCATCATAAGCCGTCCAACTATTTGACCCCCATCTTGTTCCCTCTGCCTTTTGCCAAATGGGGCATGGATATCCTAGGACTTTTCCCCGTGGCCGCCGGGCAAAAGAAGTTTGTGATTGTAGCGAAGGGACTATTTCACTAAATGGATAGAAGGCTGAAGCCATGCGAGGAATAACAACAAACGACGTCAAGGGCTTCATCCGGAAGAACATTATAACTCGATTTGGCATGCCTCGGTCAATCGTCTTTGATAATGGTCCACGATTCGAAACGCCTAAGCCGAAAGAATGGGCATCGAAAAGAGAAATCAAAGCTCACTTTGCAGCGGTCGCCCACCCACAAGCTAATGGGCAAGTCGAGTCCTTCAACAAGATTCTATCAAATGGAATCAAGAAGAAGCTGGACAACGCCAAAGGGCAATGGGTTGAAGAACCGCAATTGGTGTTATGGTCCATTAGAACAACCGCTAAGAATTCTACGGGCGAGACGCCTTTCATGCTAGTCTATGGTACTGAAGCCGTCTTGCCCATTGAGATCGAGGAGCCCACCCTACGAGTCATGTTATACACAGAGGAAGCCAACTGGGCCGCATTGCGTACGGCCTTGGACCAAGTCCTAGAAGTCAGGGGCAATGCCTTGCTAAGAATGCAATTGTACAAACTGCGTATGGCTCGGGAGTTTAACAAAAGAGTTGTTAGACGACCGCTTAAGGTGGGGGATCTTGTTCTAAGAAAGATGGAAGCAGTTGGACGAGCTAAAGAGTTGGGAAAACTTACACCAAATTGGGAAGGACCTTATCTGATTGTCCAGGAAATACACAGTGGGACTTTTCGTCTGCAAGGTCTAGATGGAAGATCTATTCAGCGTACCTGGAATTCAGACAACTTAAAGAAGTACCACGTCTAGCTCAGATCTTCGTCAGATATAAGTAGGGTACTTTGTAGTTACTCCAAAGTGCCACGGCACATATTAGTAAGAAAAGAATTGTATACATGCATCTTGGCTTTCAGCCAAGCAAAATCCATATAATACAATTCCTACTATCTTATCTTACTGTTTATTTTCACCAAGTTACTTCACTTTGGGGCATTAAATCAGTTACTCGTTTAAAAGTGACAATAACCTGGACAAAAATACAAACAATAGCAGAGCGTCAGAATTGCTCGCATTCCCGCCGAACATCACTCCCTCAAAGAGACCGGCCAAATATATAATGCATATATGGCCGTCAAATTGACAAAACCTCTAGTAAGAGTCACGTCAAAGTCTCTGAGAGAAAGCTGGCCTGAAATAAGCCCTTAGTAAAGGATACTTACTTTCAAAAATACGGACAGCTAGGTAGTCCAGACCCTAGTAAGGGATCACTACTTAATGACGAGTGTTGCTCCCTCAAGGAAGCCGGCTAAAACATGTACCTCACGCTCGCCCATCAACTTCAGCAGGCTCAGCCAAGGCTGGCCGCTCTCCCTCTTGGACTTCAGCTCCACTTCAATATACGATTGAGCTAAGCCCAAGAGCCGGGGGATAATAGAAGCCTATAGGACGAGCTAAGGAGAGTAGGTCGTCCAAAAACCAGGATGGCCCTAGACGAAGGTGGCCCCAGGAAGGTGACCGTCTAAGTATGGATGCTCTCCTTCATTGGGTGACCCTCGTCCAAAAATTGGAAGCCAATTCCAGACGAAGATGGCCCCAAGAAGGTGACCGTCTAAGTATGGACGCTCTCCTTCATTGGGTGACCCTCGTCCAAAAAATTGTAAGCCAATTCCAGACGAAGGTGGCCCCAGGAAGGTGACCGTCCAAGTATGGACGTTCTCCGTCATTGGGTGACCCTCGTCCAAAAATTGGAGGCCAATTCCAGACGAAGATGGCCCCAAGAAGGTGACCGTCCAAAGTATGGACGTTCTCCTTCATTGGGTGACCCTCGTCCAAAAATTGGAAGCCAATTCCAGACGAAGATGGCCCCAAGAAGGTGATCGTCCAAGTATGGACGTTCTCCTTCCGTGGGTGACCCTCGTCCAAAATTGGTAATCGTTCAATCCTAGACGAAGATAGAAATCGTTCAATCCTAGGATGGCAATCCCAGACGAGCCTCTTTTGGTACTTAGGACGATTCGCATTTTTACTCTAATATTGTAGACCGTCCAATAATATCAGGACGACTCACATTTTTGCTTCGGACAGAATTTTGTACTCTTCAGGAAAAGCAAATCGTCCGATTTTTCAGGACGAAGGTGATATTATACTTAGTCAAAATTAGAATTCAGAAAGATAAAAGGCAGGAAATTGGCAAAAATACTCTTTCATATATAATTTGTAAAGAATTACAAAGTAGGAGCTGAAGAGTTAAAGATACAGCAGCGAACAAGCTAAGAAACATGAAAATAAACCTAAGCTTAGGCTTCGTCTTCAGAGCGGGTTTCTTGGTCGTCTTTAGGGGTCTCCACCTCAGCAGCAGCCTCGTCGTCTGACTCTTCAAACTCCGGAGGTTCCTCGGCGCATACCATAGCCCGATGAACGCTCTCTTGATACTCCAGACGACGAACGAAGCTGGGGACCTCAGCTTCCTCAGCCAGCATCCCAAAGGCTTTGACGGCCCAGTCCTTGGTCGTATTGACGACTTGTTTCAACCCTTCTTTGGCATCGTTGAAGGACTTGGCCGCCTCTCTTTCCAGACGGGCAGTCTTTGCCCTTAGGTGCATGTTCTCTCTTCTTAGCTCAGCGGCAGCAATAAGAGCGACATCCCTTTCGCCTTTCAACTCAGCAGAGAGAGCGTCTATGATCATCCTTAGACGATCCTGCTCGGAATATAGCTGGTTGATTTTAACAAGGTGATTCTTGTTCTCAGACTCCAGGAGTGCCGATCTCTTCTCCAAGGCCTCCAGCGACTGACGATGAAGGGTGTTAGCCATCTCGATGTCGTGAATGGCTTTGTCCCCTGCCGTGGTAGCTTGGTGGACGAGGTGTTTATTTTCCTTTCTAAGCTCCCTCGCCCAATCTTCAGTTAACATGCTGCGAGCCAGAAGCTGGGGCAAGGAGAACAAGTCAAGATATTAGACGATTTGCAAAGTGAAAATTTATACAAGTGTAAAACAAGGTAGTCATAAAGCACTACCTCGGCAGCAAGCTGAGACATGTAGCCCACATGCCCGGCGGACGCTCCCCTTAATCCCTTGATGTAGGATTCAGGGAAGCATTTGAAGAGCTCCTGCTTCAGCCGCTCTTTCTCCAGCCTTGACATTTTGGCGAAGGCAGGAGAGGACTCCTCGTCCGAGTCAGCAGTGGGAGGAGTTGGGGGAATAGCAGGGCCTTTGCCCTTATCTGAAAGAAGGGGAGAGTCAGTTATCTTGATAGGGAAGACGATGGCTTGTCTATTGGACGGACTCATGGACCGTCCACCGACCCGCATCGTCCTAACTATGTTGGGGTAATACGACTCACCAGACAAAATTGATGCCGTCCTAACAGCTAGATGCATCTGTGTCACCAGCTTTGCCACCGAGCCGCTGAACCTTGGATAGCTCTCGGCAGCAGCATCAGATCCCGGCGCAACCAAAGCCAAGGCAGACCCTGGGTTGACCTCGGCAGAATCGGCCGGCAAAACGCAGAGCGGCACAGCTGCGTGTGCATCCCTTTCCTCCTCGGCCGATCCGGCAGTCGAAGGCTCCCTCTTAAGAGCCTTGGTTTGTGGGGGAGGCATTCTCTTCTCCCCACTCTCGGCAGCAGGAGCCGCCTTATCCGCCCTCTTCCTGGTAAAGCCCTTAGGCTTCTTCGCTGAAGGCTGGTCAGCGGCTGTAGTGGGCCTCTTCTTGGACGAAGACGACTTCCCAGGTGGAAGTTTGTTTGTAGGAGCATTTTTCTGCAAAAAGAAATGGCATCAGATTGATCGTCATAAATAAAAAATAGCTACTACTGCAAAAATCCAGACGAGTATGGCCCCAAGAAGGTGACCGTCCAAGTATGGACGTTCTTCTATGGCTGACCCTCGCCCCAAAATTGGATGCAAAAATCCAGACGAGTACGGTACCTAAGAGGTGACCGTCCAAGTCTGGACGATCTCTTTCCTTGGCTGACCTTCGTTCAAGATTTGGTGCAAAACTCTTGGACGAGCATGGCCCCAAGAAGGTGAACGTCCAAGTCTGGACGTCCTCCTTTTTTGTGGCTCTCGTCCAAGAATTGGACACCAACTCTTGGACGAGCATGGCCCCAAGAAGGTGAACGTCCAAGTCTGGACGTCCTCCTTCTTTGGGGTGACTCACGTCCAAAAATTGGACACTATTTGTTGGACGAGCATGGCCCCAAGAAGGTGAACGTCCAAGTCTGGACGTCCTCCTTCTTTGGGTGACTCTCGTCCAAAAATTGGACACTATTTGTTGGATGAGCATGGCCCCAAGAAGGTGAACGTCCAAGTCTGGACGTCCTCCTTCTTTGGGTGACTCTCGTCCAAAAATTGGACACTATTTGTTGGACGAGCATGGCCCCAAGAAGGTGAACGTCCAAGTCTGGACGTCCTCCTTCTTTGGGTGACTCTCGTCCAAAAATTAGACACTATCTCCTAGACGAGCATGACCCCAAGAAGGTGACCGTCCAAGTCTGGACGTCCTCCTTCTTTGGGTGACTCTCGTCCAAGAATTGGACACCAATTCTTGGACGAGCAAGACACCACGAAGGTGACCGTCCAGGTCTGGACGTTCTCCTTCTTCGGGTGACCCTCGTCCAAGAATTGGATACCAATTCTTGGACGAGCACGGTCCAAAGAAGGTGACCGTCCAAGTCTGGACGTTCTCCTTCTTTGTTTAACTCTGACCCACGTCCAAGAATTGGATGCCAATTCCGGACGAGTTTATATGGTCCTCGTCAAAAAAAAAAAAAAAAAAAAAAAAAAATTATTACCAATGTTTCCGCCCTTTTTTCGGCGCTGCTCTTTGCATACTCCTTCCACAGATTATCTGTAAATTGGGACATGCTGATTTCCCCCGTCCAAGATGGTTTGAGGCGAAGTCTGGCCGAGTCTGAAAATACAAAAGAAAAAAAAAATATGTGTGTTCGTCATATGAGTTATGGACGAAGAGTTTTACTTGGATGATTTTAAATATACCTTTATCCTCAGCCAACCGCAAGCCGGCAGCGACCAAGAAGTCGTCTTGGTAAAACATTTCCTTAAAGGGTATCCAGTTAGACGGTCCCTTAAAAGATCGGCTGGCCGGGTGCGAGTACTCCTTCACTCGAAGTACTCCACCACCTCCTCGTCAAATTCGTCCTCCAGCTCCAGCCAAGACCGCTTCCGTCTGGTATTTGTGACGGATCTATTATAATATCTGTAGCTCTCTGAGACATAGTCGCTGGACGCCCGTAAAAAGATGAAATCGGCTTTCCAATCGTGCATATTTGACGATTTCCCCCAAGCTGTCATGAAGCCTGGACGGTTGCTGATGCTGAGCCATGCTCCGTCCATAGCCCCAGGTACCTTGGACGCATAATGGATATGGGTAAAGGCTTGAAGGGAAAGGGCTAGGCCGCGTAGCTCGCAGACGGCAATAAACGTCAGGATGTTGTGCCAAGCATTTGGTGCCAGCTGGTTATGGCCGATGTGGTAGTGCTGCAGCACTTGTTCTATGAAGTCGTGAAGAGGAAACCTCAATCCAGCATCTAAGGCCAGTTTATAGACGGCGAAATGGCTCCTGGGAGCACTCAGGATCGTCGCGTCGTTATTAGGAATGACAAAGGAGAAGCCCGGCATGGGCATGAAAGACGACAAGAAATTAGGGTCTAGTCCTAGTTTCTCTAACCACTTACGGTTAACTAAAATGAAGCCAGGATCAGAAAGGGGACCTAGACGTTTTCTAATCTCTGACGAGGTGGTAGAGGCCTCGTCTGATTCTTCGGCAGCCTCAGGATCGCTACCATTATTACCTTCGCCGATCTCCTCCGTATCGGCGTCCCGGCCGAAGCGGGTCTCGGTTTTTATTTCGAAGTCTCGCATCATGGTCAAACGGAGGCTCGTCCAAGGACCGAGCACTTTGGACCTCTCTTGCCTCATCCGGCACTCGTCCGCCGATTCCTCCATATCCGAGCTATTTGACGGAATTATTGCTTTTCGTCTTAGACAGGCCGTTTGCTTGACGCGCGCCAGATTACCCTGCACAGGTAAAGACTGGGTCGTCTGACTTTCTTGGCCAAAACTACGAAAAAATTTGTACTCGGCCAGAAGAGGCCCAACTCTAGAATGTGCCGAAGAAGAAGTATCGGTTCTAGGGTCAAGACAAGCTCTTGGTCGGCTAGGATTATTTGACGAAGATGATTCCATTTTATTGATTTTCTAAGAAAAAATAAAAAATAAAGAAGAATAAAAGGATCAAAGAAACGATACACGCTAAGAACGTCCCGGGGAAATTCGGTGAAGGATGCTTTGAAGCCGGACGATCTCTCTCTCTCTAGAAAATTGCGAGCCTCTCTCTCTAGAAAAATTTGTTCGAGGTGTTAAATGATTGAATGTTTTCACACCAAGGATATTTATAGAGGAATAAGAAACCTGCGCAGCCGGTCAAGAATGACCGAAAAGGGAGTCCCACGGTCTAATATGACCGGTATAACACAATAAAGGGCGCGTCATTTCCTTCATTTTGAATACACTACCTTCTGTATAACGGGCCGTAACCGTCAGACGGGCTAACAAAAAGCTACCTTGGGTAAAAGGGCATTAACCGTCAGATGGGCCAACAGTGAAAGCCCTTTTAGGGGCAAATGTTGTAGCCTAATATCTACGGCTCCCTTAACGACACATGGGCTCATCAGAGCCGTACACGTGTCATCCTATTTAAAATAAAAGTAAGGCTTAGTCTCTGGGCTATGCTCAGTTGGGTAAAAGGATTGAATTTCTGGCCCAATAGTCAGAGCCCAGCAGTGCCAAATGGCTGAAGGAGAGTGGGTAATAGACATCTCCCAGTCATGGTCTGCCACGTGTCATGATCTGATTTCTCAGCCAATCAGAGGCCACTATGGTAGGTCAGTTTTTAAGGTTAGCTGTCAACTTGCTATCACTATAAATACCCCTGAAATCAGGAGAAAACACATTCAATGCAAACAGTGTAAAGTTACTCTGATAAATTCTCTCTCACTTTCTCTTTCTATCTCTACTTTCTCTCACAACTGCTGATAACTGACTTAAGCATCGGAGGGGGAACCACCACCCAAACCTCCAGGGTGGGTCCCTTTGTGCAGGTTCGGGAGCGAAGCCAAGGCTAAGGATTAAGCTATAATTCAGGCATTGTTGCACAAGTCTCCATCTGAAGAACACTCAAGATACTAATTTACTTGCTTGACAAGGAAGCTAAGCTTACAGCTTACTTGTTGGACAAGTGGATAAAACACATACAGTAGTAAAACATGCCAATTTAAGAACTCATAATCCAGCATCCATGAAATCAATATAGATATCAAATCCATAATCATTAATGTAGTAAATATTGTCAAGTCTAATTCAAAATAACCTTATCACAATAGTAATTGCAGATTCAACTTGTAAAATTAAAACTCAATATATAGGCAAATTAGCTTTGATAATTAAAACACACGTTTTCGAATGCAATTATACTCATGAAGGTTCAAATTACACTTTCAAACATTTCCAACTTAATGATCACAATAACATAACAAGCTTGAGTCAAATGTTCATTTACTTTACATAAATCATGAAATTCATGTAAAACATCAATTCCAAATTGGAAAGTGGAAGGACAATGTGTACCTTTACTTAACATTTAAATATTGCTCAATATCCGAAATTGATTCTAATAATCCATTATTCTTGCTCAAATGATCTTGAACTCCACAATGATTCACCTCAACAACAATAGCAACAATTAATAACCATTCTCACTACTTTTCACCTTTTACTAATCTAACTTCCTTCCATTAGAAAATAATCAACATCAACCTCATAAGCTAACTCTAATTAATTTCATTCCTCTTAATAACATTAATATAACTTGTAAAATCAATATTTTCTTTATAAACTTAACTTCCAAAAACTATTCAACATAGCTTAATATAGAATCAGGTTCAATGGATTTCAAAGCCACAAGCTTATTTCATTTTGACAAATAATAGCAGTTATTACTAGAAAGTTAGAAACTTTATCAAACAATCTCATCATTTCTTTTACCCAATTTAATTCTCAAGCAACATCAATACAGTTACTTGGCTTATACCTGTAAAAATCACCCAAAATGATTTAAACTCACAAAATTTAGAATTGAAAAAAAAAGAGGGAACTTGAGATGATAACATATACCTTAGCAAGACATTATCTTTGCTCACCTACAATGAAATAGAGATGGAAAGAGAAGCAAGAATTGAAGCCACAATGATCATCAAACACCAAAGTCAGCAACTGAGAGGAGGGAGTAGTGCTGCATGCAACAGCAACACCTAAGCATCGCAGCGCTAAACGCAAGGCAGCAGCAACACAAATATTCAACAAGCAATATCTCCCAACTCACAACTCCGAAATGAGTGATTTTTGGGTCTAAATTTAATAACTCGATGAGATCTACAACTTTGATGAAGAAACAAAGAACAAAACTGGATTGAGGCGGCAAATTAACGAAGATAGAGGAGAGAGAATAATGAGTATTGGGGTTTCAACTTCATCAAGAAATTTCTTTTGGGTTAGTTCATAAGAAAGATCGAGAAGTTTAGCTAATTATAGTTCATAAAGTTTAGAGGATTCTGGTTTGAGAATTTGACAACAATTAGCTTTGGTGGCAACTCCTTCAAATGACACGAAGAGGGAGAGATAATAAGAAGCTTTAGACCCATTTTTGTTCCTTCATATTAATTTTACTTTATTATTTTAAGAAAAACAACTGAGGTTAAATTAGTAAATCCACAATTATGCTCCAAAAATCAGATTTTTAAGTTACACAAAATAACGTCAACTTCTCAAAGCAAATTTTAATATACATAATTATACTTCTAAAATATAATTAGTCCAGCTTAAAAGTTGTTTTAAAACTAGGGCTATTACAAACTTGGTCCACCATGTCCTGAGGGAGATAAATCGCTAATTTCGAAACATCCCAACTTCTACTAATAAGAAAAATATCACTCACTTTTAAGTGAAGAGAGGTTGAAGGGGGGTTCACCACCGACTTAATAGGAAATTGAAAAAGCCAATTATCATCCCAAAATCGAATACTTTTCCCATCCCCTATTTGCCATCTCAAACCGTGACAAAAAATACTGCTAAGACTCATTAGATTTTTCCATTGCCAAGATGCTAGCTTTGACACTTTGTGAGACAATAAATTATTATTCTTAACATAATTGGTTGTAACTAATTTCACCCATAAATTATCATTGTCCGAAATTAGCTTCCAAAGTAATTTCTATTGGAGGGCAATATTATTTGCGTCTGCCTTTCTCAATCCAAGGTCCACATAGCATTTTGGTTTACAAATCCTATCCCACCCAATCAGATTTGCTGAAGCGTTAGAAGGGTCCTTATTCCAAACGAAATTTCGATAATTTTATCTAATTTGCCTAAAATGCTTTTTGGAAGGTAAAAGCTCTGCATTTGATAGTTTGCTTTAGTAGCCAAATTTGACTGAATCAGAATCGACCTGCCAGCCTGCGAAAGTGAGTTGGCTTTCCATTTAGGCAACTGATTAGTGACTTTACTAATAACTTTTCCAAATGTTTCTTTAGTGACCCTAGAAGTAATTATCGGGCATCCCAAATACTCTCCAAGGTCATTTGATTCTACCATTCCAAGAATGTCTGCAAAATTCCTCTTTTCATGATCAGAAACATTGTTTGTGACTTGAAATGAGGATTTTTGATAATTAACTAACTAGCCCGACATAGAACAATATTTGTCTAGAATTGCTCGAATGAGGCCACAACTAGCTTCCGAACCTTTAGCAAAAATCATCGTATCATCTGCAAAAGTCAGAAAGGGGATTCTAACACCAGAATGGCCAACAGAAACCCCTACTAACTTGTCCTTTTGCACACTAGCAAGAGCAAATTGCCGAGCCAGAAGTTCAGCACACAAAATCACCTTGTCGAATTCCACGAGAAGAATAAAAAAAGTGCCCGGTATGCCATTAACTAAAATCGAGAAAGAGGGAGTAGAAATACATTCTTTAACCCATTCTATCCAACGATCACAAAAGCCCAATTTTTCTAGCATCACTGAAATAAAAGGCCATTCCAGTATGTCATAAGCCTTTTCCATGTCTAGTTTGATAGCAATCTGACCAGACACACCTCTCTTCTTTCAAAAAGAGTGAAAAACTTCATGAGCTAACAAAATGTTATCTTGAATGAGTCTCTCTGGAACAAAAGCCCCCTGCAGAGGATGAATTAATTTGCCCATGACAACTTTCAATCTACTAGTAATTACTTTAGAAAAATTTTATAAATTGTTGAACAAAGACTAATTGGTCTGAAATGGTTGGCACAAGAAGGGTTGTCAATTTTCGGAATTAAAGCTAAGAAAGTGTGGTTAATTTCTTTTAATATTTTACCAGAATGAAAGAAACCTTGGACTGCACGAATGATAAAATTACTTACCAGGGTCCAGTATTTTTGAAAAAAGAAAGGGGGAAACCCATCAGGACTCGGTGACTTGTCAGGAGCAAGATCAAAAGTGGCACTTTTAATTTCCTCTCCCGATACATCCGCAGTTAGAAAACCATTCTCTTCCTCAGAAATGATCGGAGAGATGGTCTCAAAATCTGTATTACTATCAAAACGGCAATTAGAGTTCGAAATAAAGCGCAAAGCAAATTCATCAGAAATGGCGTGAGCTATTTCTATTGGAGATTTTAACAAAATGTTGTCTTTTGTAGTAAATTCTTTAATTTGGTTACGACTACGACGTATGGACGCATGTGCATCAAAGTAGCTAGTATTGGCATCTCCTTGCAAAAGGTAAGTTGCCTTGCTATTTTGTTTCCAATATTCATGACTAATAGATATAAGCTTGTTTCTCTTTAGGAGAAGTAAATCTTGTGTATTTTGAAGAGAAACATCCAACTGATTAACAATTAGAGATTGCTGAACATAAGCTAATATTTTATCAACAATACGGAGTTGACGAAAAACATTACCAAACTGTGTTTTATTCCAAATTTTTGATTTTTCCTTCAAAAGTTTACATTTTTTAACTAGACAAAACATAAATGATCCATTAAAACGACTACACCATCTTTTCCTTACAAGAGTATCATAATCCTTTCGGGAGCACCACATCTTTTCAAATCGAAAAGGGGGAGCTTTTGTAGTAGCTAAAGGCATGTAATCAAGGGAAATATAACAATGTTCAGAAGTTGTAAATAAATGATGCACCAGTTTAACTTGGGGGAATTCTGCTATCCATTGAATACTTGCAATAGCTCTATCCAATCTTTCATAAATGTTATTTTGACCAGCCTTTTTTTTCCTCAAAGTAAATCTTGGGCCAATAAAAGGAACCTCAGCACAACTAACTTGAGAAAAAAACTTATTCAATATGCAAGTTCTACTGAGTTTGAAGTCAGCTCCCCCCAGTTTGTCCAAATCAGAATCAATCTCATTAAAGTCGCCTATAATTATAAATGGCACCGAAAGGGAATTAACAAACAAAATTAACTCATTCTAAAAGTCAACCTTTTGTTCCTTTCTATCAGGAGCATAAATAAAAATCACCACAAAAGAGATATTAGAAGCTAAAAGAGAAATAGAACATACAAGAAATCTACTAGATTTATATATAATAGCCATGCTATAGGGGTTAACATTACATGATTTCCAAAATAACCAAATCCCACCTGAAAAACCTAAGGTTGGGATATAATCAAAGAACTGGAACCCTACCTGATGAGCAGTACTACTAGAGGGAGGGGATTGAGATTTAACTTCACACAACATCATTATTTTTATATTACAACTAGAACAAAAGTCCTTCACCTCTTGCAACGCATTTTTCCTACTGGTTCCTCTAATATTCCAACAACCAATCGACATATTTTAATAGTTCAAAACATGATCACTTTTGCAAAAAAGGGGTGCTAATGTCTTAATTTCTCTTCCTCTTCAAAGCAGAAGAGGCATAATCACTCTCCATTAGACCTGATCAAACACCGGGCCGGGCCGCACAAAAAAAAAAAGTGCCCATCTTGCGGGCCGGGCCAGGCCCAAATCCGGGCCAAAAATTTGTGCCCAAAGCCCGGTATTTCGGGCCGGGCCCAAATTTTAGGCTAAAAAGTGTTTTTTTGCTTGTCCAAAGCCCGCCCAAAAAAAAAATTTGACCGGGCCGGGCCCGGCCCGGCCGGCGGGCCCAAAAAAACTGCCCAAACACGCCCAAAAACCGGGCCGGGCCGGGCTGGAGTTGATCAGGTATACTCTCCATGTCATCATCTCTCCTCCTAACTGAGCCAGATTGAGAAGAGAGGATAACTAGAAGAGAGGGGTCCTTCCCCATTTGCTCAAGCTGCCTAACAATGGAGTTATCAGAGTGCAAAGAGTGGAAAGACTGCTCAGCACAAGAGTTTAAATCACCCAGGCTACCAGACCCATCATTCTCAATCAAGAGAGTAGTATCATCATTCTTACCAGCAGTAACATCAGCAAGGCATTGAGCCACAAACTCATTGCGAGCAATAATATGGGACTCACTTAGTAGCTCAGAAGGACAGAAGACGCTCAGAGGAGCAGGAGAGCAAAAGGGGGACTGACTATCACCAGCCTTTCCATCTCAACAACAGATGGCACAGTTGGATGAAGAGGGACTAGAGGTGCCAGAATTATTTCCTCATCATCAGAGGAATCATCTGAAATTAAGGGATTAGCAATGATCAATTTTCCCTCACCCTTCCCATACATGGGAGGGGGAGGAATCTTACCAGCAACTTTGACAGAATCAGCATCAACATGATCTCTAAAAATAATACCTTTCTCCCTAGGAGTAGGGAGAAGACCAGCATCACCATTTTTCTCACCAGAGAGACCAGAAGGCAGAGAAGGATTTACTAAAGCTTTTTTAACATGCTTGGACTTAACATGAACCACTCTTGCTTGCTCAGCAGTGGAATCATGAACATCTTGTCCAGCAGCTTTAGCCATTTAGTGGAACAAATCTTTCTGTTTAGGGTTTTTAAGCAACTGAATAGAAATTTCCTTCTTAGGAGAACTCAGCAAGGGACAAGCATCAATTTCATGAACCACCTCCCCACAAAAGGAGCAACCAGAAGAGAAATCTTCATACCAAATGACATACCCATGAACTAGATCACCAACACGACATACTTCAGCAAATTCAAGTAAAGGACCCTGGATATTGACTCTTACACATGCTCTTGCAAAGCGAATCTTATTCTTAAGAATTGAACTTTGGTCCAGTTTGATTAAAGCCCCAATATCATTAGCAGCTAACAGGTTTGCTAAAGAATCAAAATTAAGCAATTCAGTAGGAAGGCGAGGGATTCTTACCCACAAGTCAACACACTTTATCTCTTCCAGATAAGGGTAAAAAAATGGCTTCCATGGCTGCAAAATGAAGAGATCTCCTTGAACATGCGAAGGCCTCCAACTCCACACTAAAGCAACATCATTAGGGTTGGAAAACTTTAGCAACAACCAGTGATTACCCATATCTAGGTAATCAACTTCTCCCTTAAGGAACTTCCAATCAGCCTTGGTGCGCGCCCTAATGGTACGCACATCCAGAGGAGCATATAGCATTTTGGCAAACAAGCAAGTTCTAGGCCCTGTTCTTTTGGACTTATTTTCAGCAAAAATAAGTAAAAATAAGTTCAGTTCAGCAAAAATAAGTTCAGTTCAGCAAAAATAAGTTCAGTTCAGCAAAAATAAGTAAAAATAAGTTCAGTTCAGCAAAAATAAGTAAAAATAAGTTCAGTTCAGCAAAAATAAGTTTAGTTCAGCAAAAATAAGTTCAGTATTACTATTAATGTTGTAATTATTATTTTTGTTTTCAATATTACTATTAATATTGTTATTATTAATAACACTATAATTATAATAACGATGAATTTGTATTTTTTTTTAATTTTTTTATTTTTATTTATTTTTTATTTATTTTTAATTTCTATTTTTTAATTTTAATAATTTTATTACTTATTATTTAGTAATTATTATTTATTTATTATTATTATTATTTATTATTATTTATTATTATTATTATTATTATTATTATTATTTATTTATTGTTTATTATTTATTATAATTATTATTATTATTTATTATTAATTATTATATATTATATATTATATATTATATATTATATATTATATATTATATATTATTTATTATATATTATATATTATATATTATATATTATATATTATATATTATATATTATTTATTATTTATAATTTATTATTAATTATTTATTTTAATTATTATTATTTATTATTTAATATTTAATATTTATTATTTATTATTTATGATGACGATTATTATTATTATTTATTATTTATTATTTATTATTTATTATTATTATTTATTATTTATTATTATTTATTATTATTATTATTATTTTTTTTATTGTTTATTATTTATTATTATATTATTATTATTATTATTATTATTATTATTTATTATTATTATTTATTTATTTTATTATTATTATTATTATTATTTATTATTATTATTATTAATTAATATTATTTATTGTTTATTATTATTATTTATTATGTATTATTTATTATTTATTATTTATTATTTATTATTTATTATTTATTATTTATTATTTATTATTTATTATATATTATTTATTATTTATTATTTATTATTTATTATTTATTATTTATTATTTATTATTTATTATTTATTATTTATTATTTATTATTTATTATTTATTATTTATTATTTATTATTTATTATTTATTATTTATTATTTATTATTTATTATTTATTATTTATTATTTATTATTTATTATTTATTATTTATTATTTATTATCTATTATCTATTATCTATTATCTATTATTTATTATTTATTATTTATTATTTATTATTTATTATTTATTATTTATTATTTATTATTTATTATTTATTATTTATTATTTATTATTTATTATTTATTATTTATTATTTATTATTTATTATTTATTATTTATTATTTATTATTTATTATTTATTATTTATTATTTATTATTTATTATTTATTATTTATTATTTATTATTTATTATTTATTATTTATTATTTATTATTTATTATTTATTATTTATTATTTATTATTTATTATTTATTATTTATTATTTATTATTTATTATTTATTATTTATTATTTATTATTTATTATTTATTATTTATTATTTATTATTTATTATTTATTATTTATTATTTATTATTTATTATTTATTATTTATTATTTATTATTTATTATTTATTATTTATTATTTATTATTTATTATTTATTATTATTTTTATTATTATTATTATTTATTATTATTATTTAGCAAAAATAAGTTCAGTTCAGCAAAAATAAAATAAGTTCAGTTAAGTTCAGCCAAAATAAGTTCAAAAGAACAGGGCCCTAGACAGTTCCTCCATGTCTAACTTGACCTGAGGAAGGTCGTCTAGAACGATAGACTCAGGAAACACCAGAGGGGGAGGAGGATTATGAACAGAAGAGAACATAACAGGGGGTTCAAGAGAGGTGGGATCAACAGACACATTCTCATTAGAAGATAAATTTTTAATGGGAAATTTAAAATTTGTAGAGTTAGGGTTTGCTAAGATTGCATCCTTAAATGAATTTGGCTTTTCCATAATAAATGCTAACGAAAACACAGAGAATTTAATTCTAGACAAAGAGCATAAAAAAAATAAGGAAGATTAGGAGAAGGAGATGTGAAAAGAAATCTTACCAGAATTTGCCTTTTATAGGCAAATTCAAATACGTGGCTGAAAGATTTTGGCTCAAATTAGCCTCCAGCTATGGAATTGAACAATTCCATCACATTTAATGCAAAGGAATTTGCAAAGAGCCTAAACAACTCCAACTGCAGAGATAGGTCTTGAGAAATAGCTCCTACTGGCACCATTAACACGCCAAAAACAAAGGAATTAACGCCACTACAACACACCACTTCAGATAAAGGAAGAAACCTCACACTCGCATTTAATGCACTGACCCGAAAAACCCTAGGCTCCCAACTTTTTTGAACTTGAATTGGAGGCAAGAGAAACCTTTTGAGTGGCTCTATACAAATGATTAGCAGTAAACACACTCAAGCATAGTACTTTCTCACTCTCACTCACACTAAATGATGATTTTCTAGCTTCAAAGCTATGAAATTGAATTGGGGAAAACAGAAGAAAAGTACTTATAACACAACTTAGGGTTACAATTAAAAACAACCATAAATTCAGACGCTTACTCTTCCACCAGTGCTTAGCAGGGAAAGCAATGATGAAGAAAGAGGCGTGGGAAAAAAGATTAAGGAGGTGAGCTGAAGAAAAATTGATTTGGGGCTTTTGCTTAGGGTTCTTTTTCTCGGGTTCTCTTTCTCTCTCTAACATCTTTTTTTTTTCTTTAACATTATTGGTCTTGTACAATATACGAAGAGTAATCATATCAATAAACCATAAAATTAAACAACCCCTCAAAAGAAAAACCATAAAACTAAACAACTTGGAGGGAGAAAAAAATGAAGCAACTTGTCACATAGCATGTATATTTACTATTCCCTCCATCTCTAATTGTTTTCCCTATTAGCTTATATGAGGTCAAAGTTTTCACATTTTGACTGTAAATTTGTATTGAGATCTTGTTAGATTTCTTGCAACGTGTAATTTTCAAATATTAAATTATCTATATTTTATAGGCAAAATTGGCCTCAACACCACAAACTATGGTGCAGGTGCACCCAACACCACCAACTTTGACTAGTGCCCCAAACTATTGGCTTGGGTGTAGGGAGTGTCATAAATGACGTCAGAACTAACTTTTCTTGCTGACGGCAGGGAATCTGTGTTAATTTTTTTCTTCTCATTTTTCCCTTTTTCTTTCATTATCCTATTTTTTTCATTGATTAAAAGCCTAAGTCATGTAAACATATGTCGAGGAAAGTAAGTTTTCGCGTCATTTATGACACTCGTTGCACCCAGGCCAATAGTTTGTGATGTTTTGGCTACTAGTCAAAGTTGGTGGCGTTGGATGCACCCGCACCATAGTTTGTGGTATTGAGGCCAATTTTACCTATTTTATAATAATACGTAAATAAGAGACTAATGGGTAAATGCATATCTTGAAGACTGCAAAAAAAAAGTAACTGGAACGAACAATAAGAGATAAAAGAAGAACAATTAGTTATCTGGATATGTAGAAAGAGATAGAATGATTAGAAATTGATAGAACGATTTTCAAAGACTGTTTTAGTAAATAATCGAGGTCTACAAGTGAGATAGGCAGATTACAACTTTTCGGGAGTTTGATTTGATTTGGAGGAACCACCACATAAGGAAGTCTCCCACTTTGGGTAAGCTTGCCTTAAATTAGGCACCTTGAGCCTTGATTGAAATGTAGGTGATCTGTCTTGAGCGTTGAAAGTTGTCATTGGGGATTCTTCTTCGGGAAGTGATTTAGGCAAAGTCAAGTATCACCAGAAATCATGGAATTGTAGGAAAGTCCTTCAGGAAAAAGGAGTGTTTGGCTTAAAAAATAAAAAATTTAAATTTGTGACTCATATAAATGTAGGTGGGAAAAGGCTTTGACGAGGCTAGGTTCAGACTCGAGTCTATGTCGGGATCTAGAAAGAGTGTGCTCCTAATTTTATTTTATTGAAGTGGTCGGACCTCGAGATGAGGATTCCTACTTATCCTTGCGGAATCAGACCATTCGTAGTTCTGGATCTGATTTTTTTTAATTATTTTTTTTCTGTGCCCTAACTTTTGCCTAGGATGCCTTTTTGGGTTTTCAACCTTTTTTTTTTTTCAGGGGACGGGTTTTCTACCTACGGGCTTGGACATACCTTGAATAAGGAGTTAGGGTTGATGAAAGGTGGAAAGGTTAAAAAGCTTTAGGTTTTGATGAATGTTTAATTGGTTTGGCGAATGGAGGATCATGGATTTGGATTATATGGGTTAAAGTTTTGATGGATTGAAGGGTTTGAAACGAGGGGTAGAACTTGTGTGCAAGCCCCCTAGTTTTTTTGCATTTTTCTTTTTGTCTGGTGCGTTTTCTTTTGCTTTTGCTTTTTTTCACACTTTGAATTTCTTTCACTTTTTTTATTTTGCCTGGCATTGATAATTTTTATGTAGTAAGGCTTGCACACAAGTTTGGTTTAGGGTATTGGAAGGCTTGAAGGATATTTTATGGAGCTTTGATTTTGAAGGGATTATTTGGCTAATGATGGTTTATGGATGATGGAGGGAGAGAGGAATAACTCCTGATCCAAAATATGTCCTTTTTTTATTTTTCTTCATTATTGTTTTTTTATTTCAGATCTCTTTTCATTATTAGTCAAGTTCATTAGGTGATTTAAGTTTCATCATTGAATTAGAAGCATAAATAAAATGATGGAAGACCAATGAAAATGAAAATGCAATTATTTTATTAATTAGAAATAAATAGAACAAGGCTGATTAGAAATCAAATCCTAAATGACATAGACTCGACAGGATGGGAAATAAAGGAGCTAGGGGAGGAACTCTCCGACTCAACCTAGAAACCAAGCATTAAATGACCAATGCCCCAGCGTTATTTAGGCACTGCCCAAGGGGTTGCCGCTATTGCTGACTTTTGCTGCAGGTGGAATTGGTAATCTACCGTCTTCAACCACATCCTGTAGAGCATGCTTCAAAGTCCAGCAGTGTGATGTCATATGCCCATTTCCTTGATGGTACTTGTAGTAGGCAAAGGGATTCCATTCACTGGATCTTTTCTAAGGAGCAGGGTCCGGAGTAGGGCCAAGAGGTCGAAATGCTCCTTTTGCATGAAGCCTAGTGAAGGCTTCTTGTAGAGTCATGCCCAATGGAGTGAATGTTCTTTGAGGCCCTTGATACCCCCTCTTTTCAGTAGTTAGGGCATTGATGTCATTGCTTTTAGAGGTAGAAGGGTTGTTATTACTCTTCTTGAAAGAGTTGTTGTTGTTGGAACCCTTGTTCTTATTGGATTGTACCTCTTCTTCAATCAGCAGGCCTACCTTATAGAGCTTCGTGAAAGACTCTATGGGTTGGAATTTAATATGATCCCCATACTTAGGCTGCATGTTACGGATCACCAGTCGACTTGATCCTCTTTAGATGGCCTATTAGTCATTTGTGCAGCTTTTTCTCTCGACCTGTTAAGGAAGGTGACGATATCTTCGTTGGAATTAGGTTTAGTGAATTCCAACTCACGAAGGCCAATGGGAAGCTGAGTATTGTATATGTATTATTTGTGGAACTCTTCCCAGATATAGTCCTAATCATCCAGCTTGGTCTTATTCAGTAACCTGAACCACTTGGATGGATGTGCATCCAAGGTCAAGGGAAAGGCATAAGCAAACATGTCCTTGCTCATGCCAATGAGAGCCATAGATATGGAGAAAGCTCTCAAATAATCATCTCGGTCTTCGACCCCCTTGAATTTGGGGAGGTCACCCAATGTTATCTTTTTAGGGAGTTTTTCCCTCAGTTCAGGATCAATGATGTCATGGCCATGAGCCTCCCCCTCGAGCGCAGGAATTGACAGGATCAATTGCTCAAGTTTTTCAAACCTCAGTTAGGTCTCGATCTTGATAGGAGGTGGTGGTGGCGGTGGAGTGTCATCCTGCTCTTCTTCCTCAGTTAGTTTCTCTCTCAGTGCATTAATTTCTTTGTCTTGTTCCGCAAGACGAGAGTTCATCAGTTGAAGTTAGGCCATAATGGCACTGAGCTGTTCATTAGTGTCTCCCATCTCGGATGATGATTCAGAAGTTTTGAAAGACGCGTCTGAAAAGGTGAGAACTCGTTTAAAGAGTCTAGGAGTACGTTGACCTTGTATCCTTTCTGTCGGGCGTTCCCAAGTTATAATCTAACAACCCGTCCTGAACAGAAATCGAATGGACCTCGTAAATTTTAAGAAATGATGTTTCGAAATGAGAAATGGAAACGAGGGATGGAGAAATGGAAATGGAGATGAGAAATGAGGATGAAAGTGGAAATGAAAATGAGAAATGGAAGTGGAAATGGAAATGGGAAATGATTAGAAATGGGTATGATTATGGTTATGATGGCGACATGGGCCTAAATATATGTATATGCAGATGTGGACTGGGCTGGACTGGACTGGACTGGAATAGACTTTGAACTTGCAAACAGACTAGACTCAAATGGATTGCCTATCCTAGCTTCGCTAGACTTAGGATGGAATTGGCTTCGCCAGACATGATGATTTGGGGTTTGATGGATCTAAGATGGACTAGCTTTGTTAGATTTACAGGTTTTGGAGCCATTATGGACTTAAGGTAGACTAGCTTCGCTAGACTGGAGGATTTGGACTGCTATAGATGTAAGGTAGGAGTAGCTTCGCTAAACTTGGAGGGTGCCTTTATGGTCTTAGGGTGACTAGCTTCGCTAAGTCTAAAGGGTGCCATTATGGTCTTAAGGATGACTAGCTTCGCTAGATCAAAGGGTGCCGTTATGGTCTTAAGGGTGACTAGCTTCGCTAGATCAAAGGGTGCCGTTATGATCTTAAGGGTGACTAGCTTCGCTAGGTCAAAGGGTGCCGTTATGGTCTTAAGGATGACTAGCTTTGGTAGGTCAAAGGGTGCTGTTATGGTCTTAGTCGCTAGGTCAAAGGGTGCCGTTATGGTCTTATGGATGCTAGCTTTGCTAGACATAATGGTTTGTACTTCGTCCTATACGGGTTTGGAAATGGACTAGATTAGACTTAGGAAATGAGTTGGGCCTTATATGGACCTACTTTTGGACTTAGTCATACATTGGTTTGAAGTTAGACTTGGAAATGCACATGGGCTTGACATTGGAAATGGACTAGGATTGGACTTAGAATGGAATAGTCTGGGATTAGACTTAGACCGGGCTTGACATAGACTAGGGTTCACATAAAGATGCAAATGGGCCTAGATTTGACTTGAACTAGACTTATATGGGCCTAAGATGGACTCTAATGCTAGTGGGCCTAATATGAATGCATGGACTCAAATTTGGATGGACCTAATATGAATGCAAAAATGATTGTTACACATTTGGAGAATAATCCACCCTCATCATTTGCCACTAGATGGGTATGGTTAAGTAAGAAGCTTGATACAACGGATTTGCGTAAGGTTGCTGCTTTAATGTGGGCTACGTGGTTTTGCCGAAACAAAATCTTCTTCGAGCAAGCTAATCCTGATGCTGTGACAGTGGCAGGGGAATTTGTTAGACTTATGGAGGATTACAGAAGCTATTATGTGAAGGTGATATCACGGTTGCTCCTACCGCATCTACTGGTTCGGTTTTGTCCTCTTGGCAATGCCCTACTCCTGGAGTTGTCAAGGTTAATACGGATGCCCATGTTGTTGATGGCGAGATGGCAAGCTTGGGGGTAGCAGATCGAGGTGATGATGGAAGATTAATGGTGATAGCAATGATAAGTCTCTATTTTATACATGATTTTTGGCCATCATATTACTTTTTGGTATAAGTTTTGAGACTTATAATAGATTTTCTTCGTATATTTTGACGTTTTAAGAGTTAAGTCAAAGTTGTTTTAAAATATGAAAAATGTGTTCAATAAATGACTTGCTTGATTCTAGTACTACTTATACATGCTAATTTGGTTTATTTAATATTTATAATAGTGGTTTGTGTTATTATGCAAATACTTCAGTTTGGAGCCCAATTGTTTATTACCCTATTGAATTATCTATAGGTGAAAAGAATTTGCAAGAAGAAAAAAAAAGAAAAGAAAACCTATTATACTAAAGCCCAAGAAGTTTCAAATTTCACGCATCAGAAAAGAAAAAAAAGGTGGACTTCCTCAAATAGATACAGACGGCAGCCACAAAAGGAATGAAGGAAGAAAATCTTAAAGACTCATTTATACAGATTGATATCTTATTTTTGAAGGAAGAAGAATCTAATCTGATCTGGAAGAAAAAAGGGAATTGAAAGAGACCCACGAGCAATATAAGAGGAAGCACGCATCAACCCTTCGGAAGGGAGGAGACCTGGCAGCGAGCAGCGAACAGAGGCGGCAGACCCATTAGAAGACGCACGGCTATTGACGGAAGTCAAAAAGTTTATTTGATTGGAGTTCTACTTCTTTAACTTTTAATTATTCAATTGTTGATTTTGTTTAATTACAATGTTAGGTTTTAATTCTTCATTATCATTTAATTGGATTTTCATTAATTTGATGTCTGGCTAAGTATTCATGTTCTAGGATGGGGATGTAGTCCTTAGATTTTTGTTGATGGATTGAATTATTATGTTGGTTATATTATATTTATGCAATTTGATAATCTTGGATTGATTTCATACTTTTAATTTGGCCAATTGATTGTATGTGTGAGGTGTTGGATTAATAGCGGAAGTGAAAGTTCAGTACTAGTCTGTGGGATTATCAAACTTCAAATGGTATAATTTTAGGAATAGTTATAATCATGGGGTGGTCTTTTAAATGAATTTAATGCTCTTAATGAATTTGTTCTAATTGTTATGTTGACGGAAGTAACATGAGATTAGCATAAGTATAGAATTTCCACCTTGGAAGAGGTGATAATATATATATTAAGAAATTCAGACCATTGCAATTAAATATTTTTACCCGACGATCTATTCAACTCCATTGAAGAATTTAGGTGGGGAAACCCTTGTCCTAGAACTACTTCTCATTTCTTGTTACACTTCATATTTTTCTGTCATTGTTTCTTAGTAGTTTACTAGTTAGTTTGAGTTCTAGTTTATCACCATTTCGTTGAACCCATATTGTCTAAATAATAATAGTTGTCTCTTACTTTGGTAGTTGATTATACACCTCCTTGTGGATACGACCTTGCTCACCTATACTATCAATTTGACCCGTACACTTGCGGATTTAGTAGGTATATTTTAGGCCGACCAAGTTTTTGGCGCCGTTGCCGGGGAGGCAATAATCAATATCTTATTAAAGAGAATTCTATATTAGTTTAGACTTATATTTTGTTTAATTTTTAATTTTATTGTTTTTAGTATTTGGTTAAGTGAATTTAACCTAAGTAAGCAATAGTTGATTGTGTCCTTCCGTACGGTTACCTGGTTATACTTTAGTCTTTTTGTGACATTTTGGCAGTATTAGACACTGGTTGTTAGTTGTTATTATTAGTTTTATGCCCCGTACTAATCGTATTTTGGTTCCCTTTGATCCAGAGATCGAAAGAACTGCTCGCGCATTCAGAAAACAGAAGAGGTTGAAGCACATACAGAGGCTGCCAGATTGGGACTTAGAGCACTTTCTTTCTGAAGAATTCCACAATAAACTGGTAGCAATGGGAGACGACAACAACACCACGAAGTCTCTGCGGGATTTTGCTATGCCTAATTCCAGTGCAGTGCCTTCAAGTATAGTAAGACCCACTATCGCTGCTAATAATTTCGAACTTAGTCCTGCTTTGATATGTATAATCCAGCAAGACCAATTTAGTGGACTAGATAATGAAGACCCTAATGAGCACATAACCGTTTTTCTTGAAAAATGTGACACTGTTAAACTAAATGGTGTAACTAATGATGCTATTAGACTTAGTTTATGCCCTTTCTCACTTAAAGATAAAGCAAAAAAGTGGTTAAACCCTAATCCACCTAGTTCATTAACAACTTGGGACGCGTTATCAGGTGCCTTTCTTAGAAAGTATTTTTCCCCAGGTAAAACCGCTAAACTAAGAAATGACATAACTGGTTTTGCACAATATGATGGGGAGTCTTTATATGAGGCGTGGGAAAGGTTTAAGGATTTACAACGTCAATGTCCTCATCGTGGTGTCCCTGATTGGTTGCTTGTGCAAACGTTTTATAATGGTCTTAATGAATCAGTTAGAATAACCATAGATGCAGCTGCTGGTGGGGCAATTATGGGTAAAACTACATAGGAAGCAAACAAATTGCTAGAAGAAATGGCTTCTAATAATTATCACTGGTTTAATAATAGGAGTAAGCCTAAGAAAACTGCTGGTATATACGAGGTGGATGGCATTAATATGTTAAATGCAAAAGTAGACAATTTGGTTAATTTATTTAGTAAAATGAATAATAATGTTAATTGTGTGTCTACTAGTGCTATGACATGTAATCTGTGTGGTGGTGAACATTTGACCAATGAATGCATTAATGTGGAACAAGCTCAATTTGTTTCTAATTTTAATAGGCCACCTAATAATGATCCATACTCCAATACTTTTAATCCTGGATGGAGAAACCATCCTAATTTCTCTTGGAGGAATCAAGGACAACAAAATGCTAATGTTAACTCACCAATTCCACCTGGGTTCCATCAAAAACAACCTCAACAAGAAAGTAGACCATCATGGGAATTAGCTATCGAAAAATTGGCTAACGCTACTTGTCAAAGATTTGAAAAGTTAGAGTCTAAGGTAGACCAAGTTTCTATTTCTAATAGAAGTATGGAAGTTCAACGTGGCCAATTAGCTAATGCCATTAATTCAAGGAATCAAGGAGCTTTGCCTAGTAAAACGGAAGTTAATCCTAAAGAACAATGCAAGGCTATAACCTTAAGAAGCGGTAAGCAACTAGAAGAAGTAAAAGAGTCAAATGAGGAAAGTAATCAAGATCAGGGAAATGAAAAGGAGGGCGAACAAATTGTTGAAACAGAATGTGAAAAATTACCTTCACCACCCCTTGTTAAGCCCTTTGTACCACATGTCCCTTTTCCTCAAAGGCTTAAAAAGAACAACATGGACAATCAATATAAAAAAATTATGAAAATGTTCAAGCAATTGCATGTAAACATTCCTTTTGCCGATGCATTGACACAAATACCTACATATGCTAAATTTCTTAAGGAATTTATTGCTAAAAAGAAGAAATTGGAAGACTATGAAACCATTGCCTTGACTGAGGAGTGTAGTGCTGTAATTCAGAACAAACTTCCCCCTAAATTGAAAGATCCAGGGAGTTTTTCTATTCCTTGCACAATAGGAAACATTAATTTTTCAAAGGCTTTGTGTGATTTAGGTGCGAGTGTCTCTCTTATGCCTTTGTCAATATGCAAAGAGTTGGGATTGACTGATATAAGATCTACTACTGTTTCATTACAACTTGCTGATCGGTCAATTAAATATCCCCAAGGTGTGATTGAAAATGTCTTAATGAAAGTAGATAAGTTTATAGTTCCGGTTGATTTTATTATTCTTGATATGGATGAAGATGTTGAAGTGCCGATTATTCTAGGCAGACCCTTTTTAGCTACTGCAGGGGCTGTTATTGATGTGAAAAATGGTACTTTAACATTTAACATTGGTGATGAGGAGGTTAAATTTAATGTTTTTAAAGCTCGAAAATATCCTTCTTTCACTGATCATGTCTTTCGAGTTGATTTGCTTAATAAGTTAGATGTTGAGAGGTCTAACAAGATAACCTTAAAAGATCCTCTTGAGACATGTTTGCTAGGTACAGATTCTGAAAATAATAATGCAGAGGTAAGTGAAATGGCTCTTGCATTGGAGGCACGTCCTCTGTTGAAGAAAACGGTATATGAATTTAAGGAGCTCGAAAAAGGTAATCCTCTTCCCCCTCTTTCTATTGTTCAAGCCCCCGATCTTGAGTTAAAACCTTTGCCTGCACATTTAAAATATGCATTTTTAGGTGATAATAATACACTGTCTGTGATTGTTAGTGCTTCTTTAACTGGTGATCAGTTGGATAAATTGTTGCGTGTTCGAAGATGATTTTAAACCTGTGGTTCAATACCAAAGAAGGCTAAACCCTAACATGCAAGAAGTAGTTAAAAAAGAAGTTTTAAAATGGTTAGATGCTGGAATAGTTTATCCTATTTCTGATAGTCCTTGGGTTAGTCCAGTGCAAGTTGTACCAAAAAAAGGTGGTATCACAGTTGTGTCTAATGATAATAATGAATTAATTCCCACTAGAACAGTCCTTTGGTTGGAGGGTCCAGTATCGACTATAGGAAGCTTAATAGTGCAACTCGTAAAGACCATTTTCCTTTACCTTTCTTGGACCAAATGTTAGAGAGAGTTGTAGGTCATGAATATTATTGTTTTCTTGACGGGTACTCTGGTTTTAATCAAATTCCTGTTGCTCCTGAGGATCAGGAGAAAACTACATTCACTTGCCCTTATGGTACTTATGCCTTTCGCAAAATGCCCTTTGGTTTATGCAACGCACCCGCCACCTTTCAACGTTGTATGATGTCTATATTTTCAGATTTTATTGAAAAGATTATGGAAGTATTTATGGATGATTTTTCTATTTTTGGATCATCTTTTGATAATTGTTTAGCCAATCTTTCTCTTGTTTTACAACGTTGTGAAGACACTAATTTAGTTCTTAATTGGGAAAAGTGTCATTTTATGGTACAAGAAGGTATAGTTCTAGGGCATAAAATTTCCAGTAAAGGTATTGAGGTCGATCGTGCTAAAATCGAAGTGATTGAAAAACTTCCCCCACCTGTCAATGTTAAGGGAATTAGGAGTTTTTGAGGTTATGCGGGTTTTTATAGACGTCTTATTAAAGACTTTTCTAAAATTGCCAAACCTTTGTGTGATTTATTAGATAAAGATGCTCCTTTCGATTTTAATGATGATTGTTTAAATGCTTTTAATAAGTTAAAACAAGAATTGATTTCAGCACCTATAGTTATTCCTCCAGATTGGTCTTTACCTTTTGAATTGATGTGCGACGCGAGTGATTATGCCCTTGGCACTGTTTTAGGACAGAGAAAACATAACAAGTTGCATGTTATTTCTTATGCTAGTAAAATGCTCACAGATGCTCAATTGAACTATGCAACTACTGAGAAAGAATTACTTGTTGTTGTCTTCGCTATGGAAAAGTTTAGGTCGTATCTTATTGGTTCTAAGGTAATAGTTTATATAGATCACTCAGCTCTAAAGTACTTGTTGAATAAAAAGGATGCTAAACCTAGACTCATTCGTTGGATCGTTTTGTTACAAGAATTTGATTTAGAAATTAAAGATAGAAAGGGTACTGAAAATTGCGTCGCAGACCATCTGTCTAGACTTAAAATTCTTGCACCAGATTCTGAAATCCCAATTAATGATAGCTTCCCTGATGAGTGTTTGATGGCCATAGCTACTGTCCCTTGGTATGCTGATTTGGTAAACTATTTAGTGAGTGGTATTGTTCCACCAGATTTTAGTTATCAACAGAAGAAGAAATTTATGTGGGATGTTATGAATTATTTTTGGGAAGAGCCTCTTTTATATAAGTATTGTTCTGATGGTATAATAAAGCGATGTGTGCCAGAGGAGGATATTGAGAGTATATTGCATCACTGCCATTCTTTAGAGTGTGGAGGTCACTTTAGTACGGACAAAACAATAGCTAAAGTTTGGGAATCTGGATTTTATTGGCCTACTATGTATAAAGATGCTAGGAACTTCGTAATCAAATGTGATCGATGCCAAAGAGTAGGTAACATTTCTAAGAGAAATGAAATGCCCATGAACATTATTCTTGAAGTTGAATTGTTTGACGTATGGGGCATAGATTTTATGGGTCCATTTCCGCCTTCCAATAATAATATGTATATATTAGTAGCCGTAGATTATGTATCTAAATGGGTCGAGGCCACCGCCACTCATACGAATGATTCAAAGGTTGTCATGAAATTTATCAAAAAACACATTTTCTCACGATTTGGTGTTCTTAGGGCATTAATTAGTGACGGAGGCTCTCATTTTTGTAATAAGCCACTTGATAAGCTTCTAAGTAAATATGGGGTCACTCATAAGGTAGCTCTAGCCTATCATCCCCAAACAAATGGCCAAGTAGAGCTTGCTAACAGAGAGTTAAAGCTGATTTTGGAGAAAACAATTAACAGTTCTAGGAAGGATTGGGCTAGTAAGATAGATGATTCACTTTGGGCTTATAGGACAGCCTTTAAGACACCATTAAGTATTAGTCCATATAGGCTAGTGTTTGGAAAATCTTGCCCCATCTCCCTGTAGAGATAGAACATAAAGCTTATTGGGCAATTAGGGAGTTAAACATGGATCTTAAGGTTGCTGGAGCTAGGAGACTGCTTCAATTAAGTGAATTAGAGGAGTTTAGACTAGATGCTTATGAGAATGCTAAAATATACAAAGAGAAAACAAAAGTTTGGCATGACAAGCACATTAAACATAAAGAGTTCGAGGTGGGACAACGAGTTTTACTTTTTAATTCTCGCCTTAAGCTATTTCTTGGAAAATTACGATCTAGGTGGTCGGGCCCTTTCACCATTGTTAAAGTATATCCATATGGTGCTGTTGAGTTACAAGGTCAGAGTGAGACTTTTAAAGTAAATGGACAGCGTGTTAAACCTTATTTTGCAGGTGAATTAGTGCCTAAGGGAGTGACTTACTCCCTAGAAGACCCTAGCAAAACTTAAGCATTAAATGAAGTCAAGCTATTGACTTAAAACAAGCGCTTCTTGGGAGGCAACCCAAGCACTTTTAGTTGTTTATTTACATATTTTGCTTTGATTTTACGCTCCTTCTTTTGCTCCTTCTTTTGCTGTTACTCAAAATTTTGCAGGTAGTAGGTTTATTTGCTAATAATAACAGCTGGACATGAACCAAAGTTGCTGTCATGCGATTGCACCTGTGCCCTGGGCAGCCACTATATAATCTAGCTTCTTTCTACCAAATCAGAGTCATCCCCATTACAAAAAAAAAACTCAACCGGAATACAGTCGGTGTTTCATTCACTCATCTGGTGCCACACCACAGGCCACATCTTCGACAGCCATTCTGTATTTTATTATGGCTGTGAACCAGATGCTTCCACTCTGTTGCTGCTGCTACTGTTTGCTGCTGCACAGGAACTTCCTGCATCATACACCAGGTTGTGTCTTTCCAACTTTTAGTATTTTGATTATATTTCCCTTTCCCTTGAATCTAGTTTGATGAAACATTGAGGACAATGTTGGATAAGTGTGGGGGAGAGGTTTGATCTTGATGGATTAATGGTGAAAATACCGAGAATGTTGTTGTTTGCTGGGATATCTATATCTATAACTATATCTATGTATATGTGGAAAAAAAAAATCTGACTTGAAATTTGGGATATGGCCATTTTTAAGGGAAATGCTGTCGAAATTTTTGCAAATTCCGGTTGTTTAATTGCACCAAGTTGATTGCATTTCGCTTTTATGTGTTGTATGCTGCTGATTCATGTGGTCATTATGTGTCAAAGTAACATTTTTAACTACCACCTCTTATTTCCTTGAAAGACGACTTGTTAAAATTTCAACATGGATTCTAATCTCACTTATTTATGAAAAAAGAAAAATTGTTTCCATAAAATTTTGGTTTTCGAATTTTTTTTTTTTTTAAGTCATGAATGCTCGAGTTTGACTTTAGTTTTACTAATTGACTCTGAAAGGCAAACTTGTATCTACGCTTGTAAGAAGGCTAGAATCACATTCTAAAGTAGTGAGGAACTTGGTCGGACTCAATATATTTTTTAATCTACCTAATGGTCAATGATTTCCATGGTGACCATTCAAACACTTTTGGATTCTTGAGAAGTACTTGAAAACTTTGTTTGTTAGTTATCTTAGGGGCGTAGGTCGAGGAGGCCTACCCAGTAGGTTTGCTCACCCCTTTGAATGTTTCTTCAGAATTTATGTATTCGTTATTCCTTTCTATATTGAAAAAAAAACGATGAAAAAAAAAAGAAGAAAAAGAAAAAAAAGAAGTGAAAAAGAGATCCAAAAACAAATTTATAATATTATCTAGTTCAAAGTTCAAATGTGTATGTATTACTTCAAGCAGAATTTGTAATAAGTTTAAGTACTATCTTGAGACTATTGGGTGGATAGAATGGAACGATCCAATGCTTTTGCTGGAAAGTATACCTTCAACTGAAAGACGATAATCATCCGACCATGGTACCCATACTTTACACTTGCACTTAAACACGTAGAATTCTTACAAGTTGTTAGAGTACACTTAGTCTACTGCGTTCTTGGCTTGCTAATCTAATTATAAAAGAAAAAAAATTTGATTTTCTTGTTCTTTATTATTATAGTATAATCTATTTATTTTTATTTTTTTTTTAGAAAAAAAAATGTTTTAGTGCATCGTTGAATTCTCATTAGTTAAGTTTTGTCGTATTAAGTTTGAGGTGGTATAATGGCATTGGTCCCGAGGTTTCTAAATGTTTTTATTATGTTTTTGCTCGAGGACTAGCAAAATCTTAAGTGTGGGGGAGTTGATAAGTATCTATTTTATACATGATTTTTTGGCCATCATATTACTTTTTGGTATAAGTTTTGAGACTTATATAAGATTTTCTTCATATATTTTGACGTTTTAAGAGTTAAGTCAAAGTTGTTTTAAAATATGAAAAATGTGTTCAATAAATGACTTGCTTGATTCTAGTACTACTTATACATGCTAATTTGGTTTATTTAATATTTATAATAGTGGTTTGTGTTATTATGCAAATACTTCAGTTTGGAGCCCAATTGTTTATTACCCTATTGAATTATCTATAGGTGAAAAGAATTTGCAAGAAGAAAAAAAAAAGCAAAGCAAACCTATTATACTAAAGCCCAAGAAGTTCCAAACTTCACGCATCAGAAAAGAAAAAAGGGTGGACTTCCTCAAATAGATACAGACGGCAGCCACAAAAGGAATGAAAGAAGAAAATCTTAAAGACTCATTATTACAGATTGATATCTTATTTTTGAAGGAAGAAGAATCTAATCTGATCTGGAAGAAAAAAGGGAATTGAAAGAGACCCACGAACAATATAAGAGGAAGCACGCATCAACCCTTCGGAAGGGAGGAGACCTGGCAGTGAGCAGCGAACAGAGGCAGCAGACCCAATTAGAAGACGCACGGCTATTGACGGAAGTCAAAAAGTTCATCTGATTGGAGTTCTACTTCTTTAACTTTTAATTATTCAATTGTTGATTTTGTTTAATTACAATGTTAGGTTTTAATTCTTCATTATCATTCAATTGGATTTTCATTAATTTGATGTCTGGCTAAGTATTCATGTTCTAGGATGGGGATGTAGTCCTTAGATTCTTGTTGATGGATTGAATTATTATGTTGGTTATATTATATTTATGCAATTTGATAATCTTGGATTGATTTCATACTTTTAATTTGGCCAATTGATTGTATGTGTGAGGTGTTGGATTAATAGCGGAAGTGAAAGTTCAGTACTAGTCTGTGGGATTATCAAACTTCAAATGGTATAATTTTAGGAATAGTTATACTCATGGGGTGGTCTTTTAAATGAATTTAATGCTCTTAATGAATTTGTTCTAATTGTTATGTTGACGGAAGTAACATGAGATTAGCATAAGTATAGATTTTCCACCTTGGAAGAGGTGATAATATATATTAGGAAATTCAGACCATTGCAACTAAATATTTTTACCCGACGATCAATTCAACTCCATTGAAGAATTTAGGTGGCGAAACCCTTGTCCTAGAACTACTTCTCATTTCTGGTTACACTTCATATTTTTCTGTCATTGTTTCTTAGTAGTTTACTAGTTAGTTTGAGTTCTAGTTTATCACCATTTCATTGAACCCATATTGTCTAAATAATAATAGCTGTCTCTTACTTTGGTAGTTGATTATACACCTCCTTGTGGATACGACCTTGCTCACCTATACTATCAATTTGACCCGTACACTTGCGGATTTAGTAGGAATATTTTAGGCCGACCAAGCAACAAAGGATTGGTGCCACTTCCCCAGCCATGGCCGAGGCCCAAGCTGTCAGGTATGGTATTGTGCTAGCGAGGAGACTTGGTTATGAGAAGATTTAGATCGAAAGCGATGCTTTGGCAACCATCAATGCAGTAAAGAGCAAATCAAAGGGGTCCTCTCCCAGTTTCCTAGTGTTTGACGATATTACGCATGATAGATCTTTTTTTGAGTATTGTGGTTTTTCTCATGTTAAAAGTGCTGGCAATACGGTAGCTCATATGGTGGCTAGATTGGACACAAGAGGTAATGTTGAACTAGTTTGTATGGATTCGTTCCCTCAAAGCATTGTTGCTTTGGCGGATATTGTAAGAATTATTTTTGCTCCCTCTTGTCTGGAAAGGGAGGAGTTATTAAGTTTTTGCTCTACTTGGTTCGATGCTATCTAGTCCACATATCTTTAAAAATTTCCTACCTTTAAACCATAGCCCTCATATAACCTAAAAAAGTTCTTTTGATTTATGTCTGGCATGTTGTCTAATAATAGTGGAGAATCGAGAAGACATGCAAGCATATGGCAGAGTTTTGCCATCGGAATTGAAACCTGAGTGAAATATATAAACCCTTTCAAACACATGAGTGACGAGTGATTATTTATCCTATGAGGGTCTATTTGTTAAAATTATGGTTCTATTAAGTGAATGCTCGTTGGTTGCTTATCAAATGTCGAGAGAATATATATATGATGTGTTATGAGTTTTGACGATTTGGTTGTTCTAAATTTGTAATGTGACATCCCTATTAACATCTTACTTTGAGTTTTTACAAACTAACATAAAATATTTTAGTTTCTTGTTTGACTTTTCATTGGTTCAGTTTTTGAATTAAAAGAGATAGAGGTGGTGTTATGTGTTATAGTTGCATGTAGTTAGAGTTTGATCGAGGACGATCAAGGATTAAGTGTGGGGGAATTTGATAAGTGAACAAAATAATATATTTATGTCCCCTTTTCTATACTAGTATATTAAAAGATGTGCGTGACAACGTATACACGCCACGTGGCACTTCTGTAACTCTACTAGAATTGTCCAATGTGTACGTATGTCATGTCAATTAACAAAAGTAAAATTGGCTTGCAACAAGATTTGAACACGTGACCTCTTGCTATTATACATAGCATAATTACCATCTCAACCAACTTTTAATCATGCTTTAAATGTCCATAGTATTTTATTTGTACATGTTAAATATTGAGTTTTCTTTAATATATTTTAATGCGAATGGAAAAAATTGCATATCAAGTTTGGAAAAAAATACCACCCGGGGCAACGCCCAGGCCCAAATACTAGTTTTATTATAATATATGTGTTTATATTATTATTTTGATGCATTTTAGATACTTTTAATACTATTTGATATTATATGCTATGTTTTTATTTTTATTACTAATATTACGTAATTATACTACTTTTCTCTAAGGAGGTACATTGGTCCAAGAACTCCAAGGCAAGCCCATTCATTTTGAAAATCAGCCCAAAGAAAAGAAGGAAAAAAAAAACGTGACAAAAAGAAGGGAACAAAAAGAATGAAGAAACAAAATAACAAAGCATAGCAGCATTCATCACTCCTTCATTCCTTCGACACTCTTCTTCGGCCTTCCTTCATCCTCTTCGACATCCTTCCTCCACATCATCTCCACCAATCAGGAAGCTTGCAACTTGCACATCAATCCTCCAATCAGAAGATGAGCCGCAATTCAGCGCCGCAAAAAGCAAGGAGAAGTCGGTTTCCAGGGGTTTATTTGGGGACCAATTCTTTTCTCCAATTGGTTCCAAATTTCGACTATGGGAGGCGAAATTGGGTATAAATACCCCATTAAGGCTTCAAAAATAGGAAGCAAGCAATTCCCACAAATTTGAGAGAAAAAAAAGTAGAGAATTAACGTGAGGTTTCGGGGCTAATTTGGGGTGCTCGAGATCGACGAAGAAGACAACCTTTGGTTGGAGTCCTAGCACACAACCAAGGAGGGTGAGTTTCAAGCTTGGACGTAGGTGCGAAATCCGAAACCCGAAGGCAAATCTTCGCGCGAACCATAAGTTCTTCTCTCTTCCTCTTGTACTTTCGAATTGGTTTCGATATCTCCCGATTATATTTTGCATTTCATAGTTTGTTTGAGTTGAAGTAGTTTGTATTGTATTGTTGAATTTCTAGTTGAATTCAAGATTGTGTGATATTAGATACTCAATTTATATTTGATTGTAATGTTTATATTTCAATGTTATGCTTACTTTGCTATCTTATTAGGTATAAAGATGAGATTTTTGCTAGTTATATGGTTTAGTCTAGTCTAGATTATATAACAACAAGTAGCAACTAGTTTAATTTAGGCCTGCAAAGATGGTTTTGGACTCAAACTAGAATATAACTTAGACTAGTTATTTAGACATAAAGATATAATATGTTTAAATTAACTAGGGATTAATGTACTTCTAATTCTATAATGCTTCTAGTTTAATCATTGTAAGTTGCGGGATACTTGTAGTGATTAGATTAGTTTAGAATTGATGTTAGGCTTAGTTCAACGATGATTAAAAGTAAGGAAGTATAGGGGAGTTTGGTTACTTGAATTCATACAGTTAATCTATCTAATCAATCTTGGATTTATGAAATTGAAAGTATAATCATGGTTAGAAGTTAATAAATCTCTACAACATTTTGGACTTAGAATGGAATTGTTTGTCATCATATGTAAATATTAGTTTAGATTTATCTTTAGTAGTATTTAGATTTTTAGTATCATCTTATATATTAGTAAATAACATGTATATAATAGTTAAGTACTTTTAATTAGTTGACTTGGATTTTAAGAATATATAAACCTCTCCGTGGGATCAACCCTTATTTATCACTATGCTAAACTTAAATAACAATAATGTGGAAGAAATAAGGTTTTTAATTTGTACGCATAACGACACGTACCAATCACTAGCAACTATTTTTCCTTCTTCTTCTTCATCGTACCTTCCTTAGGCAAATGTTCCTAATTCAATTCGACTTCTTTTTAATTCATAGTATATATGTATATAGATTATTTCATATATATATCAAGCTTACTTATTATATAAATCAAGATATTAAACATTAGTTACCTGATTATCTGAGACTTAAAATACTAACTCTTTCGGCCATTCTATGAGTGAACCGGTAGCTTGACGTGACTGAGTTTCGTGATCAATGGAGTAGGTAGTGCAACTGGAACATCTGCGTAATCCGGAAAAAAATCATCAACATTCACTTTCACGGCTGTAGGATGTGATGACTCCATTTGTGGATGAACGGTACCCTCAGCTACAATGATCGACCCCAAGACTTCGGATAATGCCAAACGACACGAAACTGGACTCTTAACATCCAATGAGAACACAATGTCATTCATTAAGTGTTTTAGAAGCAGAATATCATAATCTTAGAAGATATAAAATAAATATATACCTGCAAGTTCACAAATGGATCATTGCCCCCCGAGTGACAGCTACTAGTAGCAACTGGAGTGTGAGGACTTCGAAACGGCGCATTTTCCCTTGTTTGATTTGGTACTTGAAGACCTAAATGTGCCGTAAAAGCCATCAACCTTTCTTGAACTATTGCATCTATCTTCGAGTTCATCTCTTGAATCGTCTGTTCTCTAACTCTTTGGCTCACTCTAGCCTCGAACTCCTCCGTCTCCTGATCATCCATGCACCTACCCTTTCGAGCAGTACTACTCCGATCAGGATCTCCTCAAACAGATGTAATCCCATTGCTACGCCCAGCTGTTAACACACGCCTAGGACGGTCTTTGCTCTGTAGAGCACATGATAGAGCATCATCCATCCGACCTGGAACAAGCTTTCCTTCCTTTATTTTTCTTATCCAATCATCATGTGTACAATTGAAAAAAATTCATATGATTAATAGAATACGAGTAATTAGACAAGAAAATATCATAAAATTTGAAGAATGCTTACAATGGATTCTTTTATCTTTTCTGTTTCTTCATTAGGCAAGAAAATATTCCCTTCCTTATCTTTTTTCGATCTCGCGAGAAGCCATGGCAAAGTTCGATCCGGCAAGGAGGAAATAACTAATGATGTAGATGAGTCAACAGATGATGCTGTAGAGGATGAAGGGATATTACTTTTGACCCAAAAAATGAGGATGAATGCTGGCAGCATGAGGTTTTCTTGCTATTTCACTTTTAGCCTAATATGAAAACAAGTAACTAGTCAATCTTCACAACAAAAATTGATTATAACATATTATGTGATTGTCACTAGTGGAAAAAACTTCTTTTGCTACTTTACAAATGCTTGGGTTATTTAAACAACCCGAGCATTTGACAGCCTTTCTAATCTTTTTTTTAAAAAAAATCACTAATGCTTGGGTTTTTCAAAACAATCGGAGCATTTGACTATTTTAAAACTTTTTATTTATTTATTCTCTTTTTCCCCCTATTTGCTCATTAGAATTAGAAACCCCATACCCCCCTTTCTCTCTCCTCTTTTCCTCTCTGCCTCCTATTTTCATTTTCTCTTCATCAACTTAGGGTTTTCTCGCCTTCTCTCTGTTTCTTCCTCTTCGTTGTAAAGCAAGTTATCAGTTTCTTCAAATTGAGCGTCATATATTAGCAGCTTTTCGTGAACAACAACCAGCAGTTTTTTATGGAAGACGCAGCTGCAGCGATTTCAGAAGCCTCAGTTCGCCGTTCGATCGGTAAGTTTCAACACTTCTTCTCTCTCTCCTCACTTTCTCTCTCTAGTCTGCTTCAATCATGTCGATAATGTTGGATTTGTGTGCGTAGAAAAGAAATAGAGGTGCGAAGTTGAATCTTAACCTAGTGAGCAAAACCCCTACTGATCTTGACAGAGAAGATTCCGACGACGTTCTTGGGGATGTTCGCCCAAAAGTTAAGCGCAATCGTGTTGTTGGAGCTGCAACCGCTGTTAAATTTGACCATATTAGCTTGATTGGTGAGTTAAATTCAATTTAGGGTTTTGATTTTCGGTTATTATGATTCGATGTTGAAAAATTAGTGCCAAATTAGCCGAATTCATGATCTCTTATATGTAATGTGGTTGTTTTGGACTTCTAGTGTGGCTTTGTTATCTGTTTAATCGAATTTATCTGTAATATGCTTAATTTAGTTAGACGTAGAATTTAGTTGATTTCTTGGTGTAATTCTGGAAGACTGTGAGAAGTTTTAGCTTTTTGTTGATGTAATGTATTCAAATTTGCAATTTCGAAGTAGCTGGATTGATTTGGTTTGCGATTTTCATATGTAAATGAGTAAAATTAGGAGGTTTAAACATCTTTTTGAGTATTATTGGAATCTGTAATTTTCATATATTTACTTGTTAATAGTTTGATTGGGTGTTGGTGGGTGTACTGCACCTTTTACACTGGTTTTCATTTGTATTATTACATTGAATTCACTGGAGATCTGATGGAATCTTCGTTGTATCTTTGTTTTCATTTCAATCTTCAGTCTATTCTTCTCAATATCAAGGTACATTTGATTGAGTTGATAATAGTGCTATGTGCATTATAATCGTCGCCTATGTATTTCAAACTTTAAAATACTGAAACAGAGTTAAAAGAGTGAAGAATGAAGATTTTGAAATGATTGCTCGGTTGCTCCTCTAGATCTCTCTCTTATAATACATAAGTATTCAAGTCCCAAAAGGTTTTATTTGTTTAGTGAAGAATGCTTTTTCTCAAGGTCTTTATGATACAGCCTCTTTACTTGTCAATGGGAATGTTTAATGACCTGTTGACATTCTGAGTGCACAGTCATCCTTTTAGTGTCGTTGGTTGTTGTTGGCTCTGGGTAGATTTACTTGCCACATGTCAGGATGCTGGGATGAGTCATGAGTGTATATAGATGTGTGTGTATGTGTGTGCATCTTGTTGTTTTCAAGCCAAAACTTTTAGGTTGATGAAAAAGATGTGTGTTTGGTTAAAAATGTTGCACACTTCTTATATTAAGAATTTTATGCTCCTTGTGGTCAGAATATTCTCTAACTCATTAAGAGCGTTTCAGTTTTACATGCTTTCATATGAGAAAGTCATGCCAAAACCTTTTGCTATCCTATTGTATTACATATATAGTGCACATCAGATACAGGTTATCTTTGTAAAAGTAGTTGCGGTAGCATTCAGAATGTATTAGTGGTTTTGCAGTATCAGCTGTTAACTTATTCATGTATGATTTGTAACTCTGCTTGGTGAATTTGACCTCCCAAGGAGGAAGTGAGGTTGTGTTCTCGTCATCTTAATTTTTCAGAGCTTATGCAACTTATTGGAACTTGTTTTATAAGGTGTTAGAACTTATTGGAATCTATTTGAACTTACTGGAACTTATTAGATTTTATTGGAACTTATTGGACTTGAAGGTGAAGAGAATGCACCCTCAATCCGCTTCTCATCCCTCTCCTTTTTCTCTATTTGTCTTGCTTTTACATTTGAATGAAAAAATACAGTTCCCTTTGAGGAAGAGGAGAAGGAACCTAGCGTTTGGTTTCTTGACCACAACTATCACAAATCTATGTTTTCCATGTTCAAGAGGATCAACGGTAATGTTCTCTCAGGAAGCATAACTTGCATCTCATCTTCTAAGACTGTTCATATTTAACTTGGTTTTATCTTGTCTTAATGTTCAAAGGAGCATGTTGTGGGTTGGTATAGCACTGGTCCTAAGCTACGGGAGAATGATCTGGACGTTCATAGATTATTTACCGAGTAAGATGTTACTCCCTCTGCTCTCTTATAGTTGTTGTAGTTGCTTTCTGCATGCATATTCAAGAGTATTAAGTTAAGGGTGTATTGATGAAAAGTAAGCCTATATGATTTACCCAAAAGCAACAGATGGATTTTCACTCAAAATATACCAGATGAGTATAGGAAATGATTAATTACAAACCATCCAAGTTGGATTCTGGGAAAAGTATCTGATAAATGAGGGAGTATTTCGTTCGTGGAGCTCAAATTGATGTTCCATATTAATTGGTTACGTAGAAAACAACTAGTTGTATATTTGCTCTATAATTTTTTGTACGGGGCACGCTCATATGTGGAAGCACCTTCTTAGCTAAGGATCTTATAGCTGATGCATAGTTGAATTATTCCCGATCATGACTGAAATATCTTATGGTCAACGCCATAATTAGATGAGTATTACACTATACTTGGGTACGAAGAAAAATCTCTTCATGCAACTATTGGTAAGCATTAATTCTCTTGTTAGTTGGCTGTGACAGTGACATGAAAGCAGGGATAGGGATTTTGTATGGTTAAGCAACATGTTCAATGAATTAGCTTACTGCTGTATTATTGAACCCGTTTCACCGAGTCATTCGGTGTTCATCCTGAGAAAGTGATCTACTTTTGCAATTAGGTCTCCTTGCTTATGTGGTGTCTTCATGTTCTGTAAATGGATTGCAATATCCTGCATGTGTCTTTGTACAATTTAGTTAAGCAAGCTTTATTTCTGCTTCTCCTGACCTTACTCTAGCTCTACTTATGTTTGGGGTGTTATAGCTATGTTCCAAATCCCGTTTTGGTTATCATTGATGTACAACCAGAAGAGCTGGGAATACCAACCAAGGCTTATTATGCTGTTGAGGAGGTAAAAGAGGTAAGATTTAAATTTTGCTTTCCTTTGCTGTCTAGTTGGCATTTGAACCTGATTCATAACTGAGCCTAGAATTAGACATAAATTAGTGCCATATCATTCTTAGGAAAAAAAATGGTAGGTATCTAATGTCAAAGTAGATAAATTTTCTCAGATGGTATTTCAAATAGGAAATAGTTCTTACTTCTTAGAAGTTAATTTAGCATGTTACATATGAACTTTAAATGGTACCTATATAGTGGATTCTTACGTTTTCATAGATGAATGTTGAAAATCTGAATAATCCTCCAATATCTAATTTAGAGTTAACATCTGCAGAATGCAACACAGAAGAGCCAGAAGGTATTTGTACATGTTCCCTCTGAAATTGCTGCCCATGAAGTAGAAGAAGTAGGTATCTTCTCTCACTAGACATGTATGGTTGTTTTCTATTGCAACATTCTTGTGCTGGAGAAGAACGTTGCTTGTCATTTACAGCAAGAATTAGGAGTATCTGACTAATTTTACGTGCTCTATTGTGTGGCATAGACCTTGTCTTCATGTAATTTATATGTTCTTGCAGGAGTGGAGCACTTGCTTAGAGATTTGAAGGACACTACAATCAGTACTCTAGCGACAGAGGTAATACTTCAGCACTTGGCTATTTTTGGCTTGCAATTTTCCTCGGTTTGGATAAATGAAAGGGACTTATAAGTGTTCAGATAATATGTCTTTTTAATTTTTGATGGATAAAAAGTAACCCTTATATTTTTTATGTCCAGGTGACTGGTAAACTTGCAGCTCTCAAAGGGCTTGATGCCCGTCTGCGAGAGATCCGCAGTTATCTTGATCTTGTTATAGATGGGAAACTCCCACTTAACCATGAAATACTGTACCATTTGCAGGTTTGTTCATCTATAGTTTTGTTATCATATCAGCATTCTTGTTTCCTGGTGGTTTTTATTTTGTCCATGACAACTATGGTTCTTTCTGCCATTACTTATATGAAGGTTGCCGGTGTGTGGCTTTGTCGATAGCCAAAATTTTAGAATATTAGAGACATAATCACGGATCGAAGGCTGGGGTGGGGTTGCTAACATGTTGAGGCATAAGAAGTAACTATGAGGTTAAGTGAATATGTGCCCACCTTGAATAATTTTACTTGAAAAAGATTCTTTAAAATGAATCCCTTTTTGCTCAATAGGGAGCCAACTACATACTCTGTAAACAAAGATTGAGGAACATTCTCTATTCCTCTCCCATGGCAAGCTTCACAAGAAGAGTCAGTGAACAATGAAAGTGTCGTGCCAATTGTAGGGTTGCATGTATTCTCTCGTGATTCTACATTGTATGAGGACATCTGCCTACTATGATTTTATTTTAAATTTCTGTCCTCCAAGTCACGTTTTCACTCTCATGTTGTTTACCTTGTTCAGTTTGTATTTCATATCCAGTAATAAGCTTTTGTTGCTAGCAAATGTTATTAGTTTTTCTGTAGGTTGTCTCCTACCTTCTCCTTAATTTAATGTCTAGTCCTTCATTACTAAGTTTGATGCTATAAGATCTCTTGCTAACAGAACTTATTGTTATTTTTTGTGTAGGATGTGTTCAACCTTCTTCCTAACCTTAGTGTGCTTGAGTTGGTCAAGGCTTTTGCTGGTATGGAGGAAAATAATCTTCTATTTCCGTCCCTGGATACTGTATGATTCTGTCCATTGTTTATGATTCTGTGTGTCTTTTTTTGCAGTCAAAACGAATGACATGATGCTGGTAATATATATGTCTTCTCTTATCCGAAGTGTGATCGCTCTCCACAACTTGATCAACATCAAGGTGAGACTTACGTCCTAATTCTACAGGAAAATATAGGATATGGCAATGTTTTTAATAATTGTTTTATTATTCCTTACTTCCAGCCAGATAGGAAATTGGTCTAATTAGTATATCCCCTACAGTATTAAACCTATACTAATCTGTCACTGTTGTTGGACACTGGATATCATCATTATGCAAATAATGGTGGATTGAGAGAGGTGTTCCAAGTGAAGCCCTATGCGTCTTTAAATATATTTTTAATGAAATATCTAGATGGTATATACACATATTTTTGGGAGTCCAAGCGGGTGTAAACTCCCATGCTCGGCATATGTGCACTTGGTGGTTCTCCTTTTAAATTAATTGTTATGTGTACTTTGTTAATGAATTTTATAGCAGTACTACCTTCTCCTTTTATTTGGATGGATGTTTTGCAATCTATACGAGATCGATTCATGATTACTTTTTATTTTTTGAAATTAAAGGTTTTCTTCTTGTAAGTAATGAAGGGTACATAATGATCATTGTTATATTATTTGGTTTGTCTCATTAGGTGCAGAGGTTGTTGTGGTTGTGGTGTCCTGAGGAGCAGGTTTTGAATCAATCTGATTGTGATGATGTTTTAGCTTGTGAGAATGATGATGAAGAATCTATTGCAATGATTGAGGAATCACCATCACGCAAAAGGGTAACAACTTTCCTTGCTTTAGATTTACAATTCTTGCCTATTTTTCACGAAACTTTTTTTAGAATACTAATTATGGTGTCCTAGAAGCATAATGAGATTTTTATGCAATTATTATATTGTTGTTTATACTTATGTAATGACTTATTAATTTTTTATTTGATTAATAAAATTTTAGTTTATATCCTTCCTATATATGTTCTTTTGATTCTTATAAGAGTATAAGTAGTCTTTAAATTATGTGGGGACAGTGGGGTATGAGTTGTATGTATGCTGCATGATACAGGCTGCCACTAAAAGGTACTAGTAATTAAAGGTTTACTCCTTGTTGGTGCATGTACGGCTTCAGCAAGCTGTACAATTTTTTTTAAAAATAAAAAAACTAACAAATGCTCCGGTTGTTAAGAAAAAACCGGAGCATTTATGCTACAAATGCTCCGTTTTTTCCTTAACAACCGGAGCATTTAACAATCAAATGCTCCGATTTTTTAAACAACCGGAGCATTTAACAATCAAATGCTCCGGTTTTTTAAACAACCGGAGCATTTGAAACACCAAATGCTCCGGTTGAAACCGGAGCATTTGTAAAATGCTCAAATGCTCGTATGGCGTCTGCTACGGGTCAAATACGGAGCATTTGTGGGCTTTTTAACCGGAGCAATTGATGTTTTTTCCACTAGTAACGTGCATATTATATATACCTTAAACTCCTTAGAGCTACACTTTGTTACAAATTGGTTCCAAATGTTTTGCGTGATAAAAGGATAGAGCACGTACGGTTGCGTATCATTGTTAGGCCCCTTCCTCGTTTTTGTGATCCATCGACTCACTAATTTTGACTTGAAATCTCTCCACCGCTTATCACAAGTAGTCAACACATCTCGTTTCTTCCTCTCATCCTCTTGTATTCCAAACTCTGTCTTCAAAATACAAAATATACCAATAATACACGATTAGTAACTAATAAACATGATCTCAATTAAATTAAAAGAATGACTTTTAAAATACATAGGTTACTTACTTTAACATCTTCCCATAAACTTTTTTTTAGGCCTTGTGGAACATCATCCCAACTATCGTGCAAGATAGACACTTTGCTTCTACTGATTTCGCCACAATGTGTCTTGTACACACCAACATGCTCCCCAATAGGACGCATCAAATGATCCCACTGAAGTACTCTTTGGACCCCGGGTATGGAACGTATCCCTTTTGTAGGACCTCTAGGCTTGCTCACTCTTTTCTTCCTACTAGCTCCATCAGTTAACTCAGCCTCAGAACGTGACTACCGATCATCACTGGATGCATCATGCATTATCTCATCTTCCATCACTACACCTGAAACCAAATACAAATACCGACCAAAGAAATGTCAGATTCATAAATGAAGTACTACAAAATTATTTTGGGAAATTCCCACTGGTAACCCTATACTATGGAACATTTGCAATGGTGAACCGTTTTTTTTTTTTCAGTTTCAAAAATAACCCTATACTTAGTAATATTATACAAAAGTGACCTTAATGATGGTAAATCTGTTAATTCAACCGTTAGTTTTATTGGTTTACCTAACCTAGGTTAACCCCAACCCCCAACCACCACCCAGCCCACTAACATCTCACCCAACCACCACAGTTTTTACCAATAAAACTAACGGTTGAATTAACGGTTTTACCATCATTAAGGTCACTTTTGTATAATATTACTAAGTATAGGGTTATTTTTGAAACTAAAAAAAAAAACGTTTTACCATTGCAAATGTTCCATAGTACAGGGTTACCAGTGGGAATTTTATAAACAATAGTAGTTGCAATAATATTACATAAGTTACCTATTAATCAGTTTTTTCTTTGATAACGTAAAATCCCTCATTATGGTCTCGACGAATGTAATTTGTGTCCAAATCTTCCCCTAATGTATTTGGAATGACTACTGACGAAGCAATGACTTCATTGAATTGTGTATCGTATTCTTCTTCATCGTGTACATCATAAATTCCAAGTATTCTTCTTTTTCCTTCAATGACAACAGACAATTTCAAATCGACAGGGTCAACGATGAAGAAGCTTGTTTTACTTGTGATGCCAGTATGACAGTATCTTCATGATGCCCTAACTGGCTGAAATTGACTAATGTAAAAAAGCCATGTTCATCCTTCTTTACACCACGACAAATATCAACCCACTTGCATGGGAAAAGCGGAATTTTGAAGTCAACATAGTCAAGTTCTAATATCTCTTCAATGAACCCATAGTAAGACTTCATGGTCTCAACAATCATTCTATCCCTTCTACTTTTATACTCTGATGACAAAGCCCCCAACGTAACACCACTGTTTTGCATCGTGGATTTGTCATCTTGTCGCTTAGTGTAAAATGAATAACCATTGATGTCATACCCTTCATAGGAAATAACTTGCATCTTTGACCCATATGCGAACCATCTCAACGTATCCGATACTTTATTAGGAGTGTCAGATAATTGGTTCATAAATCGTTCTTTAAACCAATCAACGAACGACCGATTATGCTCAATCATCAACTCACGTTTATTCTTCAATGGATACAGAACACTAACAACCGCCATGTGCTCATCTAAGTAAGGATGAACTTGTTTCAGATTTTCTTATACTAAATATTCTGCTTTCCTTTTCAACTCTCCATCAAGACACAATCTTTTTCTCCCAATGGTACCACAACCATAAAGCCTTCCTTCATGTCTAGATTTTGGCAATCAAATTACTTGTGCACGTGCTAAATACTGACTTACATATTCAGATACTTCCTCTACAACTCTTCTTTGGACAATACTTGTTTCTGGTCTGGCTGGATTCATCACTTTGCCCTTCAGAGTACCCATATGTCTTTCGAAAGGCCACATATATCTCATACAAACGGGCCCACAAAGTTTAATTTCTCGAACAAGATGAATTATCAAAATGAGGCATGATGTCAAAGAACGATGGTAGGAAGTACATTTCAAATCGACACATCGTCTCTATTACATCCGCTTGCATGTTATCTAGAGTGTTAGGATCAATCACCTTGCTAGAGATAGTTCTGAAGAAGAAACACAGCTTTGTTATTGTGTATCTTACTTGGGAAGGCAAAATTCCTCGTATTGCAATAGGTAATAAATGCTGAATCAAGATATGACAATCATGAGATTTCAAACCAACGAGTTTCAAGTCTTTCAGTGAGACAAGGTTTCAAAAATTTGACGAGTATCCAGCAGGGACCTTTAACCTATGTAGAGACTCACAAAAACTTGATTTCTCCTTCTTAGACAAAGTGTAGCAAGCTGGTGGAAGATAATAGCGTTGACCCCGCTCCTGAGGTGTTAGTTCTAGTCTGCCCATTTCAGCCATGTCTTTCCTAGCTTTAACTCCATCCTTTGTCTTCCCGGGCATATTCAACAATGTTCCGACAATGGCATCACAAACATTTTTCTCAATGTGCATTAGATCAAGACAATGTCTGACTTCTAAACATTCCCAATATAGGAGGTCCCATAACTTAGACCTTTTCTTGTATAAGTTCTTTGAGACACTTTTAAAGCGCTTGCCAAACACTATTTCAATATCCTTTACCCGCTTAGAAACCTCTTTTCCACGTAAGGGTACATGGGCTTTTCTCATCTCCACTTTTTCGTTGATCAACTTTTTCTTCTTACGAAATGGATGATCTAAAGGAAGCCATGTACGATAATGCAGGTATAAATTCTTCCCACAATGATGTAACCGCTCATCAATCATATCCTCATCACAAATAGGGCATGCTTTTGCTCCTTTAATTGTATACCTTGACAAATTCCCATAAGCCGGGAAATCATTAATCGTGCAAAATATCATGGCACGTAATGTGATGTCAGTTTTCGCATGCGCATCGAACATCGAAACACCTTCATCCCACAACAATTTCAAATCTTAAAGGAGTGGGTCAAGATACACATCTATGTCGTTTCCAGGTTGCTTAGGACCCGAGATAAGAAGCGATAGCAGAATAAATTTACGCTTCATACATAACCAGGGAGCAGATTATAAATGGTCAGTGGAACCGGCCAAGTGCTATGCTGGGTACCTAGTGTCCCAAATGGGTTCATCCCATCTGTACAAAGTCCAAGCCTAAGATTTCGAGGTTCTTTACCAAAATCGAGAGACTTTCAGTCGATATTTCTCCATTGCAGAGAATCGGCCGGATGTCTAAGCATCCCATATTTCTTCCTCTCGTCCGCATGCCACCTTAATAATTTAGCATTATTTTCATCCGAAAATAAACGCCTAAATCTCAGAATGATTGGAAAATACAAAGGAACCTTCGCCGGAGTTTCTTTCTTTCTCACCCCTTCATCATCCCCCTTTATCTTGTCCCCCTTTTTGGTGGTTGTTTCTCATATTTGTATGAGTTTTCTTATTTTCATAGTGTCAATAATTTGGAAGAAGGTCTGGATGCATAAGGGTTTAGGTTTTTCAGCAATTCGTCACTGAGAACAATTATATCACATAATCAGATTGTGAAGGTCTCTACTTGGAAAGATGCAAAGGCATCGATGTACACTGCTCGCGTCAAGCTTGAAGCGGTGGAGTTAGAGATGTGCTCGATTATGCTTAATATTATGGATTTTTCACCAGGTACCACTGAGGTTTCTTAATATTCACCTGGTACCCTCGCGTTTTCAAAAATTCACCAGGTGCCCCTGTGGTTTTGAAAAATTCCTGACGTGACCCTACCGTCAACTTTCCGTTAACTATGACACTAAAAAAAACTTAATTAACCCTAACTTCTAACCCTACCCTAACCCTAACCCTCCCACCACCTCATCCCCCACCCTCCCACCACCCCCGCCCCTCTCCCACCCCAAGCAGCCCCCTCCCCCAACCCTCACGGCCCCTCCCCCAACCCCATTCCCCGCGCAGCCCCTTCCCCCACCTTCTCGCAGCGCCTCCCCCACCCCTCGCAGCCCCTCCCCCTACCCCTTGCAGGCTTCTCCCCCTACCCCGCGTAGCCCCCTAGTTGATTTCCCCTCCCTGCTCCCTCCCACCCCCGTCCATTTTCGCTCCCCTCTTCCCCACCCCCCATCGAGTTTCCTCCAGCCAAAACAAAAGCAAATACAACAAGTCAACAAAACCCCGATGTTTCTGTTCTTCAAGTGACCGAACCGAAGGTCAAGGAAATCGACGGGGGTGGGAGGGAGGGTTGTTGGGGTGGGGGGTGGGGGGCCAAGGGTGGTGGGGTGGTGGGAGGGTGGGGTCAGGTGGTGGGTTAGGGGTTAGGGGTTAGGGAGAAAGATAGGTTAATTTGGGGTTAAAAGTATTAATTAGGTTTCATTAGAGTTAATTAGGATTAATTAGTATTAATTAGGGTAGTTAGGGGTTAATTTTGTTGATTTAGCCTTAATGACTAACGGAGTTGACGACCGTTAGTCATTAAGGGTATTCTGATGATTTTTCAAAACCACAAGGGCACCAGGTGAATTGTTGAAAACGCGAGGGTACCAGGTGAATATTGTGAAACCTCAGGGGTACCTGGTGAAAAAACCATTAAAATTAATTGGTTCCGTTGTGAAAATTGTTGCAATTTGCTAAATCAGTATTTTTCATATCTTAATTATCATTGTATGTGTCGTTTGGATTATTATTAATGATATATTTTCGTTCCGTCAAAAAAAAAATAACAATCGGTATTAGGAAGTTTACTCTAACCAAAACTCATGCAAATTATCCTAGCTTGAGACAATTTCCTATTCATATAAGCATTACATTACATATATATATATATATATGAGGAATTCATGCAACATTTACATAACCATAGCCTTAGCCCTATTTTGAACTTTGCATTCATATTCTTGTTTCCTTCGATCACCAACACCCCACAACAACACCAGCTGCAGCCATGACCAATTTTATTGTTCCCGAAGGCTACAAATTTCTACCAACTTTTGAAGAACTTCTTTTTTGCTTTTTGAAACCAAAAATCTATGGTGAAACACTCCCGCCGGTGAATCCGGTCTCCAACGTGGATCTTTATAGTATTCATCCACGTGCAGGCCCCGCTCAATACCGGTCCAACCGGTTCCGTGGAACAGGGCCCCGAAAAATTGGGGGCCCAAATTTGGTTGGCAATGCAAATGGAAGGAAAAAAGAAAAAAATAAATCAAGCGCAAACTCACTGCAACTCGCAAGACGGCAAGAATGAGACTTTCCATCTTCATCCTTCCACAATTCTCTCTCCTCTTCTTACCTAAAAATCCCCAAAAAAATCATGATATTATTCAACTTCCCATATTAAATTTAATAATCACTCTCTTTATTCAAGGAAATCAGCTCATTTCCAATCTTAATTGTAGCAAAAAAAAAGCTCAATTTTATAACTCCTTGTATATTTCCAATTCCCCCCAAGGACAACAAAGATGAAGATTTCTAATGAGAAGAAAAGCTTTTGCTTTTTATTTGCGATTCAGATTCAACTCCTCTCAACTAAAATCTAAGTAATCGATTTTTTTTATCAACCAAAAAAAAGACTCAAATGGTGGTTTACAAATTACAATATGGGAAGAACAAAGTCTTCAATTTTGATTGTGGGAGGTCCAGAGGTGAAAAATCAAGAATTGTTGTGCTAATTAGTTATCAAAGTCTTCAATTTTAAGGTAATTTCACTTTCTTTTATACCATTTTTCTAGTAGAGGTTTAAAGCAATTCTGAAACTTTATGATGTGAAATTAAAATTTAAAATATGTAATTCTGATAATTTTGATCTTCTGCGTATTTCCCACTGCTAGTTTTGGATATCTTGGTTTCTCTCTATTGAGTGTTGTCTACCACCAATTGCTATTCTTGTCAGCAAATCTGCACAGATACCGTTGTTTGGATGCAAATCAAAAATAATTTTTTAATGTTGTTTTCAGTTAGATAATCATGTTTAAACTAAGGTGCATTTTTCATATTTCATCACACTGATCGTTCTGCAGTGAATTAGTGATAACAAAGCAGTTAATGTTAGCAGTACCTTAAGTAGCTGTACAGATAACAGGCTTCAATCCTGTGTTTCTTGTTTGAGTGTTGATTTAGAACATAAAATGGAAGGCTTTTGGGGAATGAGCTCTTTGTTTGTAGCTTATGTTTATGTCTGATGAGTTTCGTAGGTGTCATGACATTAGTGAAAAAATTAATAGAGTTTTGGTGGACAATTTCACTTCAAAGAATGCTAGAAGGATGGTTTTGTTTAAATAAAAGATCTTACTAGTTTGATTTTTTTTTTTAGGTTTTTGGTTTATTTATTTAACTGTAAGGAATGCTTCATAACAAATAATATATAAAAAAATTTACAATTTTTTCTTTATAATTGTTTTTTGAAGGGCCTCATTTTAATGGATAGCACAGGGCCTCCATATTTCATGAGACGGCCCTATCCACGTGAATTATTCAAAGATGATATGCACTCGAACAACGGCGTGGACGAAAGACTTCACTATGTTTTTACTCGGTTGAAGAAAAAAAGTGCAAAGGCGAGAAACTACATACGGCGAATTGAGAATGTTGGAAATTGGGGAGGGGAGTTCCACAAGGAGGTTAAAGATGAGCATGGTAACCTAATTGGTTACGATAGGTATTTCAAGTTTGTAACAGAAGATAAAGAAAAAGAAAAAGATGGTGATTGTAAGGTGGAGTGGACCATGCACGAGTATTCGTTTGCTCCAAATAAGTCGTTACCAAGACAAACGAGTGAAGATATAGTTGTGTGTCGAATTACAAAGAAACTGATCAAAGCAACAAACAAGCATGGCCGTGGACGTGGAATGATTTGTATGAGGCGGCAAGTTGCTCATAGTAGCATCAACAACAACGTGATAATGCAGCCGCCGCAAGCGCAATTGAACTATGTCTTTACGGATGAACAACATAATAATACTAATCATCAAAGATTATTCCAAGATACTACTGTGGAGTGTACAATAGCTTCAAGTGATGTAGAGAGAATAGATCAAACTATGGAGGTTGTCGATTATGGTCAAGGTTGGGAAGATCAAACTATGACAATGTTTCCTTTGAGTGAACTACTTGCAGCTTTGGATGGTGCTGAATTGGGTGATGGTGAAGCTTTGGACGTTGTAGATGATATGGATATGGATATAATGGATAATGGTGATGATACAGTACATATTGTTGGATCACAAGGTGACACTCAAGAAGGGGGGGTTGAATTGAGTGGCGCAAACTAATTGATTTTCGCAAAAACACTCATATAGCACAGTGCCGTGCACTGTGTTGTTCACTCGTAAACTCTCCGATTTATGTTTTTGCTCGAATGAAATTGTATCAAACAATAAAACAATGAAATCAAATAATAAGACACAGGAATTTAACGTGGTTCAATCTCACCTCTGAGATCTACGTCCACACAAACTACTCTTTTATTATTTGAATCGTAAAATACCAAACCATTGATACAATTCGATTCCCCCACTACTAACTCTAGTAGTGCTCCCCAACACTTAACCCTAAGTGTTGCTATTCTCTATAATATGAAAAAATACAGTTAGAATGAATCCTCAAAAGCGTGCTTCTTATTCAAGCAAATAGAGGATCGTTACAAAATTTGTTTAGAGACCTTAACCTACAAGAACTCTGTGTCGTACACTGTGCTCTGGGAGATCGTTTTCAGCTCTCAAAATCTTATTCTCATAAATCTGAAAACGTGGTTTGCTATAATTATTTCTATCCCTTATATAATTCCATCAACTGAATAAGAATCCTTCTTCAAGATGTATTATCTTTTTGAACAATTTTATAAAAACTGATTTCCTTCTCTCCTTGTAAGATAAGGATTACTCCACATCTTATCCTAATTTTATTCATATCAGTTTTTTTATCCAAAATCTTTATCAAAATCTTTTCTTTAAAAATCAGTTTTTCTTTTCATAAACACTTTCCTTTTTTTTCCGAAAATCTTCAACTTACGTTTTCTTGATTTTTTTTCAAAAACAAAATAACTTATCTTATTAAAATCTGATTCTCGAAAATTAAAAACCTTTTCTTTTTAAAACTTATTTTCGAAAATAAAAATCCTTTTCTTTTTAAACTTGATTTTCGAAAACAAAAATCATTTTCTTATTAAAACTGTTTTTCGAAAATCTTGTTTATCAAAACTCTCCCTTTTCTAATTTTAGCACAAAGTTCTAATATGTTAATTACATTGCATACACATGAATTAATATAACTAGACCTAAGCTTCCTTGTCTTCACATCATCCAATCTTGATAGCTCGATCACTGTTACAAATATCCATGTTATAGCATAGGGTGTTTATCATCATCAAAATATTCAAAGTTCAAACACAACAAATTCCCCTTTTTTTATGATGACAAACACATAATACTTCCTCCTCAAAATATGCACCATTAATCACATTAGGGAAAATAACTCGACATCATTCACAAGTAACATGTTAATTAAGATAACCAAATAAGAGAGCATCAACATGTTCATTAGTCTAAATATTATACCCATCTTCCCCCTTTTGGCATTATAAAGAAGGAGAGCATCAACATGTTTAGCAAGTCAAAGTGAGATATAGTCAGCAAAATAAGGCAAGTAGCTCAAGCAATAGATACTAAGGATGCTGGTGCTATGTCATAATCCAACTCACAATCCAAAGTCATTAAGCAAAAAATAATCCAACTCACAATCCGAAATTATGAAGCAAGAAATAATCATGAAGGATCATGGCTGATAGCTAAGAAAGTAAGATAAAGAAAGGTAATGCAAGCTTGAAGATTTGAAATGGCAATTGGCTCAACAAGTGCTTAAACCTTTCTTTTCAGATTTTCAACTTTCGCAAACAAACATCATAGGACTTTCTTCACTGTGGCACTGTGTGTTTCTGTGCCACTGAACAATCTATTCCCTTCCAAATATAACTGATCTTCGAATATACTGAATCCAAAGTGATGATCTTCAAAACTTTGATAACATTTTTCATCTGTGAATTGAACTCTAAGATTTATCTAACACAAGTGTCTTACTCTCCTTGTCTTCTTCTTTTCGTTTCGTTTCTTTTTTTCTGTTTTTTTTCTTTCTTTCTACTTTCTTTCTTTTAAAAAAAAAAAATTAGAGTCATACCATACAATAATACTAGAGTCAATAAGAGATAAAAAATAATAAGTTAATTTAGACCTCATTTTCTTTTTGATGCATCTCCTGGCACTGTGCCTTGCACAGTGTGAATCAGTACTTTTCATTCTTTCACGTATTTGTGTTTCGTTCCAACCATGTTCCCCCTTAACTCACTAGTAGAAAAAACCTCAATTGCTCCGGTTTTTAAGGCCACAAATGTTCCGTATTTGACCCGTAGCAGACGCCATACGAGCATTTAAATGTTGTACAAATGCTTCGGTTGTTAAGGGAAAACCGGAGCATTTAGTAGTCAAATGCTCCGGTTTTTACTTAACAACCGGAGCATTTGCGTTGGTTTTTTTATAAAAAAAAATCGCATGAACATCCAGGTAACAGCCCAGCACTACATAGCAAGGTAGCACCTCCTATTAGACTGCCACCTAGCACCAGTAGCAGCCCCACATTACACAACTAGCTAGGTAGCACCAAAAAACTAAATCAGGTATTATATATTCCGTACAATACAATTAAAATAAACAAAAAATTTATTAACCATGATTAATTAGAATCAAAGTACATGAAATATATAATACAACTATAATCACTTGTTCCTTAACTACATATATACAAATACAGGAAACCATCTTACGAGCAAAATCTTCAAAACGCCATCTTTAACACACCAAATAAGCCGACTTCAAAACACCATCTAAAAATAACAATTAATTAATAATCTGGCTAAAATAATAAGATGCAACGAAACTAAAAAATTAACCAAACTAACATCTACCCCCACAATCCCTTTTCAACCATCATTTTCAAATTTTGCAGAAAAGTGTTAAGAATGCAGATAGAAAAGCTACAAATCCCACTATAACTATAATTGTAAGTCTGACATAAAACAGGTGTAAAATGTCACAAAAACACCAACCAGTGCATTATAATTTCACTCTCAGGAAAACCCCTATAGAAGGATTGATTAGATATGCTTAGAAACGTGGAGAAGCTCACACACGCTTACCTTTCCCAGAAATATATTAAAATAGACTAGATTTTCCATTAAAGAACAAAAGGTAAAGCAACGGAACAACAGTATCTCATTACTCAGTTAAAAAGAGAAAAAAGTTGACTTTTATAAGTAACACAAACCTGCTCACTCAAAAGAAGCAAAAAGTTCCATTTATAGAAGGAAAATGTTTACATTTTAACTCAGCCACAAATCACTTAGAAATTGTGACTTTTAAGCTTTACTAAGTACAGTTTACTTCACATCTTTTAAAAGCATTAACACTGAATAAAGGAGAGTTATTTCAACTAAATTTCATAACTTATCATCCCAAAGCACTTGCAACAATGAGAGTGGTGAGCCATAGTACCGTTCAGACCTTAAGGCTGTTCTTTCTCATGCACAAGTAAAGGTCATGCAATCTAAGTCTCATACAGTCAAACAACGTGCCACGTCAGTGATAATAACAAACAATGATAACATTCAAACATGTGCAAACAAAAGGAACCTCTAGCAAACACATACAAAGTTGAGGAATTGATATAACTTTACCTGACAAAAATAAAGAATGAACAACGGATGTTATGAAAATTGAATGAGACTTTTGCCAACATAAACATTGGATATAGTGTTATAAAGCCTTGGGAAGATCACCATAGTATTGAAAGTACACAACCTACAATAAATAGTTAAATACAGATATTAGTTCTCAGAGAAAGAAATGTAGACAGCCTGAAAGGAGAGTTGCTTAACAAAAGGTGATTTGGAGTATATAAGGATAGAAAATAACACGATTATACTTTAGAGACCATGGAAATATATCAGTCAAACCATATTATAAATGAAAGGTGAAAAAATACATCTATGAGGGAGTAAAATAGTATCTTTTGCAAGTGGAACAGTAAATCTGAGTGGTGAGGGAGTAAAGCGGTCATATAGTATGGATTGGAGGGGTTATATTTTTTTAAATCTATTATCAGGTAAATTATAGGGACATTTTTGGATAATATGACCCGGAAAAGAAAGTATGAGGAAATATCAGCATTTGGAGGAGAGGTACCTGAAAATTGAACTCGCCAGTTATCCCATCGATATTCAATATCTGCAAAGAAAGGAATTATAAGTTATATAGTGTCTGTTCTCCCTCTTTCAATGATCTCAAACCTCAAAAGTCAAAAGACAGTTCCATTTGTCTCAAACAGATATGGACCAAACAAGTGTGATTAAATTGTTAATCTACATTTATGTGGTGCAGAGCAAACGATCTCCATAACTACATAAATTAGACCTGCAAATGTACATTACCTTTCCTAGGCACCACCTAGTAATCACCTATGGTAGTAGGCTACTGACTTGGGGCAGTTTCATGGTATGGCAACAGCCAAGGCTTAACCCACCTCAAAAGCATTACCTCATTCAATCACAAATCAAGCACTCGCAACAAACAAAATAAACACCCTGCATCAAAAATTAGTTAAATTCATAAACTTCGGAATTCACTAGTGACTTCACATAAAAGAGTTATTTCAGCTGCACACTAACAAACACACACTCACAAACAGGGAGTGAGAGATTTAAAGTGAGATTACTCCATTAAATATTCAATAACCAAATAGCAGCAGTAAACACAATAAATTTCTCCTTTCCCGTCTCGGATAGCTCGATTGCATCAGATTATAAGAAATTATCAGCAAATGATGCAAATTAAACAAAAGTAAATTAATCACCAAACGCCCCTTGTCCAGATCTGCAAAATCATCCAGCAGAAATTCTCTATAAAAGGATTATGAGATATTCTACATTGTTGCTATAACTCCTACAAAGATTTTTGTCAAATTCATAAGAAAAAAAAGGAATATTAATAAGGGTGTGATCTTATGAAATGGTGACTGATCTCAACATATTCTACATTTTATATCAATTCTAACATGTAAAAGGTTGGATGCAGCAGGAACATAGATAGGGGAAAATATGAGATAACTGCAATTTAAAATATTTCATAAGGAATTTGCTATGTTCATGATATTTTTCCAGTGACAGAAATGAAGTATCTACATCACAATATATTTTCTAGCAAAGCCCTCAATTCATTCTCGTATATGAAAATCATCACATTAAAGATCCTAAAATTTCATATTAAATGGTGGCTTGTCTTTGGTTGCACTAATCCACTAACTGAAGAAACGATCCAATCATTACTAAAATCTTGATATGGTCAAAAGAACCTACCTGATCCAATGTTTGCACCATAATACATTGGCATTGTACGGCAACCTCACGCTTTCTGTACCAATAGGAAACAAAGGATTGGTATCATTAGCTCCAAACATGCTCCTCAGAAAAACCATCCAACCAAGTGTTAACACTCTATATTAGGTCACTGCATATGTTGTAACAAGTCCTAAACATCAAATAAAAGAAGCAAAACTAATTGAAAATACATATGCCACATTTAGAAAAGCACATAATATCCTGAAACAGAAGGAATAGATCTAAAACTGGACAAACATCTCTCTGCCCCCATCAATCCCTTCCTTCAAGACAAGGCCGATCAACACAAGACAATTTGATTTATACATATCAAGCACTGTATAAGCAAGAGGATAGCATATGTGATAATAAACTATAACTATAAATATAGCACAAACAAAATCAAGTGGCACAATCCGAATTAGATCAACTTCATCAAGCATTCTGTTTCACAATAGGGGCAATCGACTTGTGATGGCGAGCAACTTATTCTATTTTTCAACTTTCTCCCCTTACAGCTCAAAGGTAGTTTAAATACTTAATTTATCCCAAAAAAATTTAATAAAAAAAATCCTACAGAAAGGAAGTGAAGAAAAATGTATAAAGCTATAGTAGTGTCTCATAGGTCTTTTAAGTATCTTGTAATGAGAGTTGAATCTGAACAAAATAGCAGGAAATGTGGCAAAGGATGTATACTAGAATGTTTATAGGTAAGAAACAATATAAGAATATATATACAGTGTACTATACTTTATAAATCAGAGCACTGCCTGCAGTACAGCAACAGGGAAGTAGAACAAAACTCAATTCGCAGCTCTATAAGCCTACTTCCAACAGCAGCCAGAACTTCAAGTGAACCATGAGAACACTCCACTGAAGCTAAGCTTAATTAAGAAAGCACTAATAATACAAATTAATCTTAAATTGAATTGATGTGAAACTCACCTTCTCATTACTAGCCCTTAGAGCAGGTCTATCGACGAGATAGGTAGCAACAACTATTTGTCGCCTGGTCATATCTTTGCTTGTAAAAACCTTTGTATATGCCTTGAATGTAGTCCTGCATTGAACTAAAGCAAGCAATTGAGAAAACCATTCAAAGCTCAAAAAAACAGCAAACATGGAGGTGAAATCCCTACAAGGCAGCTACCTTCAACTTCCTTGCTTTCTCATATTTCTCCCTGTCACTTTGCCCCTTCAGTGTTAACACTCTATATTAGGTCACTGCATATGTTGTAACAAGTCCTAAACATCAAATAAAAGAAGCAAAACTAATTAAAAACACATATGCCACATTTAGAAAAGCACATAATATCCTAAAACAGAAGGAATAGAACTAAAAATGAACAAACATCTCTCTGCCCCCATCAATCCCTTCCTTCAAGACAAGGCCGATCAACACAAGACAAATTGATTTATACATATCAAGCACTGTATAAGGAAGAGCATAGCATATGTGATCAGAAATTATAACTATAAATATAGCACAAACAAAATCAAGTGGCACAATGTGAATAAGATCAACTTCATCAAGCATTCTGTTTCACAATAGGGGCAATCGACTTGTGATGGCGAGCAGCTTATTCTATTTTCCAACTTTCTCCCCTTACAGCTCAAAGGTAGTTTAAATACTTATTTTATCCCAAAAAAAATTAGTAAAAAAAATCCTAGAGAAAGGAAGTGAAGAAAAACGTATTAAGCTATAGTAGTGCATCATAGGTCTTTTAAGTATCTTGTAATGAGAGTTGAATCTGAACAAAATAGCAGGAAACGTGGCAAAGGAAGTATACTAGAATGTTTACAAGCAAGAAACAATATAAGAATATATATACAGTGTACTATACTTTATAAATCAGAGCACTATCTGCAGTACAACAACAAGGAAGTAGAACAAAACTCAATTCGCAGCTCTGTAAGCTTACTTCCAACAGCAGCCAGAACTTCAAGTGAACCATGAGAACACTCCACTGAAGCTAAGCTTTATCAAGAAAGCACTAATAATACAAATTAATCTTAAATTGAATTGATGTGAAACTGACCTTCTCATTACCCGCCCTTAGAGCAGGTCTATCGACGAGATAGGTAGCAACAACTATCTGTCGCCTGGTCATATCTTTGCTTGTAAAAGCCTTTGTATATGCCTTGTATGTAGTCCTGCATTGAACAAAGGCAAGCAATTGAGAAAACCATTCAAAGCTCAAAAAAACGGCAAACATGGAGGTGAAATCCCTACAAGGCAGCTACCTTCAACTTCCTTGCTTTCGCATTTTTCTCCTTGTCACTTTACCCCTTCAATGTACTGCTAGCTGCCAAGAATACGTACTTGAACTCTTTCTAGTTTATGGGATCAATCCAATAAGCTAACCATGTAACTGTGTTGTGACACCTTACTTCTTTCTAGCTAGCAACAAAGATGAAACTTCTTAGATGCATATTCTAAAATCAACGAAAATGGAAACAAACGGGAAGCATTCTATTTTATTTAGACACGTAATTAAAAAATTAAACCAGCACCTCTGACCAGGGATAGGACATTTTGGAATCGGAGCATCCTTTCATATTTTTATAATAACGTCACTTGGATAGATACGCTTCTTATGTTTTCCCATCTGCAACACGACAATTAAAGTTATGACTTAAAACATTAATTAAGTTAGTCCATTAAGTCAAGGTACAAAATAGAAACGATGACAACCTTAGGATGCTTGCCGTGGCCCCTAAACAGCCCAAGAGGCTCAACTCTAAAGTTGCCCACCTGTAAAGAAAGAGTAACAAGCGTATCATGAAGAGTCAAATTTTTAACACATATGAAACACAAACAACAAGCGACTCTTGTACAACACTCAGGCACTTACCTTTTGTTGATGATAATGGATTGCCCTTTTGAAAGGTGAAATCTTCAACATCAGGCAGACCAGATTTCTGCATCAAGAGTAGTAAATCAAAACTTAAACTCTCCATCACATAGGACATAAAATCATCAGCACATTCGATTTCAAGGCACACATGTACTAAACACAAACTTTAATGAATTCAAATTCAGGACCAAAAGCTATCTATATATCTCAAACAAAGAGCTTTGAAATCACCATTACTATGTGTCCTCTTCATCAAATGTTAAAAACTTTAAACACATCCGTGAATAAAATGTCACCTAATATAAGACTTAAAGTGAGGTATGAGATAAGAAATTCGAAAGATTAAACCCTAAAAAATCAAAGAAATTGGGAAGATAATAGTAGTCCGATTAACCATTATCCTATCCAATGTTTCCTGCACAACCCTCTCAGGTTGCATTTAGTCACTTGTAGCATTGAAAATGGCCCTTGCTATGGCTACTCTGTGCTTTAGTCCTCTATAAAGCTGAGTTCCATGCTCACCAACTAAGATCTCTTCATTCTCATCAACAAATCATACCAATCACTGAACGAATTATGGCAAAACAAAATTTGCATAATAAATTTTCGAATCTCAAAGTTTAAGTTTGGAAGAATAAAAAATTAAAAACCCTAGAAACACAAAAACTGCAAAACTCTAACAATTAAATAATCAGTCACAACATAGCTAGCCAACAAAAAAAACATAAAAATCAAGAAATTCGAGCAAAAAAGGGGCAAATCGAAAAGCCCTAATTTGGATTCTAGGGTTCGTTTTTTCGAACAAAATCAATTAGAAATAGAAAAAAAAAAATTCACAAACGTAAAAGTAGCATTTGACCTTGCCAAGTTGACCTAGGGCGTTGAACACCGACTAAAAGATGCAGAATTTTGACCATAGTCGGGGGTTGGACGGCGACCAATCTTCTAGGGCAGAAAACTATCTACAACAAGATGGAGGAAGACAAGAAAACCTAGAAATGGAAGGAAGACTTTGAGAAATGATTGAATAATCTAATTAGATTAAACCCTAGTATTATTTCGAGCAATTCAGAAAAACCTAGAAATTAGGAGAATCCAAAACCTGAAGGAGTTTGGGAGATTGAAGAAACAACTATGGACTTGTGCGAGGTCGACGCCTTGTGAATCGACAGTGTCGTTAATGGCGGAATTGAGCAAGGGACCGAGGGAGCGAAAGACGCCTAATGATTTCAGTGAGACTTGAGCGAGGTCGTTAAGCAAGGGACGACGGGGAGCGAGGGACGATGGAGGTGTTTAGTGCGAGGGTATCAATTGAGAGGGAAATAATGCGAAATTGATAAAGAGAAAGAGAAGGAGGAACTGATGGAGCGCGCAAATAATAACACGAAAAGTATACTACTATTAGATATGCAAATGCTCGGGTTGATTAGCTAACCGGAGCATTTGATGTCAAATGCTTCGGTTGGCTAATCAACCCGAGCATTTGTGAGAATATTAACTTACAATTTTCACAAGTGCTCGGGTTAATTAGCCAACCGGAGCATTTGATAAGTAGCAAAAGCAATTTTTTCCACTAGTACTGATGCGTCTTTTTCTTCCATCAAATTATCAAGATGTTCTTTCCCCATAGATTATCATGAATCAAGATTAAAAACACTTGTTGAACTTTGGAGCAATGGGTATGTAAAAGAAGGATATAATAGGGAAATGACGATAAGGTGAGACATATGAAAGAAAGAAAAAATGATGCACAAATGTCAAACTCATAAACAGAAAATCAGAATATCGGGCTAAAGATCAAGCTTGCCATAGGAGAAAGAATTAACATTTCATAGCTCAATAATTCGGCAACTTAGGATTATAAAATCTCATTAGTTCAGCAACTTAGGATCATGACATTAGGACAACATCATTAGACCATCATGAGTCCTTTTTATATCAAGTAGACCTTTACTCACAAAGATTCACAAAGACATGCATCAACACTCTAATTAACATATTTAAACAAGGACATCAGGCATAATACTCAACTAATTTCCAGAAATTAATCCCAAAGCCACAAATTATCTTGTAAAATATTCATGCATGAAATTCAACAGAATTACCTTGATCACACAATTGGGATATGCTTAACAAATTTTTTCAAACCACTTACCAACATCACATTCTCTATAGAGTGTGTTAGGGATTTGCCGACGTTTTCAATACCAAATATTTCTCCCTTTATGTTGTCACCAAATGTAACACACCCTCCATGGTGGGCTATTAGTGAGAGGAATTGAGTTTTATCACCAGTCATGTGTCTTGAGAAGCCACTGTCGAGATACCATAGGCTGCTTCCTCTCACGTTTGCCTGCAAAAAGATCACTTGTTAGTTTTAGGAATCCAAATCTGTTTGGGTCCCTTTTTCTTTCGTTGAGCTTCTAACAAGTATTTTCTAACCCATATTTGAGTTACATACTTTACATTTTTTGCAACACTCTTTTTCTTAGCATTACAGTTATTCATAAGGTGTCCATTCTTTCCATAGAAGTTGCAAATCAAATATTCAGGTAGATCGACATATTTTCTTTTACGAAAGTCTCTTTCAAAAATTTTGGCACTGTGCCTTACAATGTGTCTCTGGTCTGTATATCCTAAACCAATTCTGTTTCGATTGTTAGTTGTACTGGACATATAGTCTAGGGATTTTTGACCAACTGACCATTTTTCATACATTTTTCGAGCAATACCCAATTGTGATTCCAAGAATTCAACATAAGTGTTTAGATCGCTATTTCTTTTTCTCGAAATTTCCAAATCTCTTTTAACTTTATCAATCAATTTGATTATCAAGATCCGAATTTTTAGCCTCTAGCACAGTGTATGGCACAGTGTTATTAACAACTTCTTTTGCGATAGACTTTTCGTACCTTCAAGCATTTAACTCAACATTTTTCTCTTCGACAGTTTTTTCAAGTTCATCATTCATTTTCATCAGTTCTTTACAACCCTTTAATAAATCCTTATATTTCGATTCCAACCCAATCTTTTGCTTAGTTAAAATTTTCACTTCTCTTCTCATGTTTGAAAAATCATCATTCATTTCTTGACAATCATCAATGATATTTCCAGGCCAAGTAACAAGTTAGTTTTTTAAAAGAAGATGTATTGAAGGTTTTAGAGAAAGAAGACTTACCTCACTGTCTTCAGTTTCATCTTGGTAGTTCAAACTTTTCGCCATTAGACACAAGTGAGAGTCGTCCTGGCACTGTGCCCTTCTCTGTGATGTATGTACAACATTCGAACATAATTTTTCTTCATGGCACTGTGCATCTGACTGTTCTTCATCAGAATCCGAATCTCCCCAAACGACAGCTATCATAGTCTTTTTGAATTCTTTCTTGGATTACTCCCTTCTTTCTTTGGACTTCTCATCATCCCATAAGGGACATTCCTTTATCCTGTGATTGTACTCACCACACTTGAAACAACCAAAATTAGTAGCACTTTTCTTAAAGTTAGATGTAGTGCTCTTACCTATGAAATTTCCATCTTTTTTATGATTGTTGTTTTTGTTCTTTTTGAGAAAATTTTTAAATCCCCTAGTAAGAAGATCAATATCATCATCACTATCACTACCTTCACTTTCCAATTCAGTTCTTAAGGCTATACCCTTAATTTTTGGTTCATTAGTCTTAGAATCAAAAACAAGTTCATGAGTCATTAATGATCCAATAAGTTGTTCTAGTGAGAGTTTTTTCAAATCTTTAGCTTCTTGAATAGCAGTTATTTTAGGGAGCCAACGATTTATTAAACTTCTTAACACTTTTCTAAATAAATCGTCAGAAGTATAGGTTTTGCCTAGAGAACGCAATTCATTAGTGATTAGTGTGAATCGGGTAAACATCTCTTTAATAGATACTTCCTACTTCATAGTAAATAGTTCATATTGTTGCACAAGTAAATCAATTCGAGATTGTTTTACCTCATTCATACCTTCGTGGGCCAATTCTAAAGTATCCCATATCTCCTTTGCTATAGAGCATGACGAGATCCTTGAGTATTCATCAGGTCCAATTCCATATTGGAGAATACTCATAGCTTTGAAGTTCTTTTCGGCTTTTGCATAGTCAACTGAATTGTAGTCGTCTTCATCCTTGTCGACCATATTTCCTTCAGCATTTTTGGCTTGGATAAGGATTGGTCCTTTTCTTATGACTTTCCACCATTCATAATCCGATCCTTGGATGTAGATCCTCATCCTAGCATTCCACCATCCGTAATCTTTTCCGTTGAAAATCGGACACTTGCATGTTCATGACTTCTATTCTCTAGAGATGAGCCTTTCGAGAATAGCTTGCTCTGATACCACTTGTTGGAACACAAGGTGACACTCAAGAAAGGGGGGTTGAATTGAGTGGCGAAAACACTCTTATCACTCGTAAACTCTCCGATTTATGTTTTTGCTCGAACGAAATTGTATCAAACAATAAAACAATGAAATCAAATAATAAGACACGGGAATTTAACGTGGTTCAATCTCACTTTTGAGATCTACGTCCACACAAACTACTCTTTTATTATTTGAATCGTAAAATACCAAACCCTTGATACAATTTGATTCCCCCACTACTAACTCTAGTAGTGCTCCCCCAACACTTAACCCAAAGTGTTGCTATTCTCTATAATATGAAAAATTACAGTTAGAATGATTCCTCAAAAGCGTGCTTCTTATTCAAGCAAATAGAGGATCGTTACAAACTTTGTTTAGAGACCTTAACCTACTAGAACTTTGTGTCGTACACTGTGCTCTAGGAGATCGTTTTCAGCTCTCAAAATCTTAATCTCATAAATCTGAAAATGTGGTTTGCTATAATGATTTCTATCCCTTATATAACTCCATCAACTGAATAAGAATCCTTATCCAAGATGTATTATCTTTTTTAACAATTTTTATTCCTAAAATAAAGGGATATAAATCTTTTCCTTTTTCATAAACACTTTTCTTTTTTTTCTGAAAATCTTCAACTTAAGTTTTCTTGATTTTTTTTCGAAAACAAAAAAACTTATCTTATTAAAAACTGATTTTCGAAAATTAAAAACCTTTTCTTTTTAAAACTTATTTTCAAAAATAAAAATCCTTTTCTTTTTAAACTTGATTTTCGAAAACAAAAATCCTTTTCTTATTAAAACTGTTTTTCGAAAATCTTGTTTTATCAAAACTCTCCCTTTCTAACTTTAGCACAAAGTTCTAATATGTTAATTACAATGCATACACATGAATTTATATGACTAGACCTAACCTTTCTTGTCTTCACATCATCCAATCTTGATAGCTCGATCACTGTTACAAATATTCATGTTTTAGCATAGGGTGTTTATCATCATCAAAATTTTCAAAGTTCAAACACAACACATATCTTGGCTAGTCCTAATGATAATGATAATCATATATTTTCTTCGAGTGAAGCTTTGGGCTTTATGGATGATATGGGTAATGGTGATGATGTTGAAGGTTTGGACTTCATTAAGGATGATATGAGTAACTTACCGTCGGACTCACATGGTGATCATACAGAGGTCATCTTGGGTACTAATAATGGATTCCAACATTCTCCAACAGAAGAAATTGAGTTCGTAACATATCTAGAAAATCTAGAAAAGTATTCGCTTAGTGATGATTAGTTTGTTTGCTTTTTTAGGGGTTAGTGATTAATAGTTTCTTTGCTTTTTAGGTGTCAGTGATTATTAGTTTGTTTGTTTTCTTAGGGGCACAATACGTGTATATTTAATAGCTTTTGTTAGCAATTTAATTAGGTTGTAATGATGTATAGCATGGAATTGTGTTTTGACGAGGTTTTCTCCGAACGTGACGGTTTTGGGATCTCTCTTGGAGAACCCAAGTCAAGTGTCTTCCTTTAATTTGGGAGGCCACCCCACTGGGGAGAGGGTTTTTTTTTCCTCCTTATTAGGGAGGTTTTTGTCCGCAAAACCTTGTCTGCCATGTGTAATAAATTATTTAATAGTGCAATAATACTTAGTCTTGTTTGATTGAATTCTTTGAATAATGATTAATAGAACGAGTTATTTGAATAATGATTAATAGAATTTGAGGATTTATGATCCTTAATTCGTTAAATATTAAGTGCATGTTTCCTTGTTCTTTCTTGTAGTGTTTACTGCCTACATATATATTGTGAAGGTATAACCTATAAATTAATTTCCTAAGATTTTTTCTTCAAGGAAAACTGTTAGAGATTTGAATCTTGCAGGAAACAAAAAATCAGACAACTAACAGATGCTCATTAAGAAATACACTATAAACATTAAACTTTTGGCGGCTTCAGAACTTGGAGTACAATAGCTAATAAGTACGATTTCTCTTCCATTTCCAAGTCTTCTCATCAGCCCACTTCCCGCTTCTGCAACCGACTTGACCAAACCCCGGAACCCCCAGGAGGCCGCACCTAGTTTCCTCCCTTTCAATCCTAGATCCAGCGAGGAATCCTTATATGTAGAACACAAAACGCGCGCGAGCAAAGAATTCCGATTACAATGCACCCGAATAGATTGCTTGAAAAGTAATGCCTTGTTGAATAAATGCACATTCATGACTCCCACCCCACCCCATCCCTTTGGCCTTTCCACAATTTCCCTTCTACTCCAAAAAATGGGGTTCGCCTCTGAATTCCTCCATAAGAATCTCGTGAATAGGAAGCTCATCCTATCACTTACCTTTTCAGGTAGGAGAAATACTGACAAAACATGTGGGCACAGTGATGCACGAATTCCATTTATGAAAATAAGACGTCCAACATGTGACAGAGAAAGGTTTTCCCAACTGCTCACTTTTTTTTTCACTTTTTCCAACAACGGCTCAAATTTACGAGAACTTCTTCCATCAACTTCTATATTGCATCCCAAGTATCTGCCCAAAGATTCCGATGACGAAGTGCCGATAATACTGCGCATGAATCGTTTAAATTTGTGGGGCATATTCGGGCTGAACATGACAAGCGATTTTTTATAATTTATGACCTCTCCTGAAATGTTGCTGAATTTGGTGACTAGATCTTTTATTGTTGCGCAGTTTTGTGGATTCGCCTTGAAGAAGATCAGAGAGTCGTCTACAAAAAATAAGTGAGTAATCGATGGGCACCATTTAGACGCCTTAATCCCCTGGATCAATCCTTGCCTTTTCGCATTGCAAATCATTCTTGAAAAAACTTCCATTATTAGGATGAACATGTACGGCGATAATGGATCTCCCTGCCTGAGTCCACATGATGGTACGAATTTCTCTGGCGGTTCGCCATTGATAATAATAGAATAAGAAACTGTAGTAACACATTGCATGATCCAATGAACATATAACTTATGAAAAGGTTATTTTCAGCTCCTTTTTCTTCTACGGCTGTGTTTGGCAATACATTTAAGTCACCTTAAAGAGTAGGTGCTAAAAGTTTAAGTCCCCTAAAATAAATAGTCGTGTTTGGGGTAAGAACTTAAATAAAATTTAAGCTAAAAAATTGACTGAAATTGAGTTGCTATCAAACATAGCATCTCAATTTAAGGTGCTGAAATTTTCAGCTACCTTATTAGTTCAGCTCCTTTCAGCTACCTTATTAGATTCCGCTCAATTTCAGTTTATGTTCCCAAACATAGCCTACACCTAAAAATTACATCGTAGCAGCCATTGTGACCTTCCAACTTCCAGTCCAGTAAATTTCAGGAAGCGGCCCATCATGCAGCTATAATGGGCCCAACTCTTGCATACACAATATCAACAATTTGCGCATAGCTTCTATGGGCTTTCCACTGAATATATTTGCTTGAGACATCCCTCCATTGATTTGAATATATCTCCTTATTCTTTTTACCACTGATTTGAAAATATATCTCTTTTTTTTTTGTGATCGGGGCAAAGCCCCACGAAAACTACAAAAGAAAATCAAATAATACGATATATGACAAGAAAGCCAAAACTACCAAACTAAAAAAAAAAATAAAACTAAGCAAAACTCAATCTCCATCGTAACCATTCTTGAAAATGCCACTCCACTTAAGTCCTCCAATAAAAATAGCATACAGATCCTTCAGAACCACCTCTAGAATAACAAATTTTTGATCCGATTGAACTCCAAAGTTCGCCAACCAATCAACAGCACGATTAGCTTTTCCATAGCATTGACTACTCCCAATCTCTATAAGACATGAGAGCTTTACACCTTCGAACAATATATGGAGAGTTGCAACTTGTGAGGGGTATCCTCACCCAACATACGGACTACTACTTCAGACCCCACCGTAATAATACATGGAAAGTAAAGTTTCTAGGAACGAAATAAGAAAGGATTTTATGCAACTCATCATGAACAATTATCCATCTTAACGTGTCTCTACTTTGAGAGACGTCAAATATATCTAAGACGGAGTAACTGCTACAATATGCAATTTTACGCATAAAGCAATATGACAGTAGAAGCATCGAAAATTCTAAGGTGATAATATTAAAAATATGATCACTGAAAATGTGGGGTCAGAATGAATATGAGCCACACATTTAACATGGCCCACTTGTATTTTCTTTTCCTCAAAAACATTTATAATATTTAGGAAAATACCTTAAATTCATTTATGAAAATCCCAAAAAATACCAAAAATAATACAAAAAATACCAACAAATATTCCGAAAAAAGAAATTATTCCGAAAAATTATTTTGGTGGAATTTTTTTAAAAAAACTTTTGGAGAATTTTCTCTCTCTTCTTCCTTCGACTTCCTGCGGTTCCTCTTTGAAAATTGTGAATTCTCCTATCCCCCATGGAAAAAATCTCTTAGCTTTGTGCCGGCGTCGATGAATGATGCTAGGCCGGCGACGATGACTGATACTCGGCTGGCGACGAATGACTGATATTCGTGGAAGTAGATTTCTCTGCGTCGTTTTGTAGTCTGTAATTTCCTTCCCGTATCCCTATATGCCCGGAATCAAACCCTTGAGCCGGCAACGCTGACCTCCACCTTGACTAGGATTTTTCCGCCAGAAATTTTAGATCGTAGCTCGAGATATGTTATCGGCGAAAAACTGATATGAGATTTCTCCTACAGAATAAGAAAGAAAAAAATCAGGACATGACCCCAATCTTTATGTCCTGCCAAATATTTTAGGTGAGAACCCAACCTTTAGCACTTGGTCGATTTGTAGGACATACCTAGAATTTTAGTAATTAGGGCATGCCCCAACCATCATGCCATGCCATATATTTTAGGTCACGACCCAAATATTTTGCGTTGGTCGATTTACTCGATTTTCTAGAATATCCATTTAGGAAACGACCCGGCTTTAGCCATTTTGGACACGACCCAGCTTTAGCCAATTTGGACACTGATCTAGGCCACGTCCTAAGCATGTCAGGCTTAGGACATGACGAAACACAAGATTGCTCGAAACACCCAACCTATGTATTAGACCCCCCTCCCCTCCCCTCCTCCTCCCCTCCCCTACCTCGCCCGTGTACCTATGATCACCTTTCTTATTCTATACACTTGCCTCAGAACATAGCAGTCTCTCGAACGAACCAATATCGTACTCCCCTCCCCTCCCCTACCTCGCCCGTGTACCTATGATCACCTTTCTTACTCTTGTCGTAGCCTTTAATTAGACATTCTACACAACACTATGGGTCTTGCGTCTCGGTATAGATGAAACCCCCGGAACATAGTGGCTGACCATGGGATAATAAGCCAATAAGGTGCGAGGGATGACGTTATTGTATTTCTTGGAATGATTTACACTATGGGTCTTGCGTCTCGGTATGGATGAAACCCCCGTAACATAGTGGCTCACCATGGGATAATAAGCCGATAGGGTACGAGAGATGACGTTATTGTATTTCTTGGAATTATTTATTCGGAGAGAAAAATTGAGACAAACAATTGAGATAAACGATCAATTAGCCCTCCGACGCTCTGTATGGGCATAATTTGTTGGATGATGAAACCCTCTAACCACTACTTTGAATTACTAGCAAATTTAATAAGGCTATCATGTGTAAAATGGGGTCATTTACTAGCGTTTTATACTACCTTTGTATTTATTTAGTTGCACCATTTGCTTTTTCACATTTGTCGAGAGACTTCTTTAAACGTTAATATGCAAGTAAAAATTTTAAAAAATTGATATTTGGAATGTTCGCATTGAGACGAATCTAACAAGACCCCACTTGACTATGTTTTTTCTTATATAATGGTGCGAGATAACTTAATAAAATTGGTTGATGAATAGTGCCAAAAAGCAAATGGTGCAACTTACTTAAAAATACGGAGGTAGTATTTAATAAACACTAATCTTTATTTCGTAGTAGAAATTAGAAAGCGTGTTTTAGCTACCCTACATTCTAACTTAAACATTTATTCTGTGTCACAACTGTTTTCCTATCAGCAAATGTAAACATACGCGTGTCTTATTTTTGTCTTTCTTTTGCGCACCATAATACAAAAACAACTGAGGACAAACATTTGTCGTGCTGATACCCCCGTCTCCGTGGTCACTAGCCCTGATATGAAAATCACTTGCATCTATGCTGCGCGGGATCGAATCCTTTCAAAGGCGAGCAGTGTTTGGCCTTTTTTGTAAGTTTGTTGTGGGCAGTGTAAGATTTTATATTATTTTTTTTATTATCTATTTTTGCCCATTTCTACGTTATTTAGAATTATTATTAACCACATAAAATGATATCTTTAATACAAATATGACAGATTTCTCTTTAAACATTTTGATCCATGACAAACGTGTTTGTACACGAAAGTCAATAAAAGATGTTTGATCCATGACAGACGCTTTTAGGGTAGGTTTGGGCCAAGGCCCATATGCCTTCTTAAACGTTTGTTCCGCGGTGCAAACGTCTACCTAAAGACGCTTATACCATTGAATTATTATTTTGAATTATTATTAACCACATTTTGTTACTAATGATATTATGATCCCAAACATGACAGTTTTTTCAAAATTAATACTAGCAATTTTATCTAAGGTTTGGTATCAATTTTAATTCTTCCTAAAACATGATTAATATATATGTGTATGATCACCTTTCTTACCCTTTCATTAGACATCCTAAGCCTTGAAGAAACCAATTACCCCGTCTCACCATCACCGAGGATGCAGATACACTTGCATCAGAACATAGCAGTCTCTCGAACACTACTATATATATATATATATATATATATATATATATATATATATATATATATATATATATATATATATACCAGGATACGCCAAGGATCTGGGGATTTTAACATATAAACTGAAAACTTAAAACAGAAAGCATAAAGTAAAGTAAGGCGGTTGAACCGGCCATAGTTTTACAGAACAGATTTACAGAGAGTCTTGGATGAAACTTAAAACTTAAAGAGTGTTACAATTTTATGTGAGAGAAAGAGGGAGAGAGAGAGATTTTTAGAGGAGCTTGTGTTACTGTGTTATGCTCTGTCTAGAACTGAAGGAGGAGCCTCAATTTATAGGCAGAGAAGAGTGGTGCTGTCAAGTTGAAGAACTGTTGATGAACAATATGTCTTCTACTTTACACTATTTTATCTTTTGATGCTTTTTACTGCTGATGAATAGTAGTGCTTTACACTGTTGATAACTTTTGACTTTTTGTTGTTTGATGCAGAAATTTGACCGTTGATGTGGTGTCTCATCCTGTTGAAGCTTGAAGATAGTGAAATATACTTTTTTTTTTTAAGTCTGGAGACCAGCATGGAAACCGATATCTTCTCCATCGTCACAGACCCATGGATCTTTTTGAGATATATGGTGGGGAAAGTATTTGAGCAAAATGAACCTTGCCTTCATCAGATAAATATTTTCCTCTGTAAATGTCAGATAAATATTGAGAGGAAGGTTCTGAATGTTGTATTCCTGTAAGGAAGTATTTGTTGAAAGAGTGGGGGAAAACAACAGTTGTATTGCCATAGTGAATAATGGTAATTGGGAACGAATGGTGGTTTTGATGATGATTGATAATATGGGTCAAGTTTTTTGAATTGGAAACAAGCCCTTAAGCTCTGGCTTGGGCGGGGTTCTTTTGTGAAGGAATTAGGCGAGGGATACAAGCTTGGGTATTTACGAAAATTAAGTAATGGGCTGGTTTTATGTTCTCATTACTCATTTCAATATTAGCACAAATAGCCTCAACATAAGTCCATGCATGCCACCTGAAGGAGTGTATAGTAGAAACGATGTATTGTTGATATTTTGTGAATTCTTGGAAATAGGAGCCTGTGGACTTGGCACATCATAGAATTTTCTTACTAACCCATATCGCCATGTGAGGAAGTAAGGACTACCTTTTGGAAGATCATTGGGATAGAGCAAAAATCCTTTATTGAAGAAACCTGAAAGACCCCAAAAATGCCAAAGATAGCAGCGATAAATAGCGTGTTTTGTGAGGAATTCGGTAAAATTTTTATTGAATTTTTCCAATTTGGCTTTGTTGAGAATTATGAGCTTTATTTCGGTTGGTAAACGGTCAATATTTTTTAGAAGTTTTCTGGGAAAGGATAAGTGCTTTTTTGAATGGAAATTCTGAGCTGATAAACGGATATGGGATGAGGGTATAAAGTGGGAACTATTTCTTGAGGTGGTAGGTATATTGTGGAGTAATTTGGGAAATCTTTGAAGGTGGTATTTAGGAAGTTGTTCCCATTTTTTAGAGGTCTTTGGGATTCTCATCTTGGATGTTGTTGTCAAAATACCTGCAAAAGTTAGGTAATCAGGAAGAGAGTTGTTTTCTCTTCGTATAAACTTAATATCAAAATCAAGGGTAAATAAAAGTGCTCGATATTTTGTAAAGTTTTGTTTAATCCATTGAAGTTTTTTATAAAATGAAATGGACTGAAAAATGGTAATACAGAGTGAGATTGATAAAACCTTCTGTTTTATAAAAGAGTATTGTAACAGGGTGTTATTCCAGTACCCGAAGGAGAATAAGATAATGTAATTTTTACCATTGTCAACATGTTTTAAGATACCTCCATAACCCTTGTCACTGGCATCTGTCTCAACAATTTTAGGCAGGTCAGGGTTTGCTAAGCTAAGGCAAAGAATTTCTAACACTCGAGCCTTTATTGTTTTAACAGCCTGGGCATGGAGATCTTACCAAGGCGGCAGGTTTGACTTGAGTCTATTATGGAGGGGTTTCACAACTCTGCCAAGATTTGGATAGAAATCTAAGACATAGTTTAAACTACCAAGAAATCTTTGTAATTGGGTTTTATCCATGATTTTATCAGGGAATTTGCTAGTGAACTGGAGAGACCTATCAATCGGGGTGATAGTGCCACATGACACAATTTGGCCGAGAAACCTAATCTCAGTTTGAAATAGGGAAATCTTTTTTGCTGAAATAACAAGGCCATTTTTCTTATTTGGATAGAAAAAGGTCTTAAGGTTTTTAAAGTGCATGTCAATTGTGCTTGAGAGAGCATTTTTAAGACCGAAGGGCATAACATTCCATTCATACTGGCCAAAAGGAACAGTAAAAGCGGTTTTATAACGGTGTTGTAGCTTGATTTGTATCTGCCAAAATCCGAATTTCATATCAAACTTTGAGAAGATAAAGGCATGGTGTAATTTTTGCATTAGATCCTTTTTATTAGGTATTAGATAACGGATCCAACGAAGGGCATCATTAAGAGGCTTATATTTTATAATTAGCCTAGGCGTTCCTCGTTCAATCTCCGAAGCTTTGTTGACGTACAATGCCGCACAGCTCCAAGGAGATCGAGACTTGGAAATTAAGCCTTTGCTTTCGAAAAATCTAATCTCTTCTCGACAATGGCGTTCTAGGTCGGCATTCATTTGGGTTGGCCGGGCTTTGGTAGGGATATTCTTTTCATCAAAGTCAGGCTCATAAGGTAAGTCGATCATGTGCTGTTTTCTATTCCAGAAGGCTTTTGGCAGCTCTGAGCAAACTTCTCTTTCAAGGAGGCTTTGGAAGTCAGCTATCTGAGATTTGAGAACACTACCTTGTAATTGATCCTCAATTTTTTGTAAATGGATTTTCAGTTTTGGATCATGTACATCACTCTGTTTTTCGATTGATAAGAGAATTTATCTCATTATTATAAATGGAGCTAGCTTTTATAATGTTGAGATTTCTGGTCTTGGGTTTTTCTAAGAAAAGAAAATCAAGCCTTTTATCTTTGGTTTTGAAGGATATTCCATCATAATTGACATTGTAAGGGGTTATTAAGTTTATGAAAGGTGTTCCCAAGATTACAGTATGGTGCATATTGGTAACAAGGCCAAAATGGCTTTTTAGAGAAAGGCCTTGATTCAAGATGTTAGCATATGTTTTTCCTTCTATGTGCATTTTGGTATTATTAGCAGAGCTAAGTTTTTTCGAGGTTTTCTGGTGAAAGCGTTTTGGGACGAGACTGGATTTTATGCAATTTAAATCTGCTCCGGTGTCGAACAAAGCTATAGTATTGATTTTAAAGTCACAAGAGAATTCAAGTGTAATCTTTATGTAATACTTTCTAGAACTAATTTCTCTTAAGACAAAAAGGAAATCATCTGGGACTTTTGGGCTTTGTTCCCTATCTGGGATATCGTCAGGATCACTTTCACTTGGGATATCTGGGATCATTTGGGAAGTTAGAAGTTGGATAATGGCTGAGTCTTGTTGTTGCTTAGTTTTAAGGTCTTTTATACCAGCTTTAATGGTTTTAACTTTAGTCTGGAGGTCCTGTACGGTTCTTTCTGGCTTCTTTCTAGAACTTCTCTTTTCTAAAATAGAAGTGAGGTTGTATGGTTCAGTGCTTGAAGAAGGAGGGTTAGGGTCCTTCTCTTGAGGATTTTCTTCAAGGGTTTTACGAAGTCGTTCAAGGTATTGTTTTTGAAGATCAGGATTATTAATATCCTGAATAACATCTAATATGAGGTTTTGTTCTTTAGTGAGGACGTTTAGGGTATAATCCTCATCAATAGCTGAAGAAGAGGAATCTATATCATCATTCTGAGGACCGTAATTCTCAGCTGAGATATAAGATTCGGTTTCTTCATCAGAAGACTCTACTAAAAAAGCTGAAATTCTTCCTAGAGTTTCATCATCTAGGTCAAGGTTTTGGATTTTATTAGAAACTCTACAAAATCTAGCTGTATGACCTTTTTTACCACACTTAAAACAAGTTATGTTTTTAAGGTCGGGTTTTGTAGTGGACTGTTGGTGTTTCCTATGAGGCTTCCACTTTCGTTGTTCAAAGGGTTTTTTATAGAAGACTTTCTCAACCTTCTTGTAGAACTTTCGTGATTTAAAGGGCTTTCGGTAATGAGTTGGTTTACTACAGTTTCCTTTACAAGTATTTGTCTGAGGGGAAGAGATATCAAATTGCTGGCAGAAGGAACCTAATTCCTCTTTAGTCTCTTTTAACTCCCGTTTTAGGTGTTTTTGAAGCTTTAAATCTTGACATATTTGAAGGCCTTGTTTGGAGGTTACACTAACTAACTCACCATAAGTTAGCCTATCATAAGGGATAATATGTTCTCCAAAGTCCTCACGGATTCTGTTTCGGACCTTTTCTCCTAATATGGTTGTAAGACCTGCTAGGAATTTTTCTTTCCAAAAGGGTTGGTTAGAATCTTCTCTAAGCATGACCCTGGTTAGGAAAGTATTTTTATACCACTAAAAATCACTAAGTTTTTTGCATCTTAGGTTGGACAAAAGATCTGCATTTTTGTCTCTGAGATGGGAGGAATCTCCAATGAAATGAAGTGATAAGGTAAATATGAGGGTTGATACTGAATCTTGATTTGGTTCTCCATTTAGGTTAAGAATGGGAACTCCATCTTCAGTTGTTTGGATAGCATTCAAGATGTCCAGTTGCTGTTCTTTGGTGAGATAGAAATCCCACCATCCTTTTAGCTGGCCAGAGAAGCCTGCAATAAGGAGTTCTGCAACTGTTTTATCTGACGTACCGTATTGGGTTTTGTAAGCATTTGAAGCCATCGTCATTTGTTGTAAGAGGTTCAAGATTTGGTGTTCACTCTTGCCATCTATATTCCATTCGTAGATAGAAGATGCATTATATTTTGGCTGGACAATTGTGTTAGGTTGGCTTCCGATCTTGGTTTCACTAGACCTTATAGGAATAATATCAAGAGGTCCAGTATTCTGCCAAGATAGTTTTGCTAGTTCAGGCGTTTTGGGACTAGTCTCAGGATCAGTGTTGTCACTTAAATCTAGGACATTACAAGTGTTATTCTGGACTGTTTCTTCCTCAGCTATATTTGAAGTAGAGGGTTCAACCCTGCTAATTTGGTCTCTAATAGCTTGAAGAAATTCAGTCCTTGAAGTTGTAACTTCCTTTTGAGCCTTTTGTGAAATCTGAAATGGTTTGAAAATTGGATTTCGGAGGCTTTTTTCTAAAGGAGTGGAGACAAGGCTTGTCTCTGTTTTAAGGCTTTGTTTCTCTATTCTAGAAAGCTGTTTTCCTAGGGTGTTAAGGCTGATGTTAGTAAAATTGTTTTGCAGGACAATATTCTTAGGGTTTGTGGTGGCTTCTTCCCGAGGTTTTTTAAGAGGAGAGGCCTCTACCTTTTGAATTTTAATGGTTGAATAAGAGGGCTCAGCTTGTTCATTTTTATAAAAGAAATGTTTGAATTCAGCGGAGCCGGTAACCTCAAGGATTGCCTGGTAATAATCTGCAGTTTTTGTACGATCCCAAGGCTTAAAGAACCAGTTCTTTCCAAAGATATTTTTTATGGAGACATAGGGATCTTCATCATGATATCCTTGTTCAATTGTTATAATATTTTGTGATGCAGTTTCAACAAAATATTCGGAAGTCTCGTTTTTTTAGAAGATTCTCCTTCCGTGGGTTTTGAAATTATACTGATATTTTTTCCCGTAACTGTTTTACCTTCCGCTGCTGCTTTGCTTGTGCTTCCTTGGTTTTGCATTGAGCTGTGAAAAGCTTAGAGGAGCTGGGGATGGTTTTGGATGGACGAAGGATGCTCAGAGATGGAGAGGAGCCATTCCTGAACTTCCTGTGTTCTATCAATAGAAGAGGTTTCACTCTCATTATTCTGGACTGCATCGTACCAAGTTTTAATAGGTTTCTGAGTTGTGCATATGGTTTTTTCAGGAGGAGGTTGGGACTTCCCTTTATCTTTTGTTTTTCGAGGCATTTCTGTAAGAAATTCACGGGTTAAGAAGTCATGGATAGAATTCTCTTCTCCTTTTATGTGCTCAATATCAAATTCAAAAATGCTTAAGATAGACTGCCATCTAGCAAAAGCATGTTTTACAGCAATGTTTTGGACATCCTTTTTTAAAACAGGTTTAGCAGCTTGACAATCAACACGTAATAAAAAAATTTTATTTAACAAATCAGACTGGAATTTGGTTATACAGAGAACAATGGATAAAACCTCCTGTTTTACAATAGAGTATTTTAACTGGGTGTCATTGCAGTGCCCTGAGGTGAATCTGATAATGTATTCTTTACCATTGTTGACTCGTTTTAAGATACCTCCATAGCCTTTGTCACTGGCATCTGTCTCAACAATTTTAGGCAGGTCAGGGTTTGCTAAGCTAAGGCAAGGAATTTATAAGACACGAGCCTTAATTGTTTTAACAGCCTGGGTATGGACATCTGACCAAGGCGGTGGGTTTTTCTTGAGTCTATTATGGAGGGGTTTCGCAATTCTGCAAAGATTTGGATAAAAATCTAAGACATAGTTTAAACTACCAAGAAACCTTTTTAGTTGGGTTTTGTCTATGATTTTATCAGGGAATTTGCTAGTGAACTGGAGAGACCTATCAATCGGGGTGATAGTGCCACATGACACAATTTGGCCGAGAAATCTAATCTTAGTTTGAAATAGAGAAATCTTTTTTGCTGAAATAACAAGACCATTTTTCTTAATTAGATAGAAAAATGTCTCAAGGTTTTTAAAGTGCTGGTCAATCATGCTTGAGTAAACCAGTACGTCATCTATGTAGACAATACAAAAATCTGAATAGGGATTGAATATATCATTCATAATCCTTTGATACTCAGAGGGAGCATTTTTAAGACCGAAGGGCATAACATTCCATTCATACTGGCCAAAAGGAACAGTAAAAGCGGTTTTATAACGATGTTGTGGCTTGATTTGTATCTGCCAAAATCCGGATTTCATATCAAATTTTGAGCAGATAAAGGCATGGTGTAACTTTTGCATTAGATCCTTTTTATTGGGTATTGGATAACGGATCCAACGAAGGGCATCGTTAAGAGGCTTATAATTTATAACTAGCCTAGGCGTACCTCGTTCAATTTCCGAAGCTTTGTTGACGTAAAATGCCGCACAGCTCCAAGGAGAACGGGACTTGGAGATTAAGCCTTTGCTTTCTAGAAATCTAATTTCTTCTCGACAATGGCGTTCTAGGCCGGCATTCATTTGGGTTGGCCGGGCTTTGGTAGGGATATTCTTTTCATCAAAGTCAGGCTCATAAGGTAAGTCTACCATGTGTTGTTTTCTATTCCAGAAGGCATTTGCAAGCTCAGAGCAAACTTCTTTTTCAAGGAGGCTTTGGAAGTCAGCTATCTGAGTTTTTAGAACACTACCTTGTAATTGATCCTTAATTTTTTGTAAATGGATTTTCTGTTTTAGATCATGAATGTCACTCTGTTTTCGATTGATAAGAGAATTTATCTCATTATTATAAATGGAGCAAGCCTTTATAATGTTGAGATTTCTGGTCTTGGGTTTTTCTAAGAAAAGGAAATCAAGCCTTTTATCTTTAGTTTTGAAGGATATTCCATTGTAAATGACATTGTAAGGGGTTATTAAGTTTATGAAAGGTGTTCCCAAGACTACAGTATGGTGCATATTGGTAACGAGGACAAAGTGGCTTTTTAGAGAAAGGCCTTGATTCAAGATGTTAGCATCTGTTTTTCCTTCTATGTGCATTTTGGTGTTATTAGCAGAGCTAAGTTTTTCCGAGGATTTTTGGTGAAAGCGTTTTGGGACGAGACTGGATTTTATGCAATTTAAATCTGCTCCGGTGTCGAACAAAGCTATAGTATTGATTTTAAAGTCATTAGAGAATTCAAGTGTAATCTTTATGTAATACTTTCCAGAACTGATTTCTCTTAAAACAAAAAGGAAATCATATGGGACTTTTGGGCTTTGTTCCCCATCTGGGATATCGTCAGGATCACTTTCACTAGGGATATCTAGGACCATTTGGGAAGTTAGAAGTTGGATAATGGCTGAGTCTTGTTGTTGCTTAGTTTTAAGGTCTTTTATATCAGCTTTAATGGTTTTAACTTCAGTCTGAAGGTCCTGTATGGTTCTTTCTAACTTCTTCCTAGAACTTCTCTTTTCCAAAATAGAAGTGAGGTTGTACGGTTCAGTGGTTGAAGAAGGAGGGTTAGGGTCCTTTTCTCCAGGATTTTCTTCAAGGGATTTACGAAGTCGTTCAAGGTATTGTTTTTGAAGATCATGATTATTAATATCCTGAATAGCATCTAATATGAGGTTTTGTTCTTTGGTGAGGACGTTTAGGGTATAATCCTCATTATTAGCTGAAGAGGAGGAATCTATATCATCATCTTGAGGACCATAATTCTCAGCTGAGTTATAAGATTCGGTTTCTTCATCAGAAGACTCTACTAAAACAGCCGAAATTCTTCCTAGAGTTTCATCGTCGAGGTCAAGGTTTTGGATTTTATTAGACACTCTACAAAATCTAGTTGTGTGACCCTTTTTACCACACTTGAAACAAGTTATGTTTTTAAGGTCGGGTTTTGTGGTAGACTGTTGGTGTTTCTTATGAGGCTTCCATTTTCGTTGTTCAAAAGGTTTTTTATGGAAGACTTTCTCAACTTTCTTATGGAATTTTCGTGATTTAAAGGGCTTTCGGTAATGAGTTGGTTTACTACAGTTTCCTTTACAAGTATTTGTCTGAGGGGAAGAGATATCAAATTGCTGGCAGAAGGAACCTAATTCCTCTTTAGTCTCTTTTAACTCCCGTTTTAGGTGTTTTTGAAGCTTTAAATCTTGACATATTTGAAGGCCTTGTTTGGAGGTTACACTAACTAACTCACCATAAGTTAGCCTATCATAAGGGATAATATGTTCTCCAAAGTCCTCACGGATTCTGTTTCGGACCTTTTCTCCTAATATGGTTGTAAGACCTGCTAGGAATTTTTCTTTCCAAAAGGGTTGGTTAGAATCTTCTCTAAGCATGACCCTGGTTAGGAAAGTATTTTTATACCACTAAAAATCACTAAGTTTTTTGCATCTTAGGTTGGACAAAAGATCTGCATTTTTGTCTCTGAGATGGGAGGAATCTCCAATGAAATGAAGTGATAAGGTAAATATGAGGGTTGATACTGAATCTTGATTTGGTTCTCCATTTAGGTTAAGAATGGGAACTCCATCTTCAGTTGTTTGGATAGCATTCAAGATGTCCAGTTGCTGTTCTTTGGTGAGATAGAAATCCCACCATCCTTTTAGCTGGCCAGAGAAGCCTGCAATAAGGAGTTCTGCAACTGTTTTATCTGACGTACCGTATTGGGTTTTGTAAGCATTTGAAGCCATCGTCATTTGTTGTAAGAGGTTCAAGATTTGGTGTTCACTCTTGCCATCTATATTCCATTCGTAGATAGAAGATGCATTATATTTTGGCTGGACAATTGTGTTAGGTTGGCTTCCGATCTTGGTTTCACTAGACCTTATAGGAATAATATCAAGAGGTCCAGTATTCTGCCAAGATAGTTTTGCTAGTTCAGGCGTTTTGGGACTAGTCTCAGGATCAGTGTTGTCACTTAAATCTAGGACATTACAAGTGTTATTCTGGACTGTTTCTTCCTCAGCTATATTTGAAGTAGAGGGTTCAACCCTGCTAATTTGGTCTCTAATAGCTTGAAGAAATTCAGTCCTTGAAGTTGTAACTTCCTTTTGAGCCTTTTGTGAAATCTGAAATGGTTTGAAAATTGGATTTCGGAGGCTTTTTTCTAAAGGAGTGGAGACAAGGCTTGTCTCTGTTTTAAGGCTTTGTTTCTCTATTCTAGAAAGCTGTTTTCCTAGGGTGTTAAGGCTGATGTTAGTAAAATTGTTTTGCAGGACAATATTCTTAGGGTTTGTGGTGGCTTCTTCCCGAGGTTTTTTAAGAGGAGAGGCCTCTACCTTTTGATCGCCTATTGGGAAGGTGATTTGTCTTAAAGGAGGATGGTCATTTTGAACGGTGCCAGTGGGAGTTTCCCAGACAGGTGTTCTTCTATTGGTGTTAATAGGTTCTATGGATTTGAAAGGATATTCAATGTTATTATCAGAACTATATAGCTCAAACCAATCAAAGAAAAGAATATGGGTTTTATATTGCTCAATAAAGCTGTAATAGCTTTCTTGGATCTTCTTTCGAATTTCAAGAAAGTGCTCGGAGAACCATGTTCTCTTCGAGAGGTTATGTAGAGCATAGAAGTCTTTGTGAACTAAATCATTATTGATCTCAAAATCCTTTTCAAGGACATTAAGTTCATTAGAGATATTCTCAGTTATGACTGAGGCTGAGGGTGAGTCTGGAGGAGACTGTCTTTCAGCATAAACTGGGTGTGGAACCTGGGTTCTATATTCAACATTTTGAATGGAAGGCGAAGGTAAATCTGAGGTAGAATACCTTGGTCTTTCCGGGTAATTGGTTCTAGGACAATTAATTTGCCGTTTATAGTGCATGTTACTTTCAGAAGGAATACGAGAAGACCGTCCTAAGTTTTCAATAGAGGAATGGTCTGAATACCTAGAGCTAGTGCTTCTGTTAAAGCTGAGCTTAACACTACCATCAGAGTATTGTATGACTCGTTGAAGGTCGGTATTAGGTGCTGGAAGAGTCGGTGATTGTATTTCAGGTTGAGCAGCTCCCTCAAGGAACCAATCTTCAGGAAGACTAACATCATTCCATTGTATTGGTCTAGGAATTTTTATGTTAGCTCTAGAAAGGTCTGTTTGCAGGAGAAGGGTTTCTCCTTTTTTACTTTGTTGTATATTTCTAGTATTAAAGGCAGACATCATGGCTTTGTAATGGAGTTTATAAATCAAAGCTACTGGAATAGAACCATCAAACATTTTATAGTTATGAGTTTTAATTTGTAAAAGTAAAGATGATAAGATATTCTTATCACTTAACGAGACACTGAAGTTAGGGTAACAATCAAAAGAGACTGGACCCATGCATAAACTTGACTATATGGTTCCTAGTAAGGAATCATTAAAGTCTTTGAATCGTCCATCTCTTAGGGCAACAAGAACAGAAGAATTTAATCCTTCTTTAGTAAGAGGTTTTAAGCCAACTTGGACCAACCCTATATGGATGTAACAATAACCTTTTTCGACATGTTTTTTCAGAGTATTAACTGAAAATAATTTTATAGTATCAATAGGTTTTGTTAAATGGATATCTCATTCTTGGGTTTTGATAACATAGTCAGTTTTAAAGATATTATATCTACTCATTTTATAGATCTGGTCTTTACTAACTTGGGGATCTCCCAATTGTCAATGTTTTGCTCAAGGTTTTCTATAGTAAAGGTTTCATTTTTAACCAGTTTATTGGCTTTACCACTACTACCACGAGAAGTGGATGGAGTACCTCTGTTCCAAATAGAACTCATACATATGAACCAGAACTTAGTCAAGAAATTAAACCAGAAATAAGCCTTATAACCTACCCCGCCGTTTAGGTAACTGTAGCCTTATGGTCTGACTGCCTCACTCGGGACTTACCGCCTCTACAAACGTTTAAACAAGCAGAGTAACAAATAGGACAGATAAACAAGTTTTGAAGACTGGAAAGTACTGATAACAGAAGACCAAGTTTTATAAAGAACAAATATAATTATAGCCCATTGGCTCTGAAACCAGGATACGCCAAGGATTTGGGGATTTTAATAAATATATATATATATATATATATATATATATATATATATATATATATATATATATATATAGTCGGATACCGTTCTAGCTTCTATGCGTACATGAACCTGGGTGGCAAGTAGCCACAACAATTAACCACTAATACCGTGTCGCCATCGGTGTTCCCTCACATGAACGAACGCCCTTTGCTTAGGACACTAATCTAGGCCATGTCGTAAGCATGTCAGGCTTAGGACATGACCTAACACAAGATTGCTCGAAACACCCAACCGATGTATGATCACCTTTCTTACTCTTGTTGTAGCCTTTCATTAGACATCCTAAGCCTTGAAGAAACGAATTACGCCCTCGCACCATCACCGAGGATGCAGATACACTTGCATCAGAACATAGCAGTCTATATATATATATATATATATACATATATATATATATATACATATATACATATATATATATACATATATACATATATATATATATATATATATATAGTGGGATACCGTTCTAGCTTCTATGTGTACATGAACCTGGGTGGCAGGTAGCCACAACAATTAACCACTAATACCGTGTCGCCATCGGTGTTCCCTCCCATGAACGAACGCCCTTTGCTTAGGACACTAATCTAGGCCATGTCCTAAGCATGTCAGGCTTAGGACATGACCTAACACAAGATTGCTCGAAACACCCAACCGACGTATGATCACCTTTCTTACTCTTGTTGTAGCCTCTCATTAGACATCCTAAGCCTTGAAGAAACCAATTACGCCCTCGCACCATCACCTAGGATGCAGATACACTTGCATCAGAACATAGCAGTCTCTCGAACCAACATAGTACTATATATACATAAATATATACATATATACATACATATATACATATATACATATACATATATATCTATATACATATACATATATATATACATATACATATATATATATATATATATATATATATATATGTACATATATATAAATATATATATTCTTATATATATATATATATATATATATATATATATATATATATATATAGTGGGATACCGTTCTAGCTTCTATGTGTACATGAACCTGGGTTGCTTTCCTTGGAGTGGGGGACAACATGGGGGAGAGGTAGCCACAACAATTAACCACTAATACCGTGTCGCCATCGGTGTTCCCTCACATGAACGAAGGCCCTTTGCTTAGGACACTAATCTAGTCCATGTCCTAAGCATGTCAGGCTTAGGACATGACCAAACACAAGATTGCTCGAAACACCCAACCGATGTATGATCACCTTTCTTACTCTTGTTGTAGCCTTTCATTAGACATCCTAAGCCTTGAAGAAACCAATTACCCCCTCGCACCATCACCGCGGATGCAGATACACTTGCATCAGAACATAGCAGTCTCTCGAACCAACATAGTACTATATGTATATATATATATATATATATGCATATATATATTGTGGGATACCGATCTAGCTTCTATGTGTACATGAACCTAGGTGGCTTTCCTTGGAGTGGGACAACTTGGGGGAGAGGTAGCCACAACAATTAACCACTAATACCGTGTAGACATCGGTGTTCCCTCACATGAACGAACACCCTTTGCTTAGGACACTAATCTAGGCCATGTCCTAAGCATGTCAGGCTCAGGACATGACCTAATACAAGATTGCTCGAAACACCCAACCGATGTATGATCACCTTTCTTACTCTTGTTGTAGCCTTTCATTAGACATCCTAAGCCTTGAAGAAACCAATTACCCCCTCGCACCTTCACCGAGGATGCAGATACACTTGCATCAGAACATAGCAGTCTCTCGAACCAACATAGTACTACTATATATATATATATATATATATATATATATATATATATATATATATAGTGGGATACCGTTCTAGCTTCTATGTGTACATGAACCTGGGTGGCAGGTAGCCACAACACTTAACCACTAATACCGTGTCGCCATCGGTGTTCCCTCCTATGAACGAACGCCCTTTGCTTAGGACACTAATCTTGGCCATGTCCTAAGCATGTCAGGCTTAGGACATGACCTAACACAAGATTGCTCGAAACACCCAACCGATGTATGATCACTTTTCTTACTCTTGTTGTAGCCATTCATTAGACATCCTAAGCCTTGAAGAAACCAATTAAGAAAGTAGATCATAGATACACGGGCGAGGTAAAGGAGGGGAGGGGGGGTCTAATACATCGGTTGGGTGTTTCGAGCAATCTTGTGTTTGTTCATGTCCTAAGCAATGGGCGTTCGTTCATGTGAGGGAACACCGATGGAGACTAAGTATTAGTGGTTAATTGTTGTGGCTACCTCTCCCCCAAGTTGTCCCATCCCGAGCAAGCCACCCAGGTTCATGTACCCATAAAAGCTAGAACGATATCCCGACTATATATATATATATATATATATATATATATATATATATATATATATATATATATATTTACATATTATCAATGCTACTACATATATACATAAAACTTTTCTATGTTATCAAAAAATTGACGCCGCATTAAGAATATATATATATATATATATATATATATATATATAGTAGTACGATGTTGGTTCGAGAGACTGATATGTTCTGATCCAAGTGGATCTGCATCCTCGGTAATTGTACGAGGGGGTAATTGGTTTCTTCAAGGCTTAGGATGTCTAACAAAAGGCTACGATAAGAGTAAGAAAGGTGATCATAGGTACACGGGCGAGGTAGGGGAGGGGAGGGGAGGGGAAGGGGGTCTAATACATCGGTTGGGTGTTTCGAGCAATCTTGTGTTAGGTCATGTCCTAAGCCTGACATGCTTAGAACATGGCCTAGATAAGTGTCCTAAGCAATGGGCGTTCGTTCATGGGAGGGAACACCGATGGCGACTCAGTATTAGTGGTTAATTGTTGTGGCTACCTGCCACCCAGGTTCATGTACACATAGAAGCTAGAACGGAATCCCACTATATATATATATATAGTAGTACTATGTTGGTTCGGGAGGTGCTATGTTCTGATGCAAGTGCATCTCGCATCCTCGGTGATGGTGCGAGGGGGCAAGTGTATATGCATCCTCGGTGATAGTACTACTATATATATATATATATATATATATATATATATATATATATATATATATATATATATATATATAGTGGGATACCGTTCTAGCTTCTATGTGTACATGAACCTGGGTGGCAGGTAGCAACAACAATTAACCACTAATACCGTGTCGCCATCGGTATTCCCTCCCATGAACGAACGCCCTTTGCTTAGGACACTAATCTAGGCCATGTCCTAAGCATGTCAGGCATAGGACATGACCTAACACAAGATTGCTCGAAACACCCAACCAATGTATGATCACCTTTCTTACTCTTGTTGTAGCCTTTCATTAGACATCCTAAGCCTTGAAGAAACCAATTACCCCCTCGCACCATCACCGAGGATGTAGATACACTTGCATCTGAACATAACAGTCTCTCGAACCAACATAGTACTACTATATATATATATATATATATATATATAATGGGATACCGTTCTAGGTTCTATGTGTACATGAACCTGGGTGGCTTTCCCGGGAGTGGGACAACTTGGGGGAGAGGTAGCCACAACAATTAACCACTAATACCGTGTCGCCATCGGTGTTTCTTCCCATGAACGAACGCCCATTATATGTCCTAATGCGGCGTCAATTTGTTGATAAAATTGAAAAGTTTTATGTATATATGTCCTAAGCATGTCCGGCTTAGGACATGACCTAACACAAGATTGCTCGAAACACCCAAATGTAATTGGATTTGAAAATAAATTTATGGCCATTGATTTGTTAAAGAAAGAAGAGATGTCAACCATTGATATAAAAAATCAATATGTAGCAATCCGTATACTCAATCCTAATTGGTCCAAATTTTAATGTCATGGATTCCCTTGATTGAGCGAATCTGGGCCATTCAATAGGGAAAAGGAAAATCTCTATTGTTGCCCTTCATTTACTCTATATTCCGGAAATAAAGGAATGTCAAGGGGAGAGCAAATCTCAGCCCTTGACACTTTCCATCCATCCAAGTCATCCAACGGTCCTTAACCCTTAAATCTAACCCTAGTATATAAACCCCCCCTTTTCGAGTCTCAGCCTCATTTCGCCACTTTATGAAACAAACCCTCTCTTTCTGAAAACCCTCATAACCTAATTTCTCAGCCTTCCTCTCGCTAAAAAAAAAACCTTCTAGATAATATCTGAAGAAAGTAGCATTCATTAGGAGATTCAAGATCCGACGCGCAATTTTTCGCAAGGAGATTTGAGATTTGAAGGAAATAGCGAGGTAAAGGTTTTAATTTATCAAAATAAAATTTCGCAACCAGATTAGTTTCTCAATTGCTCTATTTTTTTTGTTAGATCTGCTTTATGTGTGAATGGAGATTGGAGATTGAAGGAAAATGCGAGGTAAATGTTTTAATTCATTAATATAAGATATTGTAAGTTTCTCAATTGCTCTAAATTTTTTTTTTGATCTGCTTTATGTGTGAATGTGGGGTAATGTGCTGCTCTAGTTTGCAGATCTATTGGAATATCATGCTTTTCTGTTTTTGTCACGTTGTAATTAATTGAATATTTATCGGGTTTTCTTTTTATTTTTCTTGATTTAGTGCCCTTTTTCATGATTTATAGTATTTGTTATGATTCCTGATATTTATGTTATTTTCCAATGATTTTATGCGTTTGTGTTTATAGTTTTTGTTATGATTCCTGATATTTATGTTATTTTCCAATGATTTTATGCTTTTGTGTTTAAGGTTTGTGTCAGGGTTTGTGTTTACTGATTAGGGTTTATGTTATTTGCGTTAAATTCATTAGGTGTGTGTTAGGGTTTGTATTTATGCAATTCTGGATGTGTTTGTGTTTTTTGGGTTTTTGTTTATGTTTTGGGTTTATGCTAGGGTTTTGGTTTAGGGTTTTCGGTTTAGTTTCTGAGTTTGTTTCTAGGTTTGTGTTTCTGGGGTTTGTTTGTGTTCTGGGTTTGTTTGTGTTCGGGTTATGTTGAGTTCTGTGTTTGTTGTGTTTCTGGGGGGTTTGTTTGTGTTTGGGTTTGTTGTGTTCTGGGTTTGTTGTGTTCTGTGTTTGGGTTTGTTGTGTTCTGTGTTAGTTGTGTTTCTGGGGGGTTTGTTTGGGTTTGTTCTGTTCTGGGTTTGTTGTGTTATGTGTTTGGGTTTGTTGTGTTCTGGGTTTGTTGTATTCTGTGTTTGTTGAGTTCTGTGTTTGTTGTGTTCTGAGTTTTGTTTATTGTGTTCTGGGTTTGTGTTTTGGGTTGAGATGTACAGATTGGCAATTTTTTGTCAATCTACATTCAACCCCATTTGGGAGCAAAATTTGTCTTTGGTTTGGGAGATGGATTTAAAATTTAGTTCAGAGTAGAGGCTGGAAGATAAGGGTGGGATGGCTCTTTTGTGAATTTAGGTAGCCTTCACAGGTACTTTACGGGTGAGATGGACAGATGCGGTTGTCAATCTACATTCCACCCCATTAGGGAGAAGTATTTGTCTTTGGTTTGGGAGAGGGGCTTCAATTTTTTAATTTATTGGTTTTGGACTCCGATGTTTCAAATGTTTCTTGTTTGTTTCCCTTCATTTCTCCAACCTCTTCTGCCGGCCGAATTGAGTTTATTATGTTTTAACAAGAGATACAACTTTGTTGAGGGAGACGTTGGATATTGGGTTGGATGGCTAAATGTGGTTGTTTGGTTTGTGCTCTGAAATTTTATTTTGAGATCTGGAGAATTAGAGTTGTCAATTAGATTTGAGTGCTCGATGATGAGATGAATGTTCATTCCTGAGAGCCATAGATGTTTTTCTTTATTTTTTCGTTGTGACTTTTTTGGCGTTTTCTACCTGTTGCTGGCTTGCTGCTGTGCTGTGCTGTTGCTGTTGTTGTTGCTGGTAATTGGGTATGCTGTTGTTGCTGTTGCTGGTAATTAGGGGTATGCTGTTGTTGATGTTACTGTTGCTATTGGTGGTATGTTGTTGCTGTTGTTGGCCTATTGAACACCTCTATAGTTATTGTAGTTAGTCAATACTTGTATATATTATTTAGTTTAGTTACTCGTTATGTTTATTTTTTTTATTCTGTAAACAATATGAATATAATATAAGAGTATTTTATCTAATTTACTTGTCTCACTTCTGCTCTTTCAAAGATCCCAGTTATTACTCTACTCACAAATGAAATATGCAAAGTAAATGTTCTGTCAAATTTATATTCTTGTCCTTAATTACACTTTAAACCATATAAAAAGTAATCATCAAAAACTAAAATGTACTCCAGTTTATTAATGTAAATTTTCTTGATGTCAAGAAAAAAAAAACTAAGTATTTGTCTAACACAAGATTCCAACACAAGATTGGTGCTATTAGAATAAATCGTGGATAAAATGTATTCAAGAGGCGTCAAAGATCGAAGTAGGCAAACTTCTCTCAGGGCTTCAAAGCCTGGAACCTCCAACAAGCAATATCGTCTCCTTTCCTATCACCTTTGATTCAGCCACAAAGTCCATATGTTGAAGACCACCCACATCTCCTTTCCTAACACCTGTGGGAGATTCAGCCATAAAGTCCAGAGATGTTGAAGACCACCCATTATCTCCTTTCCTAACACCTGAATGTGGTGTTCTTCATGTAAAACGAAAAAGCAAGATAAATCATCTTTTAGCATAAACAGCTCGAGATTCAATTCACTTCGACCAGAAATAAGAATGCCAAACAACCTGAAAAGGGCAGCCACTTCGACCACAAAGAATGATTGCAAGAACGCCAATCAACCTAAAAAGGCTAAAAATGAAGACTGACTTCACTTGTAAGCAACTGTTTGACGCTTTTATTTTATTTTATTTTTTCTCTAAAGCTTGACCTAATTTTGTTCTGGGCAGCGTAAGATTTCATTAGATCATTATATTATTATTTTTTATTATCTATATTTCCCCATTTCTACGTTATTTAGAATTATTATTAACCACATAAGATGATATATATACAAATATATTAAATGGCGTTCCCATCAAAGGAACGTACAACGTGGCAGTCTTCTGAAACTTATAATGCACATGTTTGTAATCTCATCATAAAATATTAACAATGTGTAGTTACTAGGATTCAAACACAAAAGACCTTTGAAACGAAATTTTAATCCCTAACTCCTTAGTAGTTTTTTTAAACCACTCATCATGTTTATTTTCCAATTTAGCACTAGACAAAATATTACGAAAAGATAATAAAATCAATTATAGGAGACAAAACATTTCACACAACACAATGACTCTTGCATCTTAGTGTGGATGAAACCTCCGGACCATAGTTGCTCACCACAGGGATACTAAACCGGCCATAAGGTGCGAGGGACGACGTTATTGTATTTCTTGGAATGATTTATTCGGAGAGAAAAATTTAGAAAAACTATCGATCAATAAACCCTCCGACGCTCTGTATCTTGGGCATATTTGGTAAAAGGGACGAAACCCTCTAACCACTACTTTGAATGAGATAACGTCCGATAATCACCATTGGTGTCTCTTAATTAGGAATGAATACACGACATTATTGCATTGGTCGATTTAAGCACATGACCCAACACTTTAGGCTTAGAACACCGTACGACTTAATGTGGAAATCAAATAATAGGTAGATTTCATTAGGGTCATGTCCTAATATATCTAGAATTGAGACAAAGGATCGATCAATAAACCCTCCGACGCTTCGTATCTTGGGCATATTTGGTTGGATGAAACCCTCTAACCACTACTTTGAATGAGATAACGTTCAATAATCACCATTAATGGTGTCTCTTAATTTGGAACGAATACATGGCATTATTGCATTGGTCGATTTAAGCGAATGACCCAACACTATAGGCTTAGAATAGGTAGATTTCCTTTGGGTCACGTCCTAAGTTATTTAGGGTCATGTCTTTAAATAATAGCGACCAACACAATGACTATTGATTCATATATAGGAGACAAGACATTCTACACAACACAATGGGTCTTGCGTCTCGGTATAGATGAAACACCCGAACCATAGTGGCTCACCATGAGATAATAAGCCGATAAGGTACGAGGGATGACGTTATTGTATTTCTTGGAATTTTTTATTCGGAGAGAACAATTGTGACACACCGTACGATTTATATGTTAATAAAAACATAGTCATGTGGGATCTTGTTAGATTCGACTTTGTATGTATTTTTAATAATATGTACTTTTTATAATTTTTTATAAGTACAAAACTAAAGTTTTGCATTGGCATGCATGAAAAGTGTAAGTGTAACAATTAAAAAGAAATGGAGGGAGTACAATATAGCATGCATATTTATGTTTCCCTTTTTTTTAATAAGTATTTATGTTTCCCTTTTTTGGCCAATTCCAAACATTGATATAGTATGTGGTCTATATCAATGTTTGGAATTGGCCAAAAAAAGGGAAACATAAATACTTATTCACTAGTTCATAATTCTCTTTTACATAGTTAATTTAAAAAATTTTATAGATCTGCTTTCCTATTTTCATCAAATTTAATTCCAAACTAATACATGCTAGACACTTAAGTTGGACTTTTTCTTTTTTCTTTCTCAAAATGGCACCATTTTCACAAACTGAAATTAAGTACCACTTCATTAATAGGGTGCCTCCAACAGTCACTTTTTTCCTATATAAGATGAGGCATACTTCAATATTCTTATTCTAGTGATAACTAAACTATAATATTACTACGTGATCAAAGTAGGCTAGTATGACTCAAAGTTCCCATAATAATTGTTTAAGTGATCGCCCAAAGTAACACGGGTCATTACCTAAAACAAACTGACAATAGTTCTAAAAATGAAAGCTTAACCATGAATCCAACATAACATAATTGCTTATTATTTCAAAATAAAATATAGTGAAGTCTGTAATTATATCTCATTAAAAGACTTATACAAGTAGTTAGATGCCTAACATATTTATGTTAATAATAGTATACTATTGTAGACATACTCTTACTCAAATTCCTAATAGAAAGTGAGGTTATTGCTTTTATTTCCAAACTTTTAAGGGTGTATTATTCAAATTATTATGGCATTAATTTTTCCTCACTAGACAATAAAATTACAAAAAGAAACAACCCACGGCATCGCCTGGGGACTATCACTAGTTAGCTCTTTATTAGGTGATGTTCGAAGAAAATAAAACGCTGCCCAGAACAAATTTCAAAAATAGTTGCCTAGGAGTTTTCCAACCAAATATGCGCAAGATACAGAGCGTCGGAGGGTTCATTCATCATTTGCTCAATTGTTCAATCCGAGTAAATCATTCGAAGAAACACAACAACGTCATGCCTCATGGCTCATACCATATCGGCTTATTATCCCATGGTGACCCACTATTATCGCATCGAACGAATATGCACAAGTCAGGTCATTTAATGAAATTAAACAGCGTTTTATATTTTAATAAAATATTGGTTACTTGAAGGACATGAGCTAAGAAGATTACAACATAAATTATTACAAGCTGAGGGTCGCGGGATTGATTCCCTTTCCTAGCGAGCTGAGTATTTCTCTTTTTTGTAATTTGCTCAGGGTCGTGTTTTATTTTCACTTACGACTTGTCCTTTTATTTTCTTCGAACATCACCTAATAAGTCTTAATTTTTTAAAAGGTCCTAATAAATGGCTTATTGCTAACTCTCTCCTAAATAATAATAGCCAACAAGTTATTTCTCTTATTTGTAATTTGCTCAGGGCCGCGTTTTATTTTCACTTACGACTTGTCGTTTTATTTTATTCGACAATCACCTAATAAGCCTTAATTTTTTAAAAAGTCCTAATAAAAGGCTTAAAAGACGTTACTAATTCCCAAATAATAATAGCCAATGTTTTAGGACATGACCAGTATGACGTTGGACATGTCCTGGGTCAATTTCCTGGCGAGCTGAGTATTTCTCTTTTTTTCTAATTTGCTCCGGGTCGTCCTTTTATTTTCTTCGAACATCACCTCAGAAGTCTTAATTTTTTAAAAGGTCCTAATAAAAGGCTTATTGCTAACTCTCTCCTAAATAATATTCATAGCCAACAAGTTATTTCACTTATTTGTAATTTGCTCAGGGCCACGTTTTATTTTCACTTACGACGTGTCCTTTTATTTTCTTCGACAATCACCTAATAAGTCTTAAATTTTTAAAAGTTCCTAATAAAAGGCATAAAAGACGTTACTAATTCTCAAATGATAATAGCCAATGTTTTAGGACATGACCAGTATGACTTTTGACATGTCCAGGGTCAATTTCCTTGGGAGAACAAACAAATATCTCACACCAATAAAATATTGGTTACTTTAAGGACATGACCTAAGAAGATTATCACACAAACTATTACATGCTGATGACCGCGTTTTATTTTCGCTTACGACTTGTCCTTTTATTTTCTTGGAACATCATTAGTCTTTATTTTTTAAAAGGTCGTTTTATTTTCGCTTATGACTTGTCCTTTTATTTTCTTGGAACATCACCTAATAAGTCTTTATTTTTTAAAAGGTCCTAATAAAAGGCTTATTGATAACTCTCTCCTAAATGATAATAGCCACAAATAAAGATACTTAAAAGGCTACATGAAATAAAATCTATTACCACTGATCTGACGATTGAGCCATCGTCCAAACGCCTTCTGCAAATGTTTGATCAATGGTATAAACGTCTTTAGCAGACGTTTAAACCGTGGCACAAACGTTTAAAGAAGGCATATCCTAAGACGAAACTTCCAAAAATAAGGAGATAATATAATTTAATTATTATGAAAAAAGGGACCCAACATTTTAGGCTTAGCCTATTGTCTTAATTTAATTATGTTACTTCAAGAGGAGATAATAACATATTTTATAAGGTCATCAATTGTAAAGTTAGTATCTTATATTTTGTTTTGTTTTTTGGTTTAAAATTGGATGCTGAATGTTAAAAAAAGCATGTAACGTAATGAAGACAGGAATTTTAGGACACTATGTCATCTTACTAACTTTAATCATGTTGCAAGACCGATGTACACACCAGGCAAAAATACAATATAAATAACATAAATACAAATAAAATAACCTATTTTCTACGCCAACATATAACCCTTCGAGGATTTGCCATCTCTTTCATCGTCAATGAGGGCGGTGTGCCGGTGTTGGTGGATTGTCATCCATTCTCCGCGTTGGTCTAGATATACGAGGATTACCTCCATACCAACGTTTTGTAGCAATGTCATTCCTCCAATATGGGATGCTACGTCCCCACTCCCTACATGCCAACATGAGCCGCACAAGATCCTTCTCCGGCAAACACATATAAATATTTTCCATTATGCCTTGGATTTTGATGAATTCCGGTGGTCCTTGTGGTACGTCGTCATAAATGGGATGCCACTTGCATAATTGAAAATACAAATCTTTGCTAGTTTCGGTCCATCCCATGCAGTCTTCCGCTCGTCCCTTCTCACCCTTTTAATGCAGTTGCAGGCGTAAAATTCGTCTTCAACATTGTTTGATTTTGATGACTCTCCGGGACCAAACATTGGCATCCTTTTGCATGCCCATCGCTTGTGGCAGGAAAAAAAAAGTATTTAGTACGAGAATTTTTTAACTCTAAAACATAATGAGTATCTCATAAATCTTACTTTCTGAAGTAAAATGTTCTTAGCGGCAGTTGGATGATCACACCCTTGTTCATATTGAAATTTACCTTAGTTCTTCGACTTCTCCGTTTCCTCCTGCATGAGAACAATTTGATTTTCCTGTTAGAAACATAAAAAATGCAATCTGAATAAGTATACCCTGTTACTGTAAAATGCAAGATGTATAAGTATATCGTCTAAAGAAAAAATTACAGATTTTTCCTTATTCTTGGCTACATAATCTTTATTGGAATTGGTACTTTGCTTTTGCTCCATGGATATGTTAATATCTAAGAGAAATTTATTTGTGCACAAGTATGAGTATGGTATTTTTCTAATATTTATTTTGAAGAAAGGTAACTATGGTACTTAACTTACGAATAGTCTACCAATGGGTATATATATAGACATCGAGGATACCAATGGGTATGGCAGTTAAATGGTGTGATATGATCATGCAGTTAATATTACTCTTTCAAAATATTTTTACATATTATTTCAGATTATTAAATAAAATTACGCAATTATTTTAACTTTCTAAATGCTTTCGCACGCATAACATGCATATAAGACTAGTTTTGAAGAAAGGTAACTATGGTAGTTAACTTACGAATAGTCTATATATAGAGTTATAGACATCGAGGATACCAATGGGTATGGCAGTTAATTGGTGTGATATGAGCATTCAGTTAATATTACTCACGACTGTTTTTAAAAACTGCATACCATTAATTTATTTTTTAAACTGATATTAATTTAAATCAGAAACGTTTAGAAGACAGTTGTCAAATGAAAGACTGACAAACGATTCAATACCCAATTTCTAACTGAAGTGGATGGCAATAATGGCATGCTGCTTAATAAACTTCCCTTTCTTATAAAAAAAAATTAAATAAGCTTCCCTTGATAACAACAAATTAGCTGTAATTGGTGGAATTGTGTTAAAGGGGCAGTATGTGATTAAATTGGTGGATATGCAGAAAAAAAAAAGTTTCAATAAAACTATTCATTATGAGTATTGTCAGTATGCAATATTTTTAAAAAAGATCAAAGATGATAAAACAAAGAAAAAGTAAATATAAGACACTAAACAAAAGAAAATATTAGGCACTAACTCCTTTACGTGACAAAAATTAAGATTAAGAATAACCATGGTTTAACAAGTTTGGCTTTAAAAAACTTTTTAAATAAGAAATAATTTGATAAGATTGCTTTAAGCATATTTACAGGACTTAGCATTTGGAAATTATTAGAATGTCTTGTCTCCTATGAATCAATAGTCATTGTGTTTGTCGCTATTATTTAATTACATGACCATGATATTTTAGGACATTACCTAAGGAAATCTACCTATTACTTGATTTCCACATGAAGTCGTACGGTATTCTAAGCCTAAAGAGTTGGGCCATGTGCTTAAATCGACCAATACAATGTCTATCATTCCTAATTAAGATACACCAATGGTGAATATTGGATGTTATTTCATTGAAAGTAGTGGTTAGAGGGTTTCATCCAACCAAATATGCCCAAGATACAGAGCGTCGGATGGTTTATTGATCGTTTGTCTATGTTCTCTGCAAACAAATCAGTCCAAGAAATACAATAACATCATCCCTCGTACCTTATCGACTTATTATCCCATGGTGAGCCAGTATGGTACTGGGGTTTCATCCATAATGAGACGCAAGAGCCAATGTGTTGTATCCTGGCCATATTTGGTTGCATAAAATAAACCCTATAACGCTATAAGCACGAGAATTATTTTTAGGTTTAAGGTTTCTCTAGACAACAAAAAATCTAAAAGGTTGATTTTGACAAAAAATTGCTTATAAAAAGTTGTTTTTAACAAATTTCTCTCCAATTTCGCACTACACAAAATATTACGAAAAGCTAATGTTTGATAATTGTAACTGACCCGGGGAATTGCCCTTGCCAACACACTAGTTTTTATTAATTTCAAACTCTATACATTTTCATTTAGTAATATTTTACTTCATAACTGTAACAAGAAAAATTAATTGGTTTAGTGGTCCTTCGTCCTAGGGGAGGATTGTTGGGTATACATACCAAGTCCCTCATCGGGGAGATAAGAAAGAGTTACCTAGTTTATAAGAGTTCACCAACTTCATTAGTATGAGGCCTTTTGGCATGGGCCCTACAAAGACTTCAATTTTGCAATAGACAAAATTTTACTAAAAAGCTAAATCAACTACAAAGTACAAAATTTTTGATTTGGCACTTCATAAGTACGCCAAATGTCGTCTAATAAAGATGTCAAATGTTGCGACCTCGTAAGGTGCCTTTTTTTAAAAGTGCACACGACATGTTTTTTTACGACCTTATTATTTACTTTGATCTCCTTATTATTTATGTTTGAAGTGTATACGACATGTTTTTTTTAATAAAGCCAATCTTATCGAGTTAAGCATAAATATAGGACTTCACATTTGGCATATGATTAAATGCAGGATTTGTTAGCTCCTTAAAGAAGAAAAAAATTGGGAGCTCCTTAAAGATGAAAAATACACAACACAATGGCTCTTGCGCCTCAGTATGGATGAAACCCCCGGATCATAGTTTGTGTGTCAAATATCTATTTAAATTTTATTTTATTGTTTCTTTGGGCATACATATTTTGTTTTGTGTATTAAATATTTCATGAATAGTTGCTTTAATGAATAGTTTCTTCTTGTAATTTATTGTCTAGTGAGGTAAAATGAACCTCATAATAATTTGAATAATACACCCTAAAAAGTTTAGAAATAAAAGCAATAACTTCACTTTCTATAAGGAATGTGAGTAAGAGTATGTCTACAATAGTATATTATTATTAACATAATTATGTTAGGTATGTAACTACTTGTGTTAGTCTTTTAATGAGATATAATTACAGACTTTATTATATTTTATTTTGTAATAATAAGCAATGATGTTATGTTGGATTCATGGCTAAGCTTTCATTTTTCATTTCAAAGGTCATGTGTTCGATACCTTATAACTACACAACATCTATATATTAAAATTCGTGCCTATGAAAGTGTATGTGCCATGTGGCACTCTCCTCAAACTTCTAATGTAATTTGTTTTGTGTCCATGTGTACCCCTTAATAAAAAAATTGTCTAATTGCAATAAAATATACTTGAAATGAAAGGTAAGAGCTCAACCATCAATACACTCGGACTTTATTGTCTAATGTTTGAAATAAAATATGATAAATTCTTATAATAAATATACTTGACTAAAAAATCATAAACAAATATATATACATCTCTAACACTCTAATTACGTAACTAACAATAGAAGATTGACGCCATATTCTTTTCTTTTTTTTATTTATAATTTGGGCTTATTTTATTAATTTCAAGAGCAATCAGTGAAAATAACTGACTGCTATAGTCGATTACAGGCTCTAGCAACTGCGTTGCATTAAGAAAAAAAACTGAATACATTGACTTAGCGAAGTTACAGCCATACAATGAATTCGTCTCTTCTCGTGAGCCCTTGTTTAGCAAGCGAATCAGCCACTATGTTTGATTCTCTCCCTCTATATGATATTTCAATGTTGCAGTTTCTTCTCAGGATACCCTTGATGTCGTTAATAATGAAAGTTAAATTCCATGGCCCCATGATTTCACCATTGCACCATTTCACCGCGTTTGACGAGTCCGATTCCACAATAATGTTCTTCAAATGGCAACACTCAAGCATGGAGGATATTTTAAGGGCTCTATGAATAGCAAACACCTCTTACGACTTGTCCGTTTAATTTCTTGGAACACCACCTTATAACGACACAACATTATTTTTCTAATTGAAGTATTTGACATGAAAATAGAGCATTTACATTATGGCCTTAGAGGAGAGTGCCATCTGGGTCATAGACTTTCTTAGTAACGCCTGTTAATATATTAGTATAGATATAGATTTGAAAAAACTTTTTCAAAGTTTAATTTTTTTAAAGGTCCTAAAACAATTACAGTCATGACAAAAATAATAATAAAAGGCTTATTGTAATTTCGCACTAGGCAAAATATTACGAAAAACCAAAATACTGTTTTTTATGAATTTCGACTTTTCGAGCTCTATAAATTTCTATGATAACGATTTGGCACTTCATAGCGTGCCAAATGGCATCTAACAGGATCCCAAATGTTGCGACCTCGTGCGCTGTCTTTTGGACTATGCTTTAACGTTTACCCTAACCATGTTTATGTTCAGCACGTCCAATATTTCTCCCCAATGAATCAATAGTCATTGTGTTGGTTGCTACTATTTAAAGACATGACCCATGATATCTTAGAACATGACCCTAAGGGAATCGAACTATTATGTGATTTCCACATTAGGTCGTATGGTATTCATGTGCGTGCTTAAATCGACCAATGCAATAATGTCTATTCATTCCTAATTAAGAGACACCAATGGTGATTATTATTTGACGTTATCTCATTCAAAGTAGTGGTTAGAGGGTTCATCCAACCAAATATGCCCAAGATACAGAGTGTCGGAGGGTTTATTGATCGTTTCTTTCATTTGTTATTTTCGAAGAAATCATTCCAATAAATACAATAACATCATCCCTCGTAACTTAACGGCTTATTATCCCATGGTGAGCCAATAAGGGGGTTTCATCCATAATGAGACACAATAGCCATTGTGTTGTGTACAATGTCTTGTCTCCTATGAATCAATAGTCATTGTGTTGGTCGCTAATAATTAAAGACATGACCCATGATATCTTAGGACGTTACCTGAGGAAATCTACCTATAATTTTAATTTTCCTAATATCTAGTGATAACTAGACTAGAATCGTATTACGTGATCAAAGTAGGCTAGTCTGACTGAACTAGTTAGTTCATAGAGTAATAGTTTAGACAATCTCCCAAAGTAACATTGGGCCATTACCTTAAAGAAACTGACAATGGTTCTAAAAATGAGATTGTTTATTTTAATGTTTATGTTGTCCTTGTTTCGTAAATAGGGAACTTGATTTTAAAATTAGTGATGATTCGTTATCTCTAGTGAATTAGTGATAACTAAACTATAATATTACTACGTGATCAAAGTAGGCTAGTATGACTCAAAGTTCCCATAATAATAGTTTAAGTGATCGCCCAAAGTAACACTGGTCATTACCTAAAACAAACTGACAATAGTTCTAAAAATGCGATTGTTTTTTTTAACATTTATGTTGTCCTTGTTTATTCAATAGGGAACTTACTTTTAAAATTAGGTCTTTCAAATTATGGTTCTTAATTTCTAGTGATAATTAGACTAGAATATTACTAAGTGATCAAAGCAGGTAGTATGACTCAAATAGTTAGTGTTAGAGTACTAGCTAGTTTAGGTAATTGCCCAAAGTATCATGGGTCATTACTTAAAACAAACTCAAGATGGTTATAAAACTACGATTGTTTATTTTAACATTTATGTTGTCCTTGTTTATTCAATAGGGAACTTTCTTTGAAAATTAGTGCTTTTGGTTCCTAATTTCTAGTGATAATTAGACTAGAATATTACTACGTGCTCAAAGTAGGCTAGCTGCTAGCATGTAGTCATGTACAATGGGGCTCTCCAACTTGTTCTCCAACTAGCTCTCCAAGGAGAGAGAAAATGGAGAGCCACCTCTTACCCAACAATGTGGTTCTTGGGTGTACTATGTCTTCGGTGTCTCTCCATGGAGACACTTTGCAAAGAGTCTCTTGGGGGGAGATATCATTTGGGTTGAAGGAGAGATGACTCTCCAATATGTGGGCCCACAAACTATTGCAATTACTTAACTTTTCTTTTCTTCTTGCAACCATTAATGATCTTTTTTATGAAAATAAAACAAAAGATGGTAATAATTACTATTCCAACAACTATAATTTTTCTTTATCTATAACATGAGCCTAATATTGGATATATTTCATACATAAAATCTACTATATTTTTTAAATTTGTGAAATTAAATATTAGCATTCAAAATTAATATTTTATTTTAAAAAAATTCCACATTACATAAATTATGAAAAAGATAATTTTTTTTGTAATTATATTTAATTTACATGAATATATTTATTTATATAAATTTGATCATAATATGAAATGAGGTTCATTTATTGACATGGGGACCACCACATAGTGAAAAGTTGAATGGAGAGTTCTTTAAAAATAGTTCTATTGTTGTTGGGTGTTTTTACTTTTTAGACATAGTTCTTGAGGGTAGCTTGAAGAGAGAGAATAGATGAGAGAGAGTGGAGAGCTAGTTGGAGAGTCATGTACCATTGTACATGCATTTGAAATAAAATAGTAATAGTTTAGCTAATCGCCCCAAGTAACATGGGTCATTACCTAAAACATTATTGAAGGGTTCGCATTTATTTAGGGGGTGAAGTGATCAAGTGACCCTTTCCCATCCGAAAAATTAAATGTGAAAATAGTACCTTTTGGAGAAAGAAAAAACTCCATCCAACCACATATGTCAATGATACATTGCATTTTGGGGGGGGGGGAGGGTGATCATCCGTCCCATTGGAGTGAGAGATTGGTTTTTTCTACCACGGAAATTGACCCAGGACATGTCCAATGTCGTACCAGTCATGTCCTAAAACGTCGGCTAATTGTCATTTGAGAATTAGTAATGCCTTTTAAGCCTTTTATTAGGACCTTTTAAAAAATTAAAACTTATTAGGTGATGTTCCAAGAAATTAAACGGACAAGTCGTAAGTGAAAATTAAAAAAATCTGAAAGGTTTAAATTTGAAAATAATAGCTTAAAAGAAATTGTGGAAAAAGAATATGACGTCAATCGTGTTTTTTTAGTCAAGTATATTTATTACTTCCTCCATTCCATAATAAGTGAAACATAGGGATTAGGCACAACATTTAATAAACATCACTTTCAAAAGCCAAAAGTCATAAAATACCCTTTTCATTATCAAAAGGAGGAGAGAGAAAAGCAAACCACACAAGTTTGTGATGGGTACTCTTGTCATTTTGTCACTTTCTTTTTTCCATTTAAGGTATGTTTCACTTATTTTAAAACGTTCTAAAATAGTAAGTGTTTCACTTATTATGGAACAGAGGAAGTATAAGACTTTATCATATTTTATTTCAAACATTAGACAATAAAGTCCGAGTGTATTAGGCAATCTAGGCTACAGACTACATCAAGATTGTATCAATTTGGTGTGAGTCAGAAACTCAGAATGCACTCTGTCTAATATGTGGAAGTTTTAAAGAAACTAATAGTCATCTGTTTTTTCAGTGCCATTATGGCACTGAATGTTTAAAGAGTCTGAAGACATGGCTTGGTGTTAATTCAGGCTTAACAGATATGTAGCAACTGTTCAGGAATGTACAGAGAGGAAGCAAATCCAAATTTCAGAAACAACTGATTAATGCCTCTTTGCAGCTTTGATTTATATGGCAGAGTAGGAATTCTGTGTTTTTTTTTTTTTTTTTTGTCAAATTTTTTTTTGGCTAAGTAAGTAAGTAGATTAATTGAACCAACAAATTACATCTTAAACAATCCAACAAGGGGACAAACCAACTAGGTTGGACCGCCTCGTAGAAGGATTGAACCCAAACACAAGGCATTAGCTTTCTAACCCATTACAAACTGTTTAACCAAATCTGATCATTCCTAGTTATTTTCTTAGGAAGTACAGCAAGAACTCTAGACTTTACTACCCTCTTACACAATTTAACAACAGTAGGAATTATTCTCTTACCTTTCATTTCAAGTACTAGTATATTTTTTTCCAACTAGACAATTTTTTTATTAAGGGGTACACATGGACACAAAACAAATTACATTAGAAGTTTGAGGAGAGTGCCACGTGGCACATACACTTTCATAGGCATGGATTTTAATATATAGATGTGTTGTGTAGTTATAACTTATAAGGTATCGAACACGTGACCTTTGAAATGAAAAATGAAAGCATAACGATGAATCCAACATAACATTATTGCTTAGTATTTCGAAATAAAATAATAAAGTTTGTAATTATATCTCATTAAAAGACTAACACAAGTAGTTAGATGCCTAACATATTTATGTTAATAATAATATACAATTGTAGACATACTCTTACTCAAATTCCTTATAGAAAGTGAAGTTATTGCTTTTATTTCCAAACTTTTAAGGGTGTATTATTCAAATTATTATGACTAATTTTTCCTCAATAGACAATAAGTTACAAAAAGAAACAACCCGGGGCATCGCTTGGGGACTATCACTAGTTAGAAAATAAAAGGACACAGCGTAAGTGAAAATAAAACGCTGCCCTAAACAAATTACTTTCATAGGCACGACCTTTAATATATTTGTACTAGTCTTATATGCACGCGATGCGTGCGTTAATTTCAATACTTGAATTTTAAGAAT